>JAQJVK010000005.1:16033880-16505360 GCA_035578135.1 Flexamia atlantica | reverse complement strand
GCCAAGGATCGGTTGTGATTAGAATGGGGATCAGTTTCACAGCGCCGTGTCACCTATTTAAATTAGGAGTAAGTCCTGGAAATAACGTATATACTAGCTGAACATTTGTGGTAAGTCTAGCGGAAATAGGAACTCCATATTGATTGCGGAACTGGGCTGAGTCTTGAACTGAAAACTAATCTGGAGTGTTTGGGAAGTAGGCTACTCTTTTTGCATTGGAAGCAATTTGATATGCCCAAAGTAAGGATCGGTCTGCCAGATTGACCTTGCCATAAGCCAGCTTCAATGGACCCTAAACTACTTAAACTCTAAAGATTGGAACAATTTAAAAACACTAATATCATGTATTGAAAGTTACCTAGGTCGTTAAATTCATGATTCCGATTCAGATTCCCTGTCTAAACAATTGAATATCAACCCAAACCTAACTGACGATTTACTGTAACAATTAGTTAGTTACTAAAACTGAGCATCTACGAAAAACTATGAATAATATGAAATGGACATTGGCGTGGGCTTAAGGCTAAAAAAACAAAACTATCCTATCCCTCCTTTCCCTAGCTAACCCCCTTAAAAACTACTACTTAAGCATGCATGGTGACCACTGGATGCCCGGAGATACAAAAATCGCCGCCCTGGACGATCGGGTGGATCTGTCGCCGACCAAGTACAAGATGACAAGGACGAGATCCGGAGAGGGCACTGGAAAAGAGGGGTTACGGTCAACAAAAGTGCAGACAAGTACTGCGGTTTTTGGTTGCGTTTGTTATTAAGTTTTAATGAGCTATATATATTGGAAGTCGTGGCGTTGCACGGCGTAGATAGTTAATGCTGTTTTTTTTTGTTTTTTTTTTTGTAATCTAATATGTAAGTTAAATCTTGTTAAATTATCAACTAGACATCAACTAGGCTTAGGATTAATGGGTAAGTTAGCATACAAGATGCTTTCACGATAATACTACGTTTAAGAGAGACTTGCAATAAAATGTACATCATGAGTCAAAGCAGAAAGGCAGTTGACTATGAATATAAACTACAAGTCCCAACCACGGCCAACCAGTAGTGTTATGATACTCATAAATTAATATTGTACAGAATAGAGAACTTAAATTTTATAGAAAGTGAAAATTTGGTATAAATTAATACAAACCAAGCTATTTTTATGTTAACGGTACAGTTACGACTTAAAATGATTTTATTTAAAATTTGTACTGTAAATCGTCTGCCGGGGTTTACTTTGTTGTTCAACACTTTTTATTCAAATGAATAGAACAAAGATACAAACAAGACTGATCAAATATTTTTCTAGTTCTAACCAAGTAAAGTATTGTAATTCAGTACAGTGCAAGATTTACCTTTTCATCGACAGACAAATAAAGCCATTTTATTTCGTTATCGCGTTAGTCTACAACGGGTGTATCAGACGAGTCGTTCATCTTGACACAGCAATTTGGGACACAGACTTAGGGAAAGCATTCTTCTTCAGTTTTACTATCGTTTTTAGAAACCACCGTTTTCTATTACCAACACTTTTTACAGCAGCAAATCTAAGTTTCATAAACAACTATAAAAAGAATTGGTGAAACAATTTTAAAATGTAATTTTGTGGTAGTAGTTGATAAATACGTGTGATAATTAATCTTAGAATTTAATAATATTTCTACTTCTTGATTTTTTTAAACTTACACTTTTTTATAATTATTCATGTCAAAGCCAAGAGTAAAGTCCCCTCAGATAAAATTATTAAATTGCATTTTCCTTAAATGTCTCTGAAAAATATTCGTGTGTCCAGGACAAGATATACAAATCTAGGCCAAGAAACTTAACATCAAATTACCGTCCGATTGGCACCTTATCTGCAATGGAAAAGGTTTTTGAAAAATGTGTAACTTTTTACCTTAATAAATATCTTTTATAAAATAACGTAATTTGTAAAAATCAATATGGGTTTTAAATGGGAAAAGGTACTGAAATGTTATTATTAAACTTTTATGACTATGTAAATACCTGCCTTAATCAAAGAAAGTTACCTCATTAACCACCAATCAGATACTCATAAATCCTGAATTAGGCGTGGAAAATTTTAAAAGCCAGAAACTGAAGATGTTAATGGTTTCTGACTGAACGAGTTACTCCTAGTCCATCAGGAATTTATTTCAAATGCCTTCAAAATATTTCCAGGCACGACTGTTTTTATTATAGTCTCCAGTTACTGCGATATTCGGAATGCAGTGGTACTAGGCCATCTACATCACTACGTTTTCTGCATATCTCTACAAACCAACCTGAATAGATGAATAGAATAAAACCAGGTGGTTCCATTTGAACCCGTCATCACTGACCAGCTGATGTAGACGTAAATACGTCATCGAATTTATTTTCCTTCAATCGTATTTTAGTTCAGAATGCACAGCTGGAAGTAGATGCGAATACGTCATAAGAACAAACATAAGTTACGGGACCACCTATTTTTTTTCTACTCATCTCGATGTAAAACTGGTTCCGCATCATAATTGATCAAAAGAGCAAAGTGGTTTGCAGCAAGAAAAAACATTAATAAGGACCTTCGTAAAGCCCGTAAAATAAACAATTCACGTCTTTATGTACCATAAGTTTACTATATTTTTGTACATTTAGGCGTACTAACTAAAGATTTAAGATCTATATACACAGTGTTCAGAAATTTTGTTAAATAATATATTACCCTATTATCATTAATATAGCCTATATACTGAACAAACCCAAACATATTGTGGCAAGCTCATTTGCATAGCATCTGTACACATAGATTTATTCAACACCATTAATAATGCACAAGACTCAAACTTAGCAGTCGTGAGATGTATCATAACCAATAATGGAGACCGCACAAAGCAACAATCTAACTTAATTACCTACTAATTTTATGCGTCCTTGATCGTCAAAAACAAGAATTGAAGAATTAGTCCAGGCAATGAATGCTCAAAAACAGTTATAGAGGGTATTGCATGGAACACAATTTTTGACTTGGATTTTTTTTAGCTTTGTTTGGACTAGTTAGGAGGTGAACATATCAAAAGTCCTCGTCCGAAGCCCTTGAGCGGGGGGAGGGAAGGGGGTCTAAAGGTAAAATATTTTGGTTTTTCCTAAATATCTTGAAAACTATCAACTTTTAGTATTCCCTATTAAAATTGAAAATTAAGGAAAATTAAATTTTCTGTAAGAAAAATATATAATATGTCTACTTTGGTCCAACCGTTTACAAGGTAAGCACTAATTTTGGTAATATTAAAAAAAATCTCTTCCTTAAGAAATACATGTAAATTCGTGGGTAACAAACATGCCCAATCGGACAACGCTTTTATCACCTAAAGGAAAATGAACAGCATTCAGGGAATATTGTCAAAATTTCCAGTAATTTGAAACCTCAATCATAAAAATTGGTCTAAAATAAAGGTGTTGGCGAACTCACAAAAAAGGTATTTTAAGAAATTATAACAAATTGTAATAATTTCTTGAAAAATAACGTTTTTTTGTGAGCTTGCCAACCCCTTTATTTTGGAAAAAAATTAAGGATTGAGGTTTCAAATTACTGGAAATTTCGTCAATATTTCCTGAATGCTGTTCATTTTCCTATAGGTGAAAAAGCGTTGCACAATTAGGCATCTATACCCACAAATTTACATGTATTTCTTAAGGAAGGGATATTTTGTAAAACATTAATAAAATTAGTGCTTTCCTTGTAATGGTTGGACCAAAGTAGACATATTATATACTTTTCTTACAGGAAATTTAATTTTCTTTAACTTTTAAAATTTAATAGGGAATTCTAAAAGTTGATAGTTTTCAAGATATTTAGGAAAAACCAAAAAATTGTACCTTAGACCCCCCTCCCTCCCACCGCTCAAGGGCTACCTACGGACGGGGACTTTTGATATGTTCACCTCCTAACAAGTCCAAACAAAGCTGCAAAGTCAAAAATAAAAAATACTGTTGTGATCCAAAAATTCCTTCTATACCTTTTCGTTGCCTGGACTAGAGTGCTTACAAATACTTGATCTATGAATCACTCATGTGCTGTTTTGTACTTTGCTCACTCATGTTTCAGGAAAAGAATATTTTGATATTTTTAAGTGAGACAAAATTAATACTTACCTTACGTAGATTATAATATAGTTTATATTTTTTACCCTGCACCAACAAATATGTCGGGTATTCTTCAGTAAATATTTATTACGCTTGAAATTGCAATCTTAGCGATGAAATTGCTACAGCACAAGCGTACGAATTCCAAGCGACTTTAATGAATCCTGTTTGGCATGAATATTTATCAAAAGTCTTTATTGCCTCGTCAGAGCGCTTGTGTTACATTTGAAATTTAAAATAGCTATCACCCAATTACACAATCTGAGATTACTTGAACATTCACATGTCAGAGTTCGAATGATGTAAATAAACTTTTATTGTATGTGACTTGTTAAGCACGCAGTCAGCAGCTCATGCATGATGCTATTTAAGTTTGCTTGGCTATGTTCTCATGCAATTATATCGTTTTGTAAAAGAAAGTTATTTAACAAAACAAACGTAATTTTAAAGTCATTGGATTTAAAATTAAATCTAACAGATATTGTTATCTATACACATAAAAGCCAAAAATGGTTGACTGACTCACTGAGTGACTCACCGATCACCGTTTCTCAAAAACTATGATGCTTTGAGCCATGAAACTTGGCACAATTAATCACTATAGGCTCTAAAAGCTTACTAAGGATTTTAAAATATATTCTCTCAAAAGGCTAGAATAGGGTATATCATAAAATTCAAAATGGTGGCCATGTTTAGTTTTAAAAGCTTATTTCCTAAAACGGTGTAGGACTTTGGGCCATGAATCTTGGCTCAAATATTCATTATGGTTCTAGATGCATTGTTTTGACGAATGCCAATGCATTTTGTATTTTTTAGCGAATTTCCCCTATAGGGAAGATGCTGTTTCCGTAGGTCTCGTGGTAAGACCTAAGCCCAGCCCATGATAACTTTTCGTTTTGGAGCCACCGGAAGCAAAAAACACAATTCGTTCAAATTTATATATATATATATATATATATATATATATATATATATGCGTGTGTGTGTGTGTGTGTGTGTGTGTGTGTGGGCACGATAGCGGCCGTAAATATGACCCGATGTTAATGAAATTTGGTACAGACATGTAAAGTGGTAATCAATTGGACAAGTTCGTAAGCCAGCCCAAACGGACAATTGGAAGGGGGGGTAAAGGGGGATAAACCCCCTCAAAAATGGGTTTTTAAGTTTTTTACTTAGAAAAATAAAATTAATAAAATTTTCGTTGGCACCACTGAATTCAGCTCAAAAAACAAACAATTTAGTATTTTAAATCATTGCTCTATGTCCATTGGTTACCAAGATATTGAAAGTGGTAAACACAGTACGTTGTCCTAATGTTAACCTTATGGGGAATAAGTAAAATTCTATATCTCGCTTATTTCTCAACTTATCTTAATAAAACTAGGTTTGTGGCTTCATCTATATGAGATCTAATGTATAATAGTCTAAAATTCCCGAAATTTCCATTTTTGTGGCATCAAACCTGCATACTCATTCACCATGTTATCCTTATGAGAAATAAAAAATTGGTATATCTTCCTTATTTTTTAACATTTCTTGATAAAACTTGGTACTATGGCTTCTTCTAGTTAAGATTTACTAAATAATGAATTAAAACCAACCAGTTTTAACATACCTGTTGCAGCAAACCTGCATACTCATTCCCCATGTTACTCTTATGAAGATTACAAAAGCATGTCAAATTTCGCTATGTTCGATTGAATTGTGCTTTTTTGCATTAGTAATTCGTGGAGTATGCAGGTCTGCTGCAACGAGGGTATTTTATGGAATTTAGAATATTTGATTTGAGTTAATTAGACAAATGAAGAATTAAAAAATGATTAAACTGAAGAGGTTAAAATAAGGTGAATTAACAAAAATTCAGAATGGCGGCCTTTTCAGTTTTTAGAGCTGATTACAAAATATCAATAGAAGGTATCTAGATATTTTAAAGAGACAAAGATATAAAGAGAAAGGAACTCCACTTACTAAAATAATCAACTGTGCATAACTATTGCCCTTATCTTATATATAAGATAAAAAACGCCACTGCCAAAAACGGTTGACTGACTGATTGGCTGTTACCTGTTACCTGTTACCTGTTACCTCCTGTGCCCGCCTCGTTGACCAGGATACGGTATGAGACCCCATCTTATAACTAGTAGTCACCTTATATCTCTTGAGTTATTATTTTATAATCTTGCTTCCAATAATGTTTCTTGCATCAGTCTTCAAGACGTTGTCAATCAGGTAAAATGGTAAAAGAGTTTTATGCAAATTTGTAAAAATTGCACATTATAAATTATGTATAATTGAACCAAACATTCGTTATCCTTTCGGTGAGCGAAGCCTCGGGTATATCTACTAGTTCTTTAGTTTTTTTTTCATTTTCAACTTTCATTTTCAGGGTATTTCAATTTAAAGATTTTAACCGACGCTATTTTTTTATTCATAATTTGAGAATTTTTATATTTTTTTCTTAATCCGACCTCAAATAATTATAAATACATACTGAGTTAGAAAAAAAGTTCAAAATACTTCGGAGGTAAAAAAGTTATGGAAAATACAAAATGGTGGATATCTGGTTAGTTAAACATTTTAGGACACACCTTCATGCAACTTTCTTTATTAGTTTAGATTTAAGTAATCACACCCTGAAGTCCCAAAAGGTTTTTAATAATAGACACCCTATATTTTCCATTGTCAGAAATGCCTTAATTACCCACATGAGGAAAAAAATTATAAAGTGTGTTTTCTTATAACTTTATTTAAGATTACTTTGAATTACCCATATTTTTCAATACAAAAAAAAATAGAAAGAAAGATCATAATACTTTAGTGTATGCGTAGGACAAAAAATACCTTGATAAATATTTTGTAAATGCATTATTGTATTTCAGTAGGGAAAACGAAAAAATATCTTAAGCGTTATAGACCAAATTGAATGTACCCCACTCATAAATTTGACCACTCGTGATATATGTGCCCTAACAATACAGCCAAAGCGGCGAACGTCCAGGTCCTTCGTAATTTATTTCTCCGAGATAATTCTAAATCATAAACAATATATGACGCGTTGGAAATTTTGTCCAACAAAAAATAGTATCTTATTATTTGAAGGTACTGAGCTGAATGAGTTCCGTGTAAAATTTACAAAAGATTATAGGAAATTCAGAAAACACCGACTTAGAGCAGTTCAATATTTATAAAATATGATACTAATACCTTGAAACAGACATCTTGTTATCATTCATGTTTTGACTCCTGAGATTAGCAAAAAAAGAGGAAGAAAGAAATGGCCTATTTATTAGCCATGTACCAGCCCCATTCTAAGTTAATCAAATTATAAATGTTTTTTCTGATAGATGGCCAATAATAAGTTTACGATATTATTAAGGACATCTTTAGACGAACGTAAGCATTAGTCAAACGGTAAAATTATTATTTTGCATTTAACTTATTTTACAATTCTAGCTAACCAAGGCTATATAATTACACTCGCATTAACTTTTACTAATAAGTTTTAACTTTGAGGACATCAGCAGATCTTTTAAGTGTTAAACATCTAACCGGAAAGAGTTTCTATGAACACGGGACATTGTTTCCCACAGATAGTGGTTCAGTCCGAAAACTGCTTTATTCATGTGATAAAAGCCTAGGAGGTTGAAAATGGGACCCTGTTACTCAAACGAATAGGGAGGTCATATGAATATTTATTAAAGTCTTTAATGTTTCGTCAGGGTGCTAGTATAAAATTTGCAATTCAAAGTCGTTCAAGGCCAATTATTGCAAGAAAGTCAAAGCGACATTAGTATAAATCTATGTATGAAATTCAATAAACAGAAAACTTTATAAAAACCCGTATAGTATTAAATACCGAAACCAAAGCTAGATGTATAAGTACCATAAACAATTCAGTGCTGTGCAGGGGTTAGTCTATATTTAAAAGCAATTTAGTTGAATTTTCAAAATGTATTTTCAAAACTGCCACAAAGAATAAAAATAAATAGCATGTGCCATAACATGCTAATATTTTACATATTTTACATATATAATAAAAGGTACATTACATACCTTTAATATTATGCTGATGGTTTTCTTTTACGAAAGAAGTTTGAAATAGCGTAAACGTAATATTAGCAACTTGGAATCAGTTGAAAGGAAGATAACACTTGTCAGCCGGTGTAATATTAAACATTGTTTCATTACATTCTGTTGTTAAGAGCGCAGCATAGCGAAATCATTGGACAAGTTGGTATTAGAAACTTTATGAATAACGTTTTAGCCTGAAGTGTAATTTGAAAAGTTTGGAGATATTTTTCTCATGAAAAATGATTTCACAGTTATTTTAGCCCTTTTTGTTATTGAAAGATTTACGAGAAATATTTAAATGTTCCATCTCTTACTCGAATCAATACTACTAAAATACCTAACGGTTGACAGAAAAGTCCAAACTAAATTAATATAGCTGAAGAATGTTTAAAACAAGGCTTGTCAAGCATAGCAGTATTTTATGTACGATTTTTATATATTATATTACAAAAGTAGAAAGTATGAATACGTTATAATGTTACATGCATGTTTTTAAGTTCTATTTAAGAGACGAACTTGAAAACAGATACAGGAAAATACTATTAAAATTCAACCTTAATAAAAGTGCAGATCAACCGATACAAATTTAGTTCGTAGAACCAGATAGATTATTAAGACACGAAATACAAGTACTACAATATTACTAGATGTTCTTCCCATGATAGTTTACGTAACTTATTAACGATTGACAAAAAAATTTCATAATCTTAAAAAGTTTTTGAAAAAAAGTCATATAAAAAATACCCCCGTTGATAACTGCATACCCCGTCAGACCTGCATACCCCGTCAGACCTGCATCCCCTGTCAGACCAGCATACCCAGTGAATTACAAATGCGCAAAAACATATTTAAATCCTACATAGCGAGATATGACAAAGTTTTATGAGAACAACGTGGGGGAATGGGTATGCAGGTTTGCTGCAACAGGTATGTAAAACTTGCGTGGTTTTAATTCAATATTTAGTAAATCTGAAATTTATGAAGTTAAATTAATACCAAGTTTTATCAATATACGTCAAAAAATAAGGAAGAAACAGTCATAAGGATTACATGGGGAATGAGTATGCAAGTTTCCCGCCACGAAATTTCAACATTGAGGATTTTAAGGTATTACACAACAGATAAACCTAGAAGAAGCCACATACCAAGTGTTTTTAGCTGTCCAGGAATGAAAGAGGTACAGAATTTTATTTATTTCCCATACGTATAACATTTGAGACAACGTACTGGGTACTAATCTAAGTGTCTTGGTAACCAGTGGACATTGAGCAATGATTCAAAATACCAAAGGTTTTTTTCAAACTGAACTCAGTGGTGTTAACCAGAATTAGATGACTTGAACTTTTATATTTAAGAAGCTCAAAACACCATTTTTGGGGGCTTTATCACCCTTAACCTCCTTTCGGTGGTCCGATCGGACTGATTTTTGAGCTCGTCGAAATAATTTACCAGTTCACACGTTTGTACAAATTGTTTTAAGAATGGAGCACTTTTGCGGCTGCTATCGTGTTAAAAGTGATTTAGTTTTTTTCTTAGTAAGTTTCATTTTTGCTTCTGGGGCAGTAGTGTTTTTTGCTTCTGGGGTCCCAGAACTAAAGCTTTGTCATGTTCTCGGGCTAGATCTTACCAGTTTATTCTTTGAAGGATATTAGCTAAATAGCTCAGTCAAAAACCTTGAATAAATGACCCAACCCGGAAAAAAATCCGTTAATTTGAAACAGCAAACTTATTGAGAGGTTCCTAAGAAAAAAACACCAAAAGTCCTTGTAAATATGTGGCAAGCTCTATTGGCGAAAAAACAGGACACTTTAATTGGTTTTTCGTAAGGTTCTTGAGTGCCGTTGGTCGGAGGTAGAACCTTTATGTACAAAATGAAGCTTATTAAATTTCCTACAAAAATAATATTTCATATTCTTTGGTCTTAGCAGTTACTGAGTTTTAAGGCACTAAAAATGAGTGTTTTTCGCGATTTCCCCCTAACATTTAACAAAGTTTTTTTAGGTTTCAATGTATAAAAATAAAAATTATCAAATTTTGGTGGGCTCCATTTAATTCAGCTTAAAAGATTAACAATTTAGTATCCTGAATCATTGCTCTATGTCCATCGGTTACCGAGATAATGAAAGAGGTAAACATCTCTTACATTGTTCCTTTGTTATCCTATGAGAAATAAAAAAATATACCTCGCTTATTTTGCAACATATCTTAGTAAACCTTTATTCGTGGCTAGATGTAATTGAGATATATCGTTTAATAGTATAAACCCCCCAATTTTAACATTTATATGTCAGCAAACCTGCATGCGAGTAATACGAGGAATAAGTTTTTAGGTTTGCTCACACATGAATGTGAAAATTGGGAATTTTTGGCTATCTTACATCTCAATATATCTAACCACAAATCAAGATATACTAATATATGTTTCAAAATAAGAAATATATGGATGTTTTTTTATTTCCCATAAGGATAACATAAAGCAACGATTTATTTATTTATTAAATTATTTATTGACGTTTTATTTTTTTATATTAAAAAAGTATTTAGTCTTTAAATAATGGGTTAAACTAGAACCTAATTATCTGTTTCAACCCTATTATAGTGTTACTATGGTAAAACAAGGAAAATAATATAACTTACATAGTCAATCTACTCGTTAATTGACGATCTTAATTTCACTTCATCTTTCATCAGTGTTAATTTTAGTCATAAATTCAAGAAAATAAAATATAATTTTTTTGTTAAAATTGCTATATTTTAATGCTTAAAATAAATATTCTGATGACTAATTATGTTAGAACTGAAGAAAAAAAATTTTTATATTAATTCAAAGAAGTTTTTAGAAGATAAAATTAACTTTATCTTTCAAAACTCGTCAACACCCTCGATAAGCCACTTACTTCATTAATAATTGGATTTCAGGTGATAGTTATTAAATCCAAACTCAACATACATCATGCTTTTCTCAACGTCATTTAAACCCCGCTTGACTCGAAATGAACAACTTTATTATATTGTTTTGTAAATTACCACTGAAGAGGAAGAATCTAATGAAGTGTGGTATGTCATAAAATATAATTAGAATGATATTTAGCAATACCTACTCGGTATTGATGATCTTAAGGCCATTACTCAACTGCCCACAAAGAAAAATAACTGAAACATGAAATTGCAAAAAAAACACATGTTTAAGTAGCTATTGAAACCAAAAAGAAACAATAGTATACGAATCATTAAGATTTTTTTAAACTGAACATTTCAAATTCGTGAAACGAATGAATATTTATGTGGACGTATCCTCATGGGATACTTCTATAAAAGCTATTATTTGGTACTTCATCAAATTCCGATCAATACAATGCTAGCCACCCCTAGAATTTAAAAATTGATTTAAAAAATGTTTCTCAATTAGACGAACTTAATTATCACAATGCATTATATTTCCTTAACAGAATGACGATGAAAATCAAGAACCAAGTGTATGAAGTAAAATGACTTATCCTCTTTGTTTCATGCAAATATTTACTTGTATGATAAGTCGTAGGATAATTTTGATATGTTAAACTTGGACCATAGTCAGTGAGGCTGAAGCTGAATGGCCTCAAAAGCTGGAGTACTCCTTACGTAGGTAGGTCGGCAGTGATAACAACTGTCATTGTGATTTAACACTGATAACAATGCTGTGTAGTTCCACGTCCATTACTAGCAGCATGACTTTAAACAAAGTGCTTCTGGGGGTGCTCCTAATAGTTTCTTTGGTACGTTTAGCTTAAACACTTTCATGAATAAAAACCTTACGGTAACCATTAAGATTGTTCTTAATACAATCAGTTACAAAGATTTAATAAGTCAAATAAATCTTATTTATACGACACCAAACCTCTATATGAATTTTTAAAACATGCTTTGTTTTTGCTTAACGATTATTTAATAAGAAATATTATTCTGTAATTTTAGGTCAGTTCTAATCAATGAGCGTCTAGATAAGCCCTCGTAAATTCATCAAATGTTAAAAAATCAAATGGTTATAAAATCAAAGTTTGAGTATTCGGACATAAGAACACGAGCAGCACTATGGTTTCTTGGTCCACTAGTACTGTTGTAGACTTCTGATTCGATCATATGTTCAAAGAAACAATAGTATACGAATTATTAAGATTTTCTAAATTGAATATTTCCAATTCATGTCACGAATGAATATTCATGTGGTCGTATCATCAAGGGATACTTCTATGAAAGATAAAATGAGATAAAATAAATGTAATTTAACATGATAAACACTTTTATCTTCTCAAATAAACACAGTCTACAACTTTTAAAAGAGGTTATTTTGAATTAATTGAATACTATTTATAACTACACTGGTATGAAAAACTGTATACTCGTATGTTACATAAAATTGTAGCTGCTTCCTTGTAACAGTTTTGAGTTTAGGAGTTAAAGTTAAGGTTTTATGTTTATGTCGTAACATATATATTAACATCGATTTCTGTCTTAAACTCACGCTGACATTAGATACTTTGATTAAATTATTGCGAGACTGTCAGACTACTAATTTACACCTTGTCTAATTAAATTCAAATACATCTCACAGCAAGGCCTATTACCCTCAGGTATAAAGTGCTTGTGTTTCTCAGTACATGCAATATAAAAGGTTTGGTTTAGTGTTGAGATATTTTAATTTAAAGTCAACAGAAAGAACACTAGCCTTTTGTTACGTAATATACGTATTAGAATAATTTGAAGTGGTGCTATTTTTAAGACCTAGGTTACTTTCGCAGCCTCGCTTGCCTCAGCCTTTGATGGGTGAGGACTTAAAAACGCAAATTTTGAGGTAATTCGGCAAACCTACGCATTATCTGCTCTAATATGACACATCAATCTTGAATGTCAGAACAGAACTTACTAAGTCTTTCAATCGCTTATTACGAGAACTCTTGAAAACCAACAGAATATACTTGATACCGCCTGGAAATCAGCTGATGGTGAAATTGGGAGTTTCTATATAAATTAATTTCTACTAATCAAAACCCACAATAAACCTTCAATAACCATAAAAATAAACTAGTTACTTTTAACCACAGGATAAACATAATTTAAAATCTAATCCAACTCAACCTACCGGAAATCCCTCTCAATCGATGGTCCTAGGACAAAATATTTTAAAATGTAACTAATGCAGCCCATTTTGTATTCAAAAAGGCCAGTACCACTTAACAATTATTCACACTACGAATTAACACAAATAGAATGCACATCTTAAGATTAAATCGGTCCATTAGTCCAATAGAAGATAAATACACCTAAATCGGTTAACGATCTTAAAGTTGAAACGCGTAAAATCTATATGAAGCAATCTAAGAAAGTCGTGTTACGAAGAGTTTAACCGGCGAAGTTTTGCAGTATCAAAAGTAAGATTAGACGCGGCACTAAACTTGACGACTTTTGGGATGAGTTTTAATAAGTTGGGAACATCTGACGCCACGGTTACGGTCGCGATACAGCGCCTGGGCCTCATTAGCCCTTTAATTAATATCGTATCAAGATGCAGTTTAGCCGAGTCGCCTGCTGGATTACACACCTCGTACTGAGCTGAATTCAATTAGTATTTTGTATATCTTTATAATTCTGATGGATATCTGATTAATGAAATGTTAATAGCAGCTGTACCCGCGAAATGTGATAATGAGTGATTTCTGTTGGTATAAGGTAATGGTTGTATAATCTCCCAGGTCTGTTGTAAAATGCGATTTAACATTTACCAACGATAATTTTTTCATAAGAGAACTATTAAAATCTTCTAAGTTCGGCTGTAGACTAACTAACAGAATTGCAAAATTCGTTTTGTTTCATTCTTCCAGCCCCGTCATCATCGATGATGAACTTAAAGTTTATTAAACTTTTAACTTCGACCAGATACTATATAAAAATCGAATTATTTTATTAGATAATGTTACAGTTAAGGAACTGTATATGGATGACCTCGTCACTCAAATCCTTAAATTTCATGACGTTCTCAAAGTATTAAGTCAATACTCAAAGAACGCCAAATCTGAAAACGCCTGACTGACCTGATGACGCCTGGCGTCATCGTTGAGGTATGTCTCAAAGATGATGCCAATACCTGAAATTATATTTGAGTGTTCTAACTTATATGTCTCTTATGCAGCAATATAGAATTACTCAATCAATGAACTCAACATTCAGTCGTGTTATAAAAATGGCGAAGATATTTCACAGCCTTTTCTGCACATCAGAGTAATGTTCGTTAATCCACAGTATTCATAAAGAGCATTTCTTCTCTTTAGAACAAATCAACATTTTTTAAACTAATTTCAACATTTAAATAAATATAAAAATCTTGTTTTAAATTATGGATCGCAACGATGGTTCTTAAATTTGGAGAAAATTATTTTTCTTCAAGATCCAAGATTGAGGTTAAAAATTCAAAATTTATTAAAATCAAGGAAATGTGATTTTATTGGAGATACCTAGAGGTCTAATATTAATTACTAACATATTCATGATAATATGAACATATTTTAACGATGTGCTATGTTAAGTTCTCTTGCAAAAATTTGAACATCTTATTACTATAACATTGCAAATAAATAACATGTAGATCCTTGTTTGCACAAAACAGTCCAGACATTCCATAGGTCTTCTATAGGCCAAAACAGTCCATATGTCTTATTATCATTAAAAGCCTTTCAAACAAAATACATCACTTGATGGGGTGATGTATCTAAACATTTCGGGCTCTCCCTGAACTACCACATTTTGGATGAAGAGGTTGACAATGCTAAAACGTCAAGAAATTGTTGTTTAGATATTACATATGCTTCGCAAATGTAATCTTCTTATCTCCGTGAATAAAGAGAAGTTTTCATAAGAGTGAGACGTTCGTGACACGCAGTATACATTTTAACAAATTGAATAGCCCCTTTCCAAATCGCCCTAGGTTCAATAGTACTTTTTCGTTATACAGCTTCAAAATTAGATGTTTTTAATGCATGTTTTCCGGACCTAAATACCCTCTTTTTATTCCTAGGAATTAAAGCTGATGTACTCGATACCAGCTGACTCTTTATAGTCCTAGGACTATAAAAGTCAAAAAGTGCCGAGTACGTCGTAATAATCGAAAAATATTCATTCGATTACAAATAATCGAAACATTCATCGTTGTTATCGAAACATTCATTGTTGTCAGTTTAATAAGTTTGTGAAACTCGCTCATTTCACCAATCGATTATTACATGCGTTCGATACGTCGATAGTTGTTCATTGTTGTCAGTCTACCCTAACACAAATGAAACAGACAATCAGCTGATTGCTTCAAATAGCAAGAACAAGAAGGTGGCATCTTTTGAAGGCATCTTTAAAAGTAAACAAGCTGTAACATTTTGGTTTTCTTAAGTAGTTTACGTATTGTATCGAGCAATATAACGAAAAATATAGTTCATCACACGGACCTAAACCTGCTTTTCGTTTCTCGGTCATTTTTCAACCTCGGCTTACAGCCTCGGTTGTAAAACTAGACCTTGTACGAAAAGCGTCACTTTAAGTCCTTGTAATGAAATATACTATTATCCATAAGCTTTTCTTGTTACCGATCAACATTATTATAAAATTTAACACTGAGGACACACACAATTTTTTAAATAATTTCTTTAAATAATTTTCATTTTTAGCGAATTTTCCCTAACCACCCTTAAGCCCTTTTTTAGACCTAAGCCCGGGACCACTATAACTTTTCGTTTTGGGACCCCCAGAAGCAAAAAAAACCATTCGTTCAAATATATATATATAAATATATATATATATATATTTATACAAATATATATATATATATATATATATATATATATGTGTGTGTGTGTGTGTGTGTGTGTGTGTCTGTAAGCACGATAGCGCTCGCAAAAAAAGTCCGATTGGAATGAAATTTGGCACAGACGTGTAAAGTAGTAATTATTCGGACGAGTTCGTGAACCAGCCCGATCGGACCACAGGAAGGGGGGGTAAAGGGGGATATACCCCCCAAAAATGGGTTTTTTTAGTTTTACATAGAAAAATTAAATTTATCGTATTTTTGTTGGCACCATTTAATTCAGCTAATAAAAAACAAACAATTTAGTATTTTGAATTAATGCTCTATGTCCATTGGTTACCGAGATATTGAAAGTGAAACACAGTGCGTTGTCTCACTGTTAACCTTATGGGAAATAATTAAAATTCTATATCTCGGTTATTTCTCAACATATCTTTATAAAACTTGGAAAATAGCTTCTTCTAGTTCAGATCTACTAAATATTGAATTAAAACCATCCAATTTTTATATACCTGTAGCAGCAAACCTGCACACTCATTCCCCATGTTATTCTTATGGAGCTTACCAAAACATGTCAAATCTCGCTATGTTGGATTGAAATATGTTGTTTTGCATTTGAAATTCACTGTGTATGCAGGTCTGCTGCAACGGGGTTATTTTACATGTAAAATTATATAATATCTAATATTAAAAATTCATCAACAGGAACAATATTATATACCAATTATCGTATACTCTCTCTCTTTTGTATGTTAATGAAGATTAAATTACATTTTTTTACTTTTTTCCTAACCTGTCTCTAGGTCAAGTGACTTAGTCTCAACTGGAAGATAAGCTTGGGCAGGCTATTTTGGAGTGATTCTAAGGACTAAGGAATGTATGTAAAGAAGTCACATCGGATTTAGGTCTGCTTTGGATAAAATACTGACATTTGAACTTTAGTTTTGTGATATTAAAAGACTGTTTTAAAACACATAACATTAGAACGTGGGTGCATTCGGAGAGCCGTCTTACGTTGAAAACTACATTTTAAAAATATGAGACAGAACGGCTCTTTGAGGAAAGAGCTCTATTATTATTAAAGAGTACAAATCTAACTTTATCATAAATTACTGCTGGATGGATGGAAAATTATTCATTTTTTAGAAGTAGTTTATAGTGTCACTACAACATTTTGTGATTTTAATGGCCTTTGGTCCTTTAATCTATGACTTTAGAGAAAACTTTGTAAATCTCTAAAAATCATACTCTTATTAAAAATACAAATAGGCTATTAGTTTAATTTTAACTTTATTTTTACTCGTTCCTAGATCTGCTACGCGCATGGAGCGCCGCGGCCCGAGGGGGAGGCAGAGGCCCGGAGCCGGCCCGACGCTGACGCGGTGGCCGTGGCCAAGGCGGCTGCGTCAGCCGCTGCTGAGGCGCTGGCCAAGGCCATGGCCAAGGCCATAGCCAAGGCGGCCGCCACTGCTGAGGCCATCGCCGCCGGCTGCCCCGAGGGCGAGCACTGCGCCGCCGCCGACTTCTACATGCCGGGCTCCCTAGACTAGTTAAGTTGTTGGAATAAATTATTGTTAATTATTTAAAAGGGTTCATTTTATTCATGACCTTGGTTCTGAGTAGCATATACAAATATTTACAACTTCAGCAATTTTTGATGTGACATTAGAAATTACCAGTTTTACGTTTCAAGTTTGCAAATTTAAAACTGTAGCATTGCAATTTCTAATTATTGAGAATTCCAAATTGAAAGAAATAAATCTAAACTTTAGAAGTAAAGCCTTGTTTTAGTTACATTAAAAACAATGTTTATTTAAACTATACTAGTAACATTTAAAATAAACATTAGTGGAATTTAAATTTGTAGTAGATAATACATCATTTTTGCCATAACAATTTACAAGAAAATCACTTGTTGCAGATGTAAATGCGAGAGGTTGTTATACCATTGTACTCAAGCTGTAAGTAAAAAGTATTGAAAGTTTTGGTTTGAAATAAGCTTTTTTATAATTTCATTTTTACTCCCCTCCTCACCTCCATAATGTTGAGCTGGATTTCACTCCATTATAATGAGTGAGTAAACTAGTAGTTTACCTCCCACCAGGAATAATGAAATAATGAAATACAATTATTTATCCCAATTTCATACAAAATATACAATACATTACATAAAATAAAGTAAAATAAAGTGATAGTAAAAAAAAAAAATTTAACTAAGCCTGTCGTAAGGATTAGGCCTACATGGGCAGGTGCCTGTGCGTAGGCCTTGAGAAGTTATCTAACCTGTGAGTCAGGTATAGGCTGAAAAAAAGAAAAGAATATCAACTTTATTTAAAACGGGATATAAATTAATTATAATATGTTAGGAATTCATAGTTTTAAATTTGGTGACAACTGAACAGCAACTAACTGTCTGAGTGAAGTAGTAATGGTGAAAAATTAAGAGAGGGGGGCAGGGGTTTGCAGTATGTCAAAGGTTTCGTCTAACGTAGTTCGGTCTGATAAGGGCCTCGGCCTCATCGATACTAATAGAGCTTAAAAGGTTTTTAGAACGACGCTTAAAAACACTAATTGATGGAGAGGCAAATAAATCGTTAGCTCTATCATTTAGACTTAAGTTTCTAAAAAGGTGTTGTGCTGCATAGAAAGAGTTTGTCAAAGAAAATGATCTGTTAAGCTGTAAAACTGTAATTCCAATATTTTGTGAAAATCTTGTAAAATGAAAAATAATCTCTTGTGTAATGAAGATCTTGTAATGATCTTGTATAATCTCCCTCTGTGTGTGAAGTGATTACTTTGTTTCCCGCTGGGAGCAAAGTCATTACTTTGTCTCCCACCGATACTAAAGAGACTACTTTGCCTTACTGTGGGAGAAAAATGAAACATAGAATAAAATTGAAAGCGAAAACCAATATCTAGCTTCTCCAAATGTCTGTCCAGACATGCGAATTTGCATCTAAATACAAATTAGCTGTTACAGGAGCTAATAGCTAATTAGTGTCAGACAGGAAAGACAAAAACCGGAACACCTGATACCTTGTGACAGTAAAGGTTTACAGGTAAAACCAGTCAATGCTATACAATCATCTTGTGTTTGGTTTCTTTGTGTGAAAACAATAATTTTGTATTTTGTACTCATTTATTCACAAAGGTTGGTGGGGGATTCTGTGTATAATTCATGAGTGATGTGAATTTTCTCCCTCAGGACAATATCCTTTAGGATTCTTGCACTTTACGCCCTCAATATAAAAATAAGTATTGTTTACTGATATTTTAATTTTTATATTTAGCAACCAAGCTGTGTCTATTAAATGTACATTCCACTACCAGGCTAAGTTGGTAACTCAAGTTCACGAGGCTTGTAATTGTTCTCGTTACTCCGACGTCAAAGTTTGCCTTGCACCGTAAAGTTTCGATGTTTCCCAACAGTCTTAGTTGAACACATCGTAAACAATCAAATCATAAGATCACACCGTGAAAAACTTTCATTTACTTTTTTAAACATTATATGTTTCAATGGTGATAAACTATTATTATTCATCCAAATGCCTGATTTATCAGTACGTGTTTAAACATTTCAGAGGACGTCATCAAATAGAAAGGCGTAGATTAAAATAATTAATTAAAAACTTCTCCATAGTAAGATTGTCAGGCATCTTACTAAACATCTTACAGGCGGTTTACAAAACCGTAGATATTTTTGTGTAGTTTCATACGTTAAATCCTACATAAATTATTGCAATTTACAAACTTGTTTGCTATGTCATAGGCTGGCTTGTTAAAGAGCCAGTGCATGGTATATTTATAATTCTTTCTCGTAATAAATAAATTCCATAATTTTATGAGATAATAGGCCTACACGTATATTATCACATCTTATAGTTATCAACCTATTAAGTATACCAATAGCACTTTTTTTAGAAAAAAATCTACCCCACTGATTAATTATCTATGTGGCAGTGATGTGATTGTTAAGGCAAGGCTTCAACAGCTTTTCAAAGCCGCCCGCTTACAATTATCACAAGCCAAGTTGTTCGACACCCTTTGAGTGGCTTAATTGACTGTACTCACCAGGTTACCCTTTCAACCCGTTTGACAACTTGCTTCACTGTGTAATCACTTTACTAATTACAACCAATTTGCCTTTAATAGCCCATTCCGTTTTAAATATACAGGGTATTTTCAAACTCTCTGGAGACCTTTTTCGGACTTTCCCTTGCATCAAGACAAACATGGGCATTTTTTTACTGATTAGTCGTGGGTCTCTAGTGCCTCCTTTTCTTACTGTCAATGACTGTCTTTTTAACATATTGATTCACTACTTTTAATCTACTTAATGTATCAACTTCAAAATCCAGTAAAATAGAAGAAACTTATAAGTACTCCGTTTTAATAGGTTTTGTTCTGAGCATCAGGTTTTCACCTCAACCACTTGTACTTTCTAAGCCTAATATCTGAAAAACCGTCCGTATTGAAAACATTGAAATTTCCTGAAGATATTTAAAATTTAATTTGCTTTGAAAAGTAAAAAAAATCATCATTATCAAAAGCTACAAATAAAAACTCGACACTCCTTACAAAAATAGATTTAATTACTCTTTTAACAACTAAACAATTAATGTAATTTTTTTGTTATAATAATTGGTATAATTTATAGAGCTATGATCAAAATTAATCAACTTAACCTTCATTCCAACTCGACTATAAATACGTCCAACAGAGACATAATAGTGTCATCGAAATTACTTTATTGAATAATCAATCATTTATTTAGTTACTAGTATCGTTAGAGATTATTTCCCCAATGATGATTAGTTATTATTGTAAAGGTACTTAAAGTGTTATAACAAGTTAAGGCAATGGCTAAAAAGCACAAATAAAACAATTTTTTACTAATGTTCTGTGAAACTGAGAGCTACTGGTAATATTTTATTTAAAATTATATATCATGGTATCAAGATTTTTTAAGAAATTTTATCTTTTTTTTAACTATGTATTCATTTGGGTGTTATAAGTCACCCGCAAACTTGGTATTTAGGTCGTTTTTGTTATAAGCTGGAAATATAATTCAAAGTAACCCTGATAAAGTTAAATTACAATTTTTTATAAACCGACCTTAAAATTATAACATCACAATAAATTTTGAATTATTGATCTTACACATTAATGATTGTGTCACAATCAGCTATTATTGTTGAACCTTTTTTTAATTGTAAATGCAGCTTGCTCATCATAATTTTAATAAATTCATTATATATATTTAAAAAGTAAATCTATTTTTAAGAGTATGAACTGAATTCAAAAACTTTTTTTGCGGCTGTGAAAAGAAACCGCTTGATTGAAATGTTTTGTCCGTAGCGTACACAGCCTTATTTACTAACCTTTTCCTATTAAAATAAATAAATTACTTGAATTTATATTCAACTTGATATTTGATTAAGATATGTAGCTAAATTAATCCTTCACACTTCATAACAGTATAATAAGTTATGGTACATCAATTATCTTTAGATAAAAAGATCTTTGATCTGTAAATGCTCGGCGATCAACGTTTCCCCTAGAAAATGTTTTAAATAAGAAATATTAGTTTGAGAGTTAAACATTGTATCTTTTTGTGTGTACAGCAGTCATAAAAAATATTAAAAGTGTTTTTATTCAATATCTAAATTTATGGATACATAAAAATATATTATATTTATAACAAATCATTTGATATTAACTCTTAATAGTAAGTTAAAATAGAGGTTCGGATCTTTGGTAAGAGTGTTTTATCGAAATCAGACCTTATCACCTGAACTGAACAGAGAATATAATAATGCTTTCGTTTTCCTGCATCTCTGCCTGGAAAAGGGGTTCCTACCTGTCTGCACTACTTACAGATATTCCTAGACTAATCTGACCATACCAAAATGTGGTTCATGTAACATTATAAATTAATTCTCGATGTGTATCTTTAATTTTCGTAGCAGAACTATTACTTAAATCTTTGTTTACGAGTCCATTTCGGTTTTATTTTATTTTAACTACTTAATTTGTGTTATTTTAGATTTTTTACTAGCTGAAAGGTCACTTGTGTTATAGAAGCAGTTTTCAATTACAAAGAGTGTTCAGTGAACTATGAACCGTATTCATCGAACTAAAATTGCTGCGGTGATAATATATTATTCTAATTTAAGAAATGCCCCATCCAATGGCTTTTTAAATTTCTACCGTTTATCAACTATAGATACGAAAAAACCTATTAAATCTGTTCCCATGTTAATTGATTATAAGCAAGTTGTTTAATTGATCAACGGCCCAGTGAAGATAGGTTTAAAGGAAAAAATGCAAGTATATTTTTTTTTGCTGGAAAATACGCACCAAGTTGTACTGAGTCAAAATATAAGTTTTCTACTTCGGTTCAGGTGAGCTAACTCCGCCATCTTGGAAAATTTCTGCCATGTTTTATTTAAAATTTTCAATATAAAATACACATAAGTCGTCCGATTTTGATGAAATTTGGTGTAAATATTTATTTGTGTGTCCTCTTTCTATATTTTAAGTTTATTTTTCTTTCCTATTTCTATATTTAAAAATTATTTTTGGACTTTTAAACCAAAAAGAGGATACAACAATACATATTTCTACAGAATTTCATCTTAACCGGAGGTCCTATGTGTATTTTAAATTTTAAAAATGTAAATCAAACATGGCCGACATTTTCTGAGATGGCATTATTAGCTCACCTGAACCATAGTAGAAAACTTCGGGTTTGACTTATGACGTCTTGATGCACATTTCCAGCAAAATTATGTTTGCTTGCAATTTTTTTTCTTTTCAAAACCTATTTTGACTGGTTTACAAGCCCAGCCTCGACATTTAAGACTTTCTCAAAAACAAACAATTTAAATTTAATTAATATGTTTAAAATACTGCTTTGGGTTTTTATTGAGCTATCAAGTGATGTTTCTATTCATTAGTATGTGTAAATTAATTTGCCAAACAGTTTTATTTTATATCTTGCACTGTTATTTGAAGATAATTGAAATTCATAATTGAAAGCTCCTTGGCATTAATAAGTATGATTAGGATATTTTACTCCACATCATTTAAGATTACTCTAAACGATAATTTAAAATTTTCAATTTGACTTGTTTTTACCCGTAATGTACATCAGGCCATAGCATAATATTTTCTTTGCGCTCAAAATTAGTCGTTTACTCATAATAATCAAGCTTATAGCTCTTCCATTAGGAATAATGTGGGATAATGTTGTTCTTGTGGGCTTATTCGCAAGTATACAGAGAGATATTTTAAAATCGGTTTCACTTGTTTAATCTACATTCAAATAATGTAATTAACATTCAATCTATGTCTATTTTTTAGCTTAATCAAGATGAAATGTTTAAATAACTAATTATTCCGATTATTTAAAAAAAAAGTGTAATCACTAAGTTTTAATATAAGGTTCACGATGCATTAAACAGAGTCAAGTTAATATTTTCATTGCAATATTACTATAGTATTCGTGAGGTAAAAATTTCACATAAAACAAGTAAGGATTAGGTTTTATATTTTCTTTAAAATTTAACTAGAATGAATTCTTTCAACTAGGTAACCACCATACAATCTTAATGCTAATTGAGCTCACTGATTGTTTGAAATGGTAGTTCAGTGGTTCAAATTTTTACGATAGCAAAATCGCAGGAGCATTGAATCTAAATTACTAAATCTACAAAATTCTAAAGTGTTCTAATGACAATACCAGTTGAACTGCCTTGCTTTACTTGGAAGTGTTAAAGATTCGTATAACCCTAAAACTCCTACACGAACTTTGCTGATAATCTTAAAACTTTTAAGACGGGTTTGCCATTTTGCCTTTCTCTCTATCCAGAGCATTACTTTTAATTAAAAGCAATTTTTTTGTTATATAATAAAGCGGACACATAATCAGGTCATTGTTGATAAGTAAAGTAGTAGCGTAATAAGCTATAATACAATAGGAGGCTAACAAATAAATATGTTTACCCACAAAATATTAAACTTTATCTGGAATGTCACGTGTAACGGTTGTTTACAAAAATATCAAACAATGTAATATTCTGACTTTCCCATGTTGATTAATTAATTAATTTTTCGTTAGTACCGAAATCATTGAATTTCTACATGTGAATTTTGTCATTTTGAAAGTCAGATAAAGAGGATCTATTCTGGAGATAACCTAATATAGGAAACTAAATTACCCACGGAAAGATAAAGTATGCTTTTTTTGTTTGCTGGTTCAATTAATAATAAATTTTCAACAATCAACAATACAAAACACATATCATGATGGTAACAATCATGTTAAGTTGCCAAGCTAATCAAGAAATTATTTGGTAACAGTAAAAAATATTTAGACGGCTAAGGCCTATTTACTTATTAGTTCACGGTCAAATTGTCTAGGTCATTAAATTTTGTATACAGGTCATTTATCGCCAGTCCCAACGAATATTAGGTACATAAAATATAATCGTATTATGTCGTTTAAAGGAAACCATATGCTTAATCTTGACTCACAAGCTTGACTGACACTTAGAATAAGAGGACCTTCCTTTGCTAAAACAGATAATAAAAGCATATTCGTAATATAATCTAAATTTTCACTGAAATTTCGTTGGTCACACATAAAATAATTAACAATTTTTATTTTTAAAGTTCAATAAATTTTTTTAAAAGAATATTGAATGTGTTATATCAACAACCAAAACTTTTCTTACATGAAAGCATATAACCAAAACTTCCATTGCTGAAAAACATAAAATTTATAAGTTAATATTTTAATCGAACATATCAATTATAGACTTTAACCTAATAACTAACATGTCCTAAATTACTTGGCGTCAAACAACTACCAAGCTTCGAAAATACTCATTCAGCTTCGCAGTCATGTAAGAAGACATTTGTTTAATTAATTTCAAATATTGAAGTCGTAAGGCGTCAACTAAGCAACAGATCAATAGATAAAGCCTATAACATTTCAGTTCTGTAGTAAGTTCCTGTAAGAACACATGACTGCCAGAAATAAGATGAATGGACTTCATTTTTAGTATAGTGTAGATGAAAAACCGAAAATGTTTTGTTCAAGTTGTCATAGAAGCAGTTCCGCACAATTATCATGGTCACAATCACGTTGCG
The DNA here is from genome assembly GCA_035578135.1 of Flexamia atlantica. Classification (NCBI taxonomy): domain Eukaryota; kingdom Metazoa; phylum Arthropoda; class Insecta; order Hemiptera; family Cicadellidae; genus Flexamia; species Flexamia atlantica. Next base: position 16,480,183 of record JAQJVK010000005.1, on the reverse strand, counting down.
TTTAATTATTGTGCTCGCGCCGGGAGCACGCAAGGCCACACTAGATAAAATATTCTTGCGATACACCACTGCGTTTGACGAGAAACCTCATCATTCACATCACTAACCCTAACTACTATTAACGTATTTGATCACACTAATTTATAAGAAAATAACGTTTGGGTATTGATATTTATTTGATTTTTAATTTTTCAATGCTTTAAAATTATTTGCGATGCTCCGGTTCGTTATTACAAATTTATTGTAGAACATGTAATACCAAAGTAAAATAAAATAACAGAGGGCTTCGGTAAACGGGGCTTTAAACTAGTAGCCCCTAAAATTTTCTTCATCATGAAGACTTCGACTATAGCAAGTTGAAGCTGCTTATTACACTTGACCTATAGAAGGTCGAACCAAGGTATGAGATCAAGCTCAGTTAAGTTGCTAGGTGTTGTAATAACTTCTAGCAACCCTAGTCTAAGTCAAACCAACATAAGTAATAAATATCTAGTAGCTACTCCTTATGTTATAGATTATTTCCAGGAATCTCAATACAAGGACAAAAGTCAATCAAACTGTTGAATATTATTCCTTCAATTAATGATCAATCTCCTAGTCCAGGCAACAAAGATCTATAGAGGGGAATTTTTAGAGCACAATTTTTGACTTTGCAGCTTTGTTTGGTCTAGATAGGAGGTTAACATATCAATAATCCCCGTCCATAGCCCTTGAGGGGGGGGAGGGGGTCTTAAAGTACCTTTTTTGGTTTTTATTAAAATATCTTGAAAACTATGAACTTTCAGTATTCCCTATGGATTTTAAAATTAAAGAAAATTAAATTTCCTTGCAAGAAAAATATATATGTCTATTTTGGTCCAACCATTTACATAGTAAGCAAGCTCTAATAATATTCAAACAAACATTTCGTCCATGAGAAATACATGTCGATTTGTGGGTAACATACATGCCTAAAGGGGCAACGCTTTTTTACCTAAAGAAAAATTAACAACATTCAGAAATATTTACGAAATTTCCAGTATGTTGACATCTCAATCATAAAATCTGGTCGAAAATAAAGGCGTTGGCGAGCTTACAATAAAATTGTAATGGCCATTTGGAAAAAGTCCTTGATGAATAACTGTTTTTATGAGCTCCCCAAGACCTCTACTTCAAACCAATTTTTATTCTCCAAATTACTGAGCATTTCATCACTATTTCATGAATGTTGTTCATTTTCCTTTAGGTGAAAAAACCCATTGGGCTTTTAAATTAAACTCAAATTTACATGTACAGTATTTCTAATGGAAGTATGGAAGTATGGAAGAAATATTTGTTTGAATATTAATAAAATTAGTGTTTATATTGTAAATGGTTGAACCAAAATAAACATATTAAATACTTTTCTTAAAGGAAATTTAATTTTCTTTAATTTTCCAACCTAATAGGGAATACTAAAAGTTTATAGTTTTCAAGAGATTTAAGAAAAACCTTAAAATGTCACCTTCAGACCCCCTCCCTCCCCCCGCTCAAGGACTACGGACGGGGACCTTTGATACGTTCTCCTCCTAACTAGTCCAAGTAAAGCTACAAAGTTAAACATTTCGTTCCATGCATTTCCCTCTATACCTTTTTTTGAGCAACAGCTAGCGTTGCTCAGGCAACGCCTGGACTGTCCAGTCAAGCTGCTATTTTTTGTTGTAGTTAATTCTAGCAACCCTAGAAGAAGGTGAAACCAACGTAAGCAATCAATATCCTGTCAAGCTGCTGTTTCTTGTTATAGCTTATTTCCAAGAATCTTAGACAAAGTCAAAGGAAAGTGATTAAGCTCGGCACTTACGTGAAAAGGCGTTCAAGTAAGTTTGATCACTTACCGAGGTCAAACGAAGGTAAGTGGTCCACGCCTTAGTCAAGTTTTTTGATTGTTTTTTATAATTAAGTAGTAGTAAGCCCAGAACATGGTAAGTGACCCAATTGCGCTCTAATAAAGTTGCTGTTCGTTGTAGGCCTAATAGTTGACTTTTATTAAGTCAAGTACAAGGTCAAACCAAGTTAAGTGATCATGCTCCAATAAAGTTCTATTTGTTATTATAGTTGACTTATAACAAGCCAAGAGCAAGGTCAAACCAAGGTAAGTGATTGTTGTTCGTTGTACAAGTTTGCGTCTCAAGTGACTGGCTCTTCACTTTCGAAGCGACTAAAACACTTTCAGGTAGGTTTCCTGTTACGTCAGTTATCTATTAACGCTGTGTGGTTATGTTAAGAAAATACTGTGTAAATTGTATAATCATTTGAGTGTGATTGTGTTAGGTGTCACCTAATTATGTTGAGGTATTACCAGGTATATGTATTTAAATGTTAAATTAATTAATATGTCGTAGCCACATGCTGTAATTGGGCACTTCATGAAGTGTTCAGCGCTAACCGGGCACTTCATCAAGCGTGTAGTGTAAATGAGCGGTTTCATTAAAAATTACAGCATGTGACCAACAAAGCTGGGCACTTCATGAAGTGCCCAGCGCTCATTGGGCACATGATGTAATTATTTCTTTTACACTATGTGTCCAGCTCAGATGCTGGACACTTGATATAAACATATAAGACTGATGTTTTCGTTGCTGTTGGTAGTATCCGATGTATTATTTTAAATAATACAAAATAGAAACATTTTTTAGAATTTTTTAAAACATAAAGTATAAGATTGCCTGCCACTAAACCAGACAATTCTTGCCTGTATTTTTATAATGGTTTTTTATATGTTTTCGAAGTTATTTTGGCTACTCATAATTATTAATATTATCATTATTGAAACAGCAAACGATTTGTAAATTCTTCATTGGTTAAATAATAACAGTAATAGCGATGTGTAGCCAAAATAACTCAGAAAGCATAAGCCAGACAATTCATTCAATTTAAATGTTATGCTTTAATAAATAAAATACGTAAAACATTTTACCTAACACATTTACATTTAATATTACACATAAACATTAACAGTAACTTATTTTTTCATGTTTTAATCGATTAACTTCTTACTTAATCACCCGTAACATAACTTATAATAAGGTAAAACAAATTCATAGAAAGTACCACAAGAGTCTTGAAAAAATAATAAAACAATTCTTTAGTTGCATTTTGATATCAAAATTGAAAACATTTAATTTCTTTAAAACTTTACTAATTAGTTGATCTTTTACAATTGTATTAGCATTAAAGACAATTTAGGTTTAAGTTTTTCTTTTGTCAGTTTGAATGAATTAGCATAACATCGTTACATCATACCTTTTCATTGTAATTGTTTTTTATTTTTTACAGAATTTAAACAAATGTATATGGAGTGTCCTGTTTACTTATCAGCTTTTCAAAAATATGCTATAAATCTTTTATTATATTCCTACTGACATCGGTAGCTTAAAAATCTAAGTTTATACTTAGTCAAGTCAATCTGGGGTTTTTAGGTGAAAAAATTAGGAGAAGGCTGAATTTTTCCCCATCGACTACTACCATGTAGACAAGCTTCTAGCCTAAAGTCCCCACCCCTACCCCCCTTGCTTTCCCTCCTACAACCCCCCCCCCCCCCCGATTTTCCAAGTCTAATAATTGCAGTGTTTTTCTAAACTGCTTATAACTTAGAAACTATTTGAGATATCTCTTATATTTTGTTGTTTCCGGATTTCTAATAAAATAATCTAAAAGTAATGTTATGTATATTTTCTCCTCTTTATGAGCTTTAAAATTATATAATGCGTGACATGATTTTATCATTTACTGCCTTGCTAATACAGGTAAAACATGTTTTACAGCGCCTGCCGCGGCCACGCGCTACGCCACCGATGATGTTCATTCAACCTGGGGTTTCAAGGGGAGGGGAAAATAGGAAAAAGCTGAATTTTTCACCATCGACTACTTCTAGCCAAACAAGCTTGTATAAACAAGCTTCTAGCCAAAAGTCCCCATCCCTACCCCTCTTGCTTCCCCCCCCCCCTGCAGCCCCTAATTTCCCAAGTCTAATAAATGCAGTATTTTGCTAAGCTGATTATATCTTAGAAACCATTTGAGATATCTTTTATACATTATTGTTTCCGGATTTCTAATAAAATAATCTAAAAGTAATGTTATATAATGTTTTATGATTAATTTACTTCTTCTATGTCTATTTTCCTGTTTAATTTGGAAAAAAAACATTTTCCTTCATTTTTTATCAAATATATTTAAATTTTGCCCAATAACACGGCTCAAATCACTTCCTTTATGACTCTGTTTTGTACTAAATATTTTCTCCTGTTTATGAGCTTTAAAATTATATAATACTTGGCTTGCTTTTCTTACTTATTGCCTTGCTAATACAAATAAGACATGTTTTACAGCGCCTGCCGCGGCCGCGCGCTACGTCAAGCGTCACTGAAGTTTATTTAACCTGGGGTATTGAAGGGAGGCGAAAATAGGAAAAATCTGAATGTTTCACCATCGTCTACTACCGTACAGACAAGCTTCTTGCCAAAAGTCCCCACTCCTACCCCTCTTGCTTCCCCCCCTGCAGCCCCCCCCTAATTTTCCAAGAATAATAAATGCATAATTTTGCTAAATAGTCCATCCAGGCAACAAAAAAATATAGAGGGAATTTTTTGGAACACAATTTTTGACGTTGCAGCTTTGTTTGGACTAGTTAGGAGGTAAACATATCAAAAGTACGCGTCCGTAGCCCTTGAGCGGGGGAGGGAGGGGGGTGTCAAGGAACCATTTTTTTTGTTTTTCTTAAATATCCTGAAAACTATCAACTGTTGGTATTCCCTATTAAATTTGAAAATTAAAGAAAATTTAATTTCCTGTCAGAAAAGTATGCAATATGTCTATTTTGGTCCAACCATTTACAACGTAAGCACTAATTTTATTAATATTTAAACTAATATCCCTTCCATAAGAAATAGATGTAAATTTGTGGGTGACATACGTGCCAAAGGGGCAACTCTTTTTTCACCTACAGAAAAATGAACAGCATTCAGGAAATATTGACAAAATTTCCGTTCATTTGACACCTCAATCATAAATATTTTTCTAAAGTAAAGGTGTTGACGAGCTTACAAAAAAGTTTATTTTTCAAGGAATGTGTTTGTAAAAATTCCTTGAAAAATAACGCTTTTTGAGAGCTCACCAACACCTTCATTTTAGACCAATTTTCATGATTTAAGTGTCAAATTAATGGAAATTTTGTAAATATTTCCTGAATGCTGTAAATTTTCCTGTAGGTGAAATAAGCGTTGCCTCATTGTGCACTTATGTTACCCACAAAAGTATATGTATTTCTTATGGAAGGGATATTTTTTTCTAATAATAATAAAATTAGTGTTTACCTTTTAAATGGTTGGACCAAAATAGACATATTAAATACTTTTCTGAGAGGAAATTTAATTTTCTTTAATTTTCAAACATAATAGGGAATACTAAAAGTTGATAGTTTTCAAGATATTTCGGAAAAACAAAAAAATGGTACCTTGAGACCCCCCTCCCTCCCCACGCTCAAGGGCTACGGACGGGGATGTTTGATATGTTTACCTCCTAACTAGCCGAAACAAAAGTGCAAAGTCAAAAATTGTGTTCCAAAAAATTCCCTCTATACATTTTCCTTGCCTGGATGGACTATTTAGCAAAATACTGCATTTATTAGACTTGGATAATATGTGGGGCTGTAGGGGGGAGCAAGGGGGTAGGGGTGGGGACTTTTGGAAAGAAGCTTGTCTATACGGTAGTAGACGATGGTGAAAATTTCAGCTTTTTCCTATTTTCGCCTCCCCTTAATACCCCAGGTTAAATAAACTTCAGTGACATAGCGCGTGGGCGAGGCAGGCGCTGTAAAACATGTTTTACTTGTATTAGCAAGGCAATATGTGAGAAAAGCAAACCAAATATGATATCATTTTATCATTTTAAAGCTTATACACAGGAAAAAATATCAGTGCAAAACAGATTCATAAGCGAAGTGATTTGAGCCTTCTTATTAGGGAAAATATAAATATATTTCATAAAAATTTAATGAAAATGCATTTTTCCAAATTAAACAGAAAAATAGACGTAGAAGGAGTGAATTAATCGTAAAACACTATATTACATTATTTATAGATTAATTTATGAGAAACCTGGAAACAACAAAATATAAGAGATATCTCAAATGGTTTCTAAGATATAAGTAGCTAAGCAAAATACTGCATTTATTAGACTTGGAAAATTAGGTGGGCTGCAGGGGGGGAAGCAAGAGGAGTAGGGATGGGGACGTTTGGCTAGAAGCTTGTCTATACAGTAGTAGTCGATGGTGAATAATTCAGCTTTTTCCTATTTTCCTCTCCCCTTAAAACCCCAGGTTGAATGAACATCGGTGGCGTAGCGCGTGGCCGCGGCAGACGCTGTAAAACATGTTTTACTTGTATCAGCAAGGCAATAAGTGAGAAAAGCAAGCCAAGTATTATATCACTTTAAAGCTTATAAACAGGAGAAAATATTTAGTACAAAACAGAGTCATAAAGGAAGTGATTTGAGCCTTGTTATTGGGCAAAATAAAAATATATATATGGTGAAAAATTAAGAAAAATGCTTTTTTTTCCAAGTTAAACAGGAAAATAGACGTAGAAGGAGTAAATTAATCGTAAATCACCATGTTATATTATTTTAGAGCGTTTTATGAGGAATCTGAAAACAACAAAATGTAAGGTATATTTCAAATAATTTCTGAGATATATTCATTTTTACAAAATACTGCATTTTCTAAACTTAAAGAACAACAAGGGGCTGTAGGGGGGGAAGCAAGAGGGGTAGGGGTGGGGACGTTTGGCTAGAAGCTTGTCTATACGGTAGTAGTCGATGGTGAAAAATTCAGCCTTCTCCTAATTTTTTCCTCTATCGCCTCTTTTTAGGAACAGATTGACTGGACTATACTAATAAGTCAAATATTTGGAAATTCATATGAAGAATTTGTCTAAAGGGATAACCTATGAATGTTTCAAAAGTAAGCGGTAACTAGAAAATTCTAGCAGATCGATGTTTAATTTTATAATTATTTTGTTTAATAGCGTATTACCAATAATTTTATGCGGTACAATTGTTTGATTTTATAACTATTTAAAAACCACGATATTTGTATTAAAGTTTAAACCAAATATTTATAAGTGTTTATGTTTTATCCTAGATTAAGTGGTAGCTATTTTATTGTGAAAAATAACTACGTTATTGTTAACTGTTTTGTGCGTATGCAACTAAAACCAAAGTTATAATTTTTACATATGAAAAATATTAAAAGGTTTAGTATCAAACAGTTACATTGGCTACTTGAACAGAGACATTGGGATTTAATGCAGACATTAGGATTGACTTTAATGAAGGTTTTAAATCGACTGCCCAACATGCCTCGTTAGTTACAGCAAGTGCCCAATGAGCGTTGGGCACTTCATGAAGTGTCCAGTTTCGTTGGGCAGATGCTGTAATTTTGATTGAAATAATCGAGTTACACTATGTGCCCAGGCGCGCTGGGCACTTCATGAAGTGCCCGGATTGCGTTGGGAACTGCATGAAGTGTCCAATTACAAGCAAGTGGCTACGACAAATGTCTACCTATCCGTATTCAATTTACTACACAACCGCTAAGCCCTTGATGAGTCGACATGCAACTATGTCTGAATTATATACTTATACTTGCGATGCGTGAGCCGAGCACGCAAAACACAATCGAGCCCCGAAATGGGACTTTTGTGACGAGTTGTGAGCAATACTTTTCATTAGATGCAAATACTCAAACACGATAATAAACTTTTTTAAAAATCATCCGATATTTCATAATGAAAACATTTTTCTATAAGGAAATACAATACAGCTGTACTTGGTATTTTAATTTAAAGTCAGCTGATTGAACGACAAAAATGTAACTGTCAAAATAGGATCTCCTTATGTTTGTGTACGGAAAAATGTTGTTTGGGTGCGGCAAATTATTGTTTGGATACGGAAAAGCAGTGTCTGGGTACGGGAAAGTCAGCAGATCATGATCAGTTTTGATGTAAGGAAATCCAAGGTTTTCGCCGATCTCTTTGGTACGGTAAAGGGCTATTTTCGTACGTAAAGTGATGAAATAAAATATTTCCTCAGTGATTTCTTTCGCATGTTGAAAATAATTTCTTTCAACTCTTGTTAAAATATTTTTCGTGCCAGTTAAATTGCCAGTAAAAATTTAATTTATGAAATATTTATAAACTCTATAAAAATAACTATTGGTTTCATAGATAAGTAAAGTGAACTAAATAATAAATAAAAATAAAAAGGGAGGTTCTCTCATTCGCCTGACTGACAGTGTCAGTCAACTTTGTCAGTGATGATTAAGATACAAACTGCTACAAGTTATACTGAATACAATCAATCAAGGCTTAGTCTGGTAATCTATAACTCTTTATTCAGTCATTCATGTACTATGTTCCTTAGCACAGTCAAATTAATAGCTTGTCAACATCATGATTTAAAAACATAATGGCTATTGAAATGTCAGACATGCGTGGCGTGTGTGGTGATAGTAGCTACCGTGCACGACAGTGCCTGTGACGTCACAACCATTCGCAGACAAAAAATATACGGTTAAAGGAAAACAATTACTTTATTGTATTTGACCAACCTAACGTAACTCCCCATAGGTTCTTTACTGGAATCACTACCCCTAAGCAATAAGAAAGTATTCTGAAAGTATTTTGAAAGTATAGCATTGACGTACATTTAGACACGAGGAAAAAACCTATCACATTAACTGACAACACCGAGTTTCCTTATGACGAAGCTTTTAATGACTTTTTCTAGAACTAGAACTCGAAGCACCGGCTTAAGTCAGACACTCTTGACGATTTTTTGTCCACAAACCTTTTGAAGGTAGAACTAAACCACTCTCACACAGGAGTGGAGTTTTTTCCAAGGAGTGCCGAGACAGTTTGACTTCTCGGTCAGTAGGCACTTAAGATAAAATAGAATCTGATATTTAATTACTTGAGAGTTATAAGTTTTTTAATTATATGCGTATTAACATCTTAATGTTTGTCAGAGCCACCGTATAATTTGGATAACATTTAACGATTTATTTTTATTTAGACACTATTGTATCAGTTCTTCGAACAGTTGGATAAGTAAATAGAAACTAACGGTAGTTCCTATGGAGAAAAAAACTAGCGAAATCCCAAAATTGTCTACTTAAGCCACGGAGGGAAGCCCGAGGGAATTTTAAGGATGTGATCATTATGCTTATGTGTTTACCAGGCTTGTGATCTACATTCCTGCAAAATGTATGCTCAGTCGGTTGAGTAGTTGTGGTTACACGGAGTAGAGAGATAAGCACTCATAGAATACCTCATTTTATAATATTTTACCATCGATTATTTCCTTTGTCTTGGTTGGAATAAATACAATGCCTGATATTTTTATTTACCTTTTAAATAATTAACTTATTTATTCTAACGGGTAAGCACGGTACATCGAACAAGTATCAAGATCAAGGCAAGGTGATTTCAACAATGCTAACGAAATTGTCCATTTGTTAATTTGTTTTCTTGTTTGGAACTTGTTGGCACCAAGTACCAAAACGATAAAAAAATTATTCACTGTAAGAAATACCTTTTGGCGAATTTCCCCTACAGGGAAGAAGCTATTACCGTAGGTCTCATGGTAAGACTTAAGCTCGGGACCACTATAACTTTTCGTTTTGGGGCCCCCAGAAGCAAAAAAACACTATTCGTTTGAATTTATATATATATATATATATATATATATATATGTGTGTGTGTGTGTGTGTGTGTGTGTGTGTGTCTGTTAGCACGATAGCGGCTGCAAAAATGGTCCGATCTTTATGAAATTTGGTACGGACGTGTAAAGTGGTAACCAATTGGACGAGTTCGTGAACTAGCCCGATCGGACCACCGGAAGGGGGGGGTAAAGGGGGATAAACCCCCCCAAAAATGGGTTTTTTGAATTCTTTACATAGAAAAATAAAATTTATCGAATTTTTGTGGGCACAATTGAATTCAGCTCAAAAAAAACAAACAATTTGGAATTTTGAAACACTGCTCTATGTCCATTGGTTACCAAGATATTGAAAGTGGTAAACACAGTACGTTGTCCCAATGTTAACCTTATGGGAAATAAGTAAAATTCTATATCTCACTTATTTCTCAACATATCTCAAGAAAACTTGGTAAATAGCTTCTTCTAGTTCAGATCTACTAAATATTGAATTAAAACCACCCAGTTTTAATATACCTGTAGCAGCACACCTGCATACTCATTCCCCATGTTATTCTTATGGAGCTTACAAAAACATGTCAAATCTCGCTATATTGGATTGAGATATGTTGTTTTGCATTTGAAATTTGCTGAATATGCAGGTCTGCTGCAACGGGGGTATTTTATTATACTGCACAAAACAGTTTTGAACGACCTAAAATGACTGTAAAATCACAATATTCCAATATTCCATCCTAGACCTCCAAAACAGTCTGTGATTTATTTTCGGAATCCTAACCTCCAGAACGAAGGTTTAGCTGTTATCTGAATTGATATTATTGTATTCATCTGTAAATTGTAAATGCGTGGTTGTTGGTTTTTAAGTTCAGTTTGCAAACAATAGATTATGAAAACATTGAAAATAATAACATTTCACTGAACCTCAAAGAACCAACTTATGGTGAGAAAATACACCATAAGTCGAGAGCTTATTTCCACAGTATGTAAAAAAAAGTTTTTCATCACACGGAGTAAAAGTTTCTTTTCGCGGATTAATCGTTTTTACGAGTTCAATTTGTAAAAATTGATAGCAATAAAAAAATTTCATCTACTGAAAGAAGTAAAATTCGATGAAAAATATTCAATTTAGGATACGCCCGAGGTAGCAGGAGTCATGATGTAAACATCATTGTCATAGCAAATTACCTGGAACCTCCTTAATTGTCGTTTCCCGGAAGGGTGTACACCGGGCGAAGTTGCAAACTCAATTAACCCTTTCTAATAGCCTGATATTATCTAAGTTATATAATAGACAGAAGAAGAACTTGCACATATACGACGAAAATAAATCAAATTTCTCATGAACAATATGTTATTCCCTACTCTTTAATCTGCGGTCTCCAAAACTATTATTCCTTCAATTTAACGTAAATTATTAGCTTTATTCTATGGTTGCAATGCCCTATTCCATTGTTAAACTACCACACTAGATTTTTTTAATCATCGAAAAATAACTATTTAAACCTGTTAGTAAATTACAATATGAGTTATTAATTATTTTTAATCTTTGGATAAACTAACTTTTAATTGGCTTATTATCGTACAACTATTAAGTGAGTAAACTACGCTGAGTAGATAAAGTGTGTCTCTGGCTACGACTCTGCATGACTCTCTTATCTTGATACATTGCTTAAACACGCACTATCTCACGCCGGTAATGGCCACATTAGTCTTGCGTTATGATAAATATATTTGTATTTGCTTACGCCTGATTATGATACAATATTGGGTGAATATTTAAAATTACTTTTTATGTTGAATGCATTTAAACATTGCATGGACATCCAACTATCCCAACATTGCAACCAACTCTTCCCTGTAATTATATTGCTTTGGTTGACGTCAACCACGTGATGTTACCGAAACGTTAAACTAAACGGCTTGTTAAAACGACACAAAAAGTATATTTTAAATTTTCTAGTCTGCCGAGTAAAATTGATCCAACTACATATGATAGACAATTCTTCTTTGAGACATTTCTTTCAGATAAAAATTAAACGTTACCTGAAAATTGTGTTATTTACTTTTGCGAATAAAAAACAGAAACGTTATATTAACCGTACATTTTATAGGTGATGGGAAGAAAACATATCACAGCATATCTCAAGGAATAGCAAAGAGTAGTAATAGAAACATGAAGTACAGAATAAAACGTGACAATATAAGTAATTTTACCTTAATGGAAGGTATGGAAGATTTATTTTTATTTTGATCATGATTGAGAACACAAAATCTGAAGAAAACTACTTAAATACAAACTAATGAATAAAGTGTTTGTCTCAAACCATTTATTGTTTTCAACTTTATGTAGAGTTATGTTTTTAGAATATAGTTCAGAAATGTTTTCAAAAGTTAAAATAAGGACTGTCATTTTTGAGCCTGTCGTTAAGAAACAAGTTCCTATTTAATTGCTATTAACTTAAGGGATCGCTAAATTTTAGCCTGTCATATAGTGTGGTAAAGTATCATCTTTTAATCACTCCCCAGTGTATTTTGCCCTAAATAACCCTAAATTGGTGATTATAATCATTTTAATATTTTTATTAAAACGATATTTTAAAGAAAATTTAGATTTATTTTTAAAAATTAATTGACTTACCAAAAAACTAATTTTTAATTGTGTTTTTTTTTATTTTAAAAAATAGCAGATAAATGAAAAACAAGAACCTGCATGAAAACGGAAATAAAAATAATTAACTCATAGTGCAAGTAAAAATGTTATGGTTCCACTAATAATATGTGGGTTAGACATATGTACTACGCCTTAAAATTATGCTATTGCTCATCTGCTCTTGTTCTGTTGTTTGCTCTTGGGTCTTCTGTTATAATCTCGGTTACCAGATTACCCAGGCATTCCCTGCCTGTTTCTCGCACAAGTGTATTTCTTTACTTAGGAATGCGCTCTTGAAGTTTTGTTCTCTGAATAGTATTTTAAAACATAAAAGTGACCAAAAGTTATATTAGACAATATATAGCACGATTTTCTTGGTTTAACTAATCCAAGTTGAAATTTATGAACTAAAGGTGGGCCATATTTAAATTATTTAAAATGTTTTCCGGTATATTAAAATTGTTTCATTTTATTAGCTATTATAATATTTAATGTGCTTTTTAAATACTCTAAATTAAAAAATAAAGGCTTACGGTTTATTTATTTTATATAACGGCTTATTTTTTCTCTCAGTGAAACTGAATTAAACTATCGTTTTATAACTATGGGTTTTATTTGGATGAAACCTATATTAATTTTAGTAGTAGCTGCTTAAGTTATTTTATCAAATGCATCTCCAAAATACCCGAAAATAAATTTGTAATTGTACTTGGTTATTACTGACCAGTTAATCCAAAAGTAATTGGAATTAGTTTTCATTATTTGATGGCACTAATATATATATAAAAGAAAAACATATTTTATTCTATACGATCATTAAAGCAAAGTCAAGTTGAAAAGTATTAATCAACTAGCCCTTACCTAGTATATAACATCTCTACATTTTCATTTTCTAGAAATCGTTCAAAACGCCTGCATCTTCTGGCGTACCTCCTAGCACCTTGCACGTATTATGTGCTGTTTTGAATGCATTGAAGGCGCTCTAAAAAATTTAACTTTTATATAGGCACAGTTCAAATAATATTTTTTTCAGTGACAACACACGTATTTTCAGAATATTTCTAGGGGTTCGAAAATATTCAATACCCAATGAACATTTTTTTAAGTAAACAGAGTGTAAATTAATTTGGGAAACAAATTTGTATTTTTTAACTAAATTAAATGGAAATATTTTGTTTTAAGCTTTGATTGTTAAAAAAGTTGTGAGATTTATGACATAAATTGTTCCACCCCCCCAACAGGGTTGGAGGAGAAGTAGCTTTATCTTTCCAAATAACAACAACTACTGAGACCGCTCATTTTGAAGGGTTAATAAAAATAAATACAATGGCGCTAACCCGAATTCGATTCTTCCCTAATCACATCAATGGCAGCGATTTCAAATTTTGAGATGAACACAAGAGATTAACTATGGACACCCAAATTTACCTCTTATACGGGTTACATTGGGTAAGCCAAAATCTAGATGCCCTTATTAGTTTGAAAAGTGGGCGTTGAAACTAATTCCACCAATTCCACCGTGGCCATTTCACCAATTCCAAATTTTGAATGCAATTTTAGAATCGACAGATTTCAATTTTAATAATTATTTTAGTGTAACAGGGGCTATAAAATGAGTGATCACTCAGTTCAGGTTACTAAGGCGCAGGTATTCCGAATTTTGATTTGGTGAAATTGGTGCTTTATCTCGCAATCAAATTTTTTAATACCTGAAATTTTGGCTTGGGGTGACATCAAAATCAGTACCGACTTCAGGTTTGCACCATTGCTTTTGTCTTGACAAATCCTTCAAAATGAAGGGTTACTCAATAGGGGTTTGCATTTGTAATTTTTAGTTGCTCCCAAAACACCCTATATTGGTGACTAGGGCAAAACTGACAATTTGGAAAAAAACTTCCTTTTCTACCTCATAATGGTATCCAGAGTTTGGCTTACACAATTTAAAGGTAAATTAATCGGGGTGTCCATAGATAATCTCGTGTGTCCACTCAAAAAATGGCTGCCATTGATTGTGGTTGGGGTGAGATATCAACCTCGGGTTTGTGCCATTGTATATCTTTTTAAAAACATTTCAAAATGAGGAGTCACTCAATAAGGGTTGTTTTTATAAAAAGATAAGTAACCCCCTACCCACCAGCCTGTAAGGAGGGTGGACAAGTGTTAGGTCTAAAAAATCCCGGAACGTGTTTTTAACAATCAATGCCACAAACAAAATATGTCTATTTATCTCGGATTAAAAATGCAGGTTTGTTTCCATACTTAATTTAACCACTGTATAATAAATAAATTGTATTTTTTACCTTTTCTATAGCAATCAAGAGTAAATTGCAAACAGTGGAAAAACGTTACATCCCTTGAAGCTGCTTTCAGTTAAATTCTTGAATATAAATGTACGCAATTTTATACCAAAGAACAAGAAATTTTTAACGAAACGTCTACTTATACGCAGGCGTAATCCAATACGGAAAGCTTCTCACCCTTTATTTGAATTAATTACGTACATTTAACAAAGGCACATAAATCGCGGACATACAATATCGGCCAACACGAACGAAAAACTGTTCCAGACTAACTTTCCAAAGAATGTGAATAGCGAACAGAGACATGTGAATAGGTGAACAAGTTATGTTAGTCTTTTCTACGTTGTAAAATATTGAATTTCCAATAAATAAAAAAAATAGTTAAATCTTTAAACTACCGTAATTAATAATCAATCTTAGATTATTAATTAAAGGACTAGCTAAAGCACATTGGGCACTTTATCCTTTCTGCTAATCCAGCCGAATATAATTTTTACATTTCCTTAAATATTTTAATTGCAATATCGGCTACTTCTATCAAGATAGAAGTACAATAACCAGTAACGCAAATAGAAACTGTTATTACTAATGATACACACGTATACAAGTGAGAAATTAAGCGTAACTTAAGAGTAAATTTATAGTTTGTTGATTTATTGTATATACACAGATGACATCACAAGAAGGGTTGTGTGGGAAGGGAAGGCCACTCGCGGCCTAGCCACAGGGCTGTGGTGACAGGCGGCTTGCCGGCGCGGCGTCGTCACTACACCACCTCACACTCGCGGCTCAGCCACCGGGCTGTGGTGACAGGCGGCTTGCCGGCGCGGCGTCGTCACTTCACCCCACAATCGCAGCTCAGCCACCGGGCTGTGGTGACAGGCGGCTTGCCGGCGTGGCGTCGTCACTTCACCACCCCACACTCGCAGCTTAGCCACCGGGCTGTGGTGACAGGCGGCTTGCCGGCGCGGCGTCGTCACTTCACCACCCCACACTCGCAGCTTAGCCACCGGGCTGTGGTGACAGGCGGCTTGCCGGCGTGGCGTCGTCACTTCACCACCCCACACCCGCAGCTTAGCCACCGGGCTGTGGTGACAGGCGGCTTGCCGGCGCGGCGTCGTCACTTCACCACCCCACACTCGCGGCTTAGTCACCAGGCTATGGTGACAGGCGGCTTGCCGGCGCGGCGTCGTCACTTTACCACCCCACACTCGCGGCTTAGTCACCAGGCTATGGTGACAGGCGGCTTGCCGGCGCGGCGTCGTCACTTCACCACCCCACACTCGCGGCTTAGTCACCAGGCTATGGTGACAGGCGGCTTGCCGGCGCGGCGTCGTCACTTTACCACCCCACACTCGCGGCTTAGTCACCAGGCTGTGGTGACAGGCGGCTTGCCGGCGCGGCGTCGTCACTTCACCACCCCACACTCGCGGCTTAGTCACCAGGCTATGGTGACAGGCGGCTTGCCGGCGCGGCGTCGTCACTTCACCACCCCACACTCGCGGCTTAGTCACCAGGCTATGGTGACAGGCGGCTTGCCGGCGCGGCGTCGTCACTTCACCACCCCACACTCGCGGCTTAGCCACCGGGCTGTGGTGACAGGCGGCTTGCCGGCGCGGCGTCGTCACTACACCACCCCACACTCGCGGCTTAGTCACCGGGCTGTGGTGACAGGCGGCTTGCCGGCGCGGCGTCGTCACTTCACCACCCCACACTCGCAGCTCAGCCACGGGGCTGTGGTGACAGGCGGCTTGCCGGCGCGGCGTTGTCCCTTCACAACCCCACACTCGCGGCTTAGTCACCGGGCTGTGGTGACAGGCGGCTTGCCGGCGCGGCGTCGTCACTTCACCACCCCACACTCGCGGCTTAGTCACCAGGCTATGGTGACAGGCGGCTTGCCGGCGCGGCGTCGTCACTTCACCACCCCACACTCGCGGCTTAGCCACCAGGCTGTGGTGACAGGCGGCTTGCCGGCGCGGCGTCATCACTTCACCACCCCACACTCGCAGCTTAGCCACCGGGCTGTGGTGACAGGCGGCTTGCCGGCGCGGCGTCGTCACTTCACCAACCCACACTCGCGGCTTAGCCACCGGGCTGTGGTGACAGGCGGCTTGCCGGCGTGGCGTCGTCACTACACCACCCCACACTCGCAGCTCAGCCACGGGGCTGTGGTGACAGGCGGCTTGCCGGCGCGGCGTCGTCACTTCACCACCTCACACTCGCAGCTCAGCCACGGGGCTGTGGTGACAGGCGGCTTGCCGGCGCGGCGTCGTCACTTCACGACCCCACACTCGCGGCTTAGCCACCGGGCTGTGGTGACAGGCGGCTTGCCGGCGTGGCGTCGTCACTTCACCACCTCACACTCGCAGCTTAGCCACCGGGCTGTGGCGACAGGCGGCTTGCCGGCGTGGCGTCGTCACTTCACCACCCCACACTCGCAGCTTAGCCACCGGGCTGTGGTGACAGGCGGCTTGCCGGCGTGGCGTCGTCACTTCACCACCCCACACTCGCAGCTTAGCCACCGGGCTGTGGTGACAGGCGGCTTGCCGGCGTGGCGTCGTCACTTCACCACCCCACACTCGCAGCTTAGCCACCGGGCTGTGGTGACAGGCGGCTTGCCGGCGCGGCGTCGTCACTTCACGACCCCACACTCGCAGCTTAGCCACCGGGCTGTGGTGACAGGCGGCTTGCCGGCGTGGCGTCGTCACTTCACGACCCCACACTCGCAGCTTAGCCACCGGGCTGTGGTGACAGGCGGCTTACCGGCGTGGCGTCGTCACTTCACGACCCCACACTCGCAGCTTAGCCACGGGGCTGTGGTGACAGGCGGCTTGCCGGCGTGGCGTCGTCACTTCACGACCCCACACTCGCGGCTAAAGGCGCCTTTTCCAACACGGCGCGGCGTCAGCGCGCTCGACGTCGACGTCGGCGTCATTGCGCCAGCGCGATAGTCAAATGTAAAGCGGGCAATGATGATTGCTGCCGCGTCAACAATCAGCGCGCGCAGCGTCCAGGAAAGTGTCCCCATTGCCCGCTTCACATTTAACTCTAGCGCAATGGCGCCGACGCCGTTGTTGAGCGCACTGACGCTGTGTGTGAAAAGGAGCCAAGCCACCGGGCTGTGGTGACTGGTGGCTTGCCGGCGCGGTGTCGTCACCTCACGCCTCCTACTCTCGCCGGGCTCTCTTGAGCAGATACAAATCGTTTAAAATATTGTTACTTTTGTCGGTTAATTGTTTTCGTTAAAATAATAGGTCTGATTACATTAATTACTTCTCAAAAGTATAGTAGGAAATGTAGACATGTTAATATTTTGCACAACAAATTCCTTACAATATTTCAGGGCCGCCGAGAGGAGGGGGCAAAGGGGGCAGATTGCCCCGGGCCACAAAAGGAAGGGGGCCACATTTTGAGCTGAGAATATTTTTGAGAGTTATTAAATATTAGAGTTTTCAAATTAAGGAGATCAAAATTAAATATGTTAGAAAATACATAAGAAACTTAGTACTTAAAAACGTATATAAATTGAAATTACCTAACTATTCATTTGTCTTAGTTGGATACTATTTCATTTGGTTTTCTGAAGTCTCGTCTGGGGCCCCCGAGGTTAAGCCTGCGTTTACACTCTACAACTTGTTTTATGAATTTGTGTTGTACAACCAATTAAACTGATTGGTTTGCACATGTTTAAGAAAGCAATGAAAATTATTAAACAAGTTGTACAACAAAGCGTGTTTAAAAATGAAAAAATCGTGTTTTACAACAACAGAAATTGTGTTTTACAACAAAAAAATTGTGTTTTACAACAGGTTGCAGGTTTCCCGAGCCATGTCGGAAAGATCACAGGAAATTTTTATTTTATAAACTTCTGTTTTACAACATGTTTTAAAACACAAGATCGAGTTTTAAAAACAAAAGTTGTATTAAACATTTTTTACAAACAAAAGTTTATAAAACAAATTGTGTAGTGGAAAGGCGGCTTTAGGCCTGCACCAGACCTCACATTAAACTAAATCCGTACCAAGCTCAGCAATCGTCCAATACCAATCGTCTGCACCCTAAAATTCATCACAAAACCTTTTTTGTAGATGTAGAGGCCTTCGATGGACCAAGGAAAAGGATCCCTAGCTTTAACTAAATGGTGTATATTTTACAAAAGAGTAATATAATAACATTTACGACTCAAGACGTGACATGAATTTTTTCCATCAGTGATTAACAACTTAAGCTTAGTTTCTCCTCTGAGTTTGAGTTTAGCTACGTGTGAACCAAGGTCTAAAGAAATACATGTTTCCTCGTACGAAAATTTAAGCAGATCGTGATGCCATCGATCAGCAGACTGAAAGAATGCGCTCGTCTGTAGCCTCAAGCTGGCACAAAAAGAGAGCCTATATATCGGTTAATCAGAGAGTAGTTCCTACACCTTTAATTTAGGCTACTTTTACCCAATATTAAAAGGCTAGGGCTAGGATACAACCGCAAAAATGATGTCCTGATGACGTCACACGCTCCACAGGCATTACGAGGTCGGACAACAGAAGGAAAACAAGTAAAGTGGTTTAGTAGTTAGGTAGTCTGTGAATTATTTGTATGGTAATTTACTTAAACTGTGTCTTAAATCCTTTTTATCCCCAAGTATAGGCTTATTAGGACCATAAATTTTTTATTCTAGTGCTTTAATCCAAAGTTCTGTGTTATTCAGTAGTCGTATTAAAAAGGATTGTACCTACTTTTAATATTTGTATGTTCTGAATTTTTAAAACTCATGAATCAAAAGTTTAGTACAGACCTGTGATGTAGTTGTTTTGTATTGAACAAAATTAAGATATTCAACATTTTTAGATAACAAATTTTGCAATCACCAGATTCTACAAATTTATCTATTTTACAAAGGTAATTTTTATTTACGATATTTTTGTATTGGGGGGCCTCACTCCCAAACTTTGCCCCGGGCCTCAAAATGTCTGTCGGCGGCCCTGCAATATTTTAATGTGATAAATAAACAATAACAGCGTTAGGTTTGAAATTAACAGCTACTTGTACCACGGTAATGTGATGGTCAAACTACGAGCAAATAAAATGAATCATTCACCAATGAGTACACATACTATAACAAACAAAGTTTTTGTGGAACTAAATAAAACATAATGTTATCATAATTCTAGTATTAAAATAAAAAAAATAGTCAGCAATGATATCTATTAATTGAAGCAATCAGTTAAAAACATTTATCTCTTGTTTTAAAGGTAAAACCGTAATGTATATACTAACGAGTGCTAATAATCATAATTCATCTAACTATAACTGAACGTTCAAATGGCATTAATTTTAATCAGTGGCACTTCTTGAAAGCTAGTGTAATAACGTCACCAGTAAATAAATACTTAAAATTAAAAACCAGTTATTATATGTATTACTTGCCCGAGGCTTATACTACGTACGTATATTATTTAAATACTATATATAATATGAACATTTATTTATTTATTTATTTATTATTTTTATTGAAAAAATAGCTTTTGTACAAGCAATCATCCATGAAGGATAAATCTGCACTTATTAAACTGATACTATTATCGAGCGCTCATTGGTCAGAACAAACCAATTTTATTTGTTATGTTAAAAGAGGCGATCTTATTGCACACTTAATAATGATAGAGTATATTATGATAGAACAACGGTAAAGATGAACTTAGTTTGGATGGACATTCAAAACTAGTGTCCTCGTCATTCTAGACTTACTCTATGTTTGTCGCAATTTTTTTTTTTTTTTGCAAATGAGAAGATTAAATAAATCTTACATCAAACAGTAAGGCTTATTCGGATGTTATAATTGAAGTTGCATTGCCAAATTGATCATAAAAAATAATGCTTTAATAGTTTCAGTTTCTATTTAAAGACTATTTAATTTAGTTTTTTTATTATTTGGTTATTATATTTTCTATAAAGTTTAACTACCCGACAGGATTAAATAGATAAATAATCTGTTGTGAAAGTATAGACGTCGCGTCGGTTAGCTCTTCTGAGGCAAACTCTCTTGTTACAGGTTTTAGTGAATTAAAACTGCAGCTCCGCGATGTAATAATAGAGGAAGCAGCGTGGAGTCGGGTGATAGAGCATTATATAGGTTGTAGACGCAGCCTTGGTAATTTACGTAAGCCTTGTCAATATTCTTACGATTAAGGTTGTTTATTAAGGCCATGCTTGTTTATTAATAACAAGTTTTTCCAAGTGATTCTTTAATAGCAAATTAAATAAGGTTTTATTTTTTTACTATAATAACTTTGATATTTTATCTTTGCCCATATTAGGTAGTCGCGAAAACAATAGTTCTAACACTTAATTCCTACAAAGTCTTGTTATCAATTACGTCATCTTTCGATGCATTTATTACTATTACAGTAAACTTTAACAATTTTAATATGAAAGTTTTCGATAACATGTTTAGCTCTGTTAATTTAAGGTTTTATTAAAACGACTTTCCTCCTAACGCTGAATATCTCTTTCCTTGAGACATTACAAGTGTCTGACCTACATCTCTCAGATAAAGAAACCACTAATAACTTCCTTATCTACATAGTTTGGCGAGTAGCTTGTTGGACGATATGTTGCTATAATAATGTCTAAACTTCACTGTTCCTTCACTTATCTCATAGTTTGATGTTCACAATGTTGATTCATTTAGATTATATAGACTCTAATTCGTTCACAAATACAGTTTTTAATTTTATATGTAGTACTGACATTTACATATCATATTAACATATTGCACATATTTCAAATGCATTTTACTTATGTAAAATAAATAACCTATTATTGTTTTTTGTTTTTTTCCTATTTGATTCTCCATAATTTAACCGTTGAGAAATGCAGTTTACCTTTCAGGATCCTGCATCGCTGTTTATGTCACCAACATATTATAGACTACGGTTTACTTGCCCGAGGCTTTTACTTCGTACACCAGGATTATAAAATCAAAAGTTTATTAACATTAGTTTTTCCTATAAACTATTTAATGTATAGAAGTTTAATGTGTATAGTTTTCTAGGAGTTTTTCTATTTACCTGGCACAGGATTAACAGCACAGTTACCTTGCGCAAATATTCATCTGATAAACAAAGCATAAAAAGTTCCTAACACGTTTAACCTTAAATTGTAATCTCTTGATTTTTTTGAGTTTTCTTTAACATTCAAAGATTATTTACCAATTAGTAAGATTGATGCTCCCTTAAGCATTTGGATGATACATTTTCCACTAAATATTAACCAACTTGTATCATTCGGAATAGGAATAGGAATTCGGAAAAGGAATAAAAGTTTAAACTAAAACCTTTATGAATCCATGAAGCTATCGATTTCCGAAACAAAGCACAGTTGAAAGGCACGAAAGGAGTGCTTTGTCACTAAAGTGGCGCTGCTCTAGCAGTTTCAGAGGATTAACACCTTGTCTGAACTGGTCGGCGACCGGGACCACTCAGACTCTCAATTAGTCACTAGCTGATGTCTTGACTGAATAACTGAGAAAAATAGCGAAATACAATATTTCAGAGAAGAGTAAAATTATGCTGATACTCAGTTTAACTCAGCGGAACATAACAAAAACTGTCTTTTGATTTTGTTCATTAGCGTTATAATGAAATATACTGTTGTACGATGGTCAGAAAAAGGGGTTCTGCAATCCAACCACTTGAAAGGCATATTTCCGAACATATAATTTGGAGGAGGGTGGATTTTAGAGGATTTATAATTATTAGGTGTTAGCAGTTTATCAGTTCATTATTATTTATAGAAAGCCATCTTTCAGAGTGTAATATCAGAATGAAAGTGCGTTAAAGAGCCATCTGACACCTAAATAACTCTCCTGATATTTAGAAAGAAATGAGGGGGTTTTGAGATATGCTTCTGTTCCGTTTCTTGGAATATATTAAGGCTACGCCCCATACACTTCTCAGGTTCCTGTTAACCAATAACATATGATGACAATCCGTCCAATAACAATGATTGTAATCATATTCCTTGTAACTAGGAAATTCCAATGACGCAGTAATTTATTCAGTCATGAACAGATCGGATAAAGCATCGAGAGTATAATAAATAATACATGCACCCTTCAAGGCAAAGCACTTTTTAAGACCGTATTTTTCAAGCTAACATTTATAATAAAACATAAACACTAAAATAATTCGCGGAATCGTTGTTTTCCTGTCGCTGAGCTTCAGGCATGTACTGAAACAAAGAACATACGTTTGTAACGTCTTGTTTAGGTTGTGGTTATATTCCAGCAGGCACGACATTTTTGTGCAAAGTAGCTTTTTTATATCGTTCAGATTGTATTTATTGTACTAATTAAACAATGTCATCAAAACGTTTTATTTAGTATCATAATATTCCAAATGAACCTTATTTACTTAAAATGTCATGTAAATTAATATAACTGCATACGTTTAGCCGTAATTGTTTTACGTTTATTGTCAATTGTTTACCTGATAAATTATTCATCACAAATCACTGGTACAGTTTGAAACTGAAATAAACTTAACATTTTATATAGTTTTAAGAATAGCTCATATTTCAGGGTAAGGCTACGTAAACGTTTGAGCCGATAGAAATTGTATATATTGTCAATAATATATTATAGTAATTATTTGTTAATTCAGTCTAAATTGTATTTACTCTATTGATTTGACTGTGCTATATTGATGAAATTAATACTATTTGGTTCTCATTAAGAATTTTAAATTAAAAATCCAATTATTTCATAACTGATTATGCAGTAAAGACATTTATAATGACAATGACACATAAAAACTCCGTGGTTAAAATGTTGTTCAGTAATCTGAGCAAAACATTACTTACCCACTCCTTCCTTATAGCTTGGCGACCCCTGCGCCTCAGGCTCTTCAGGTTCGAGCAAAGCGTGTGATACTGCAAAATATAAGCCCCATTCGGTGTTACCTAATGTAATTTCTCCAGCAGTTTGCCTGGAAATTATGTTTGAAATATATTGTTATTTTTCTAAATCTTTGATCTAATCAATAATAATTATTGAAAAAAATTAATGAAAAATATGGTTAATAAATGAAATATTTGGTTAATGAATATTAAGTATAATAATAATTAAGTACGATAATAATTAGGTATAATATAATTATTAGTATAATAATAATTAGTAGTAAATATGATTTACGCTTTGTCAATGTGTATTTAGTATCATGAGATTTTTATCTTGGGTCCATATTTAATTTTATCATAGGAACCAAACTTAAAATATTCAAAACTATTCAATTTGTAGATTTCTTTTAATTAATCAGTTGGATTAATAATCAATAATCTACTTGATATGTTACTATTTATTTAGTTTTAATATTTCTGAACTGTGTTTACTATACATTTCGTTCAGCTTGTATTACCGTTATTCTTTGCTGGTATACTTTATTTAGCTATTTTGTGCATTTACAATAAAAGTTGTTGGCAAACTTAATAACGTATCTGTGATTATATGAGTGTAAAAATATATACTTATTAAATACTCATTGTATAGCTGAAGGAATGGATAGATTCTGTTCTCAATAATATTAAATTCCATGGAAGTTTTGAGCTATTATTAAAAATTAAGATTCCAACTTGTTAGTTTGTTATAAGGAAAGCCGTCAAACAAAGTTTTAATGGATGGAACCTTCTAACTCCGTCAGGAAACTCTTGTCCATAAACTTTTATCAAATTTTCACTTCATATTTACAGTTGCGAATTGCATCAAAATTACTTCTAATATATATATTTGTATTTTACGATTCGTAACCATTGATCTTCTAACTCCGTCAGCATAAACCAAAGAGGAAAATCGCGAAAACTAAACCCCAGCTGGCCCTCCAATATAAATGAAAAATCATAATCGAAACGGCAGCTTTTTTTAAGAAACGTGTTCATTCTATGGCAGATCCCACTGATGAATATAATAGTATATTACGCAACTAGTGCGGGAAGTAGGTGTTAACGTGCGAGCATGTTAGTTCACGCGCGACGCTTGCGGAGCGCGGGAATTTCATGCGAGCAACGTAAACACCTTCCCGGATGAGTTGCGTACGATAGTTTTCGCAACACTACCAGCAACAAATATACAGGGTAAGTAAAAAACAACACTTCTATGAAAGTTAAAAGATTTAAAAAATATTAATTAAACTGTAGAGAGAAAATATGAACAAAACTATATTTATCTGTGCGGGGGAGTTAACAAAAAGCGTTATCTCTATTGTTCAGTGACCGAGTAAGTCTTTCTAGGAATACGTCTTATCGTCACACAGACGGTAACAATTGATTAAATAATACTGCTCTTTATTAACTTATCGCTATTAACTGTAACTAGTCGCAACCTGGGAAACCAGTTTATTTACAATTGAGATATGGTCACCATAGTTAAAATGTGTCTGTTGTGTTTATGTATAATGTATGTAAATTGTGTGATCTACTATTTTTTCTTAAGTTGGCAACATTGAGCATTTACCGCACTCGCGCGGTAAATGCTCAATGCAAACTCTTTACCGCACTCCAGCTGATTTGTTACCTCACTACAGCTGATATTTGCCGTACTCTTTTGTAAACGGCGACTTCCCACACTGAAACGGAAGCGGAAATCGGCTACTTACTAGTGTGGTGTTGCGAAAATGTTTTTTTATCATAGGATCAATGTGAGGATTAGTGCAAATCCTGTAGATGAAACAAGAGCGTTTGTTCCGATAGTGAATTTTTACTTAAAGAAATAAACAATTTATTTTTAGTACAATTCACAATTCATTGAAACGATCAAATTTATATCACGTTGTATACATAGTTTTGGTTAAGTCCAACATTTAAAATTCTGAACATAATGATAATTTGTAATGTCATTTTCAACCAATGACCACTGAAGTTAAACATCCAGTGATTCACCTTGATGTTGATACATTTTCAAACAGTTCGATTCAATTTCGGGTTTGATGTCGAAGAGCGCCCCACATGGTCGATATCTGATGAGTCAAAAGACCAACACGTTCACATCACGTTTGACACAAAGCCCGCTATATTGCAGTCTGCTCGGCGAAAAGAAACATGTTTCAATAAAATATTGTATGTTTGATGAGTTTTTTTTTTATTTACATTAACATCATCTGTTCCTAGATTCAAAATATTGGCTTGGATTCATTCATAACATTTTTATTTCATCGTTTTAACATATTCGTAGAAAACTTCCGAAAAAGTCAAAATGTTAAGTAAATAAATGATGTTAATTAATGTATTTGTGCCATGTTTTTCTACTTTATTGCATTGACTACCATTACAAAAGGAAACACACACACACACAATATATATATATATATATATATATATATATATATATATATATAAAATAAATTATATTCACTTGTTAGGGCTACTATAATAATTAGAGAGATTATCATTTTTACAAACAGAGTACCCTTTCTTGTTCATAATTATATAAATATATATATATGTGTATGGGAAATGTTTGCGCCGACATTGTGGTCGTTTGTTAAGTCCCAGGATAACGGAAGAGGGATAAAAAGAAGGTCCTTTTACCAGGGACTCGAGGAAAATACTGAAATTGCTTGAAGTTTACGAGGTACTGAGAAATAACGTAAATTTTGACCTGTTAAGCCAGGTATATGTATATATAGAAGTGAACGAATGGTGGTCTTTGCTTCTGGGGGCCCCAAGAAAAGTTATCATGGTCCTGGTCTTAGGTCTTACTAAGTTTACTACGGTGACAGCTTCTTCCTTTTAGGGGGAATCTGCTAAAACACTACAGATCACTATATGGGGTCTTATAACTTCACTCCCCAAAGATTAAACTGAAGACTGTCATTACTCCCTGAAGACTGTTATGGAAGTTTCAAGGATAGGATAGCAAGATAAAAATGCTCAAGACAACAAGGAAACGAATGTGAGAGGTTACCCCAAGTGAAACATATGTAATATTAAAGACAGGCTGAGGGACTGAACACAGCATGCAAATCATATTAAAAAAACTTTGAAATTGTTCACATTGCGTTTAAAAAGAAAGAAACTCGTACAAAATTTTATTCGCTATAAAATAACGAAATTTCTATATTATCTTTTCCTCGGTTGCATTTTATTTGGTTTAAAAATATATTATCCAAAATCTATAATCTCCCTGTACACCTATGCTTTAATCACCAACTAATCTCTATTTGTTGAAACCATTTTCTGTTGTAACTTAATTTTTTTAAGTTTAGCAAAATAAGGAAGCTGATAATTTACCTTATTTACTATTCCAATAAGATAATTAAATACAAAATGTATGTATATATAAAGCCCAAATGACTCTGAAATGCTGATAAAACCATGAGTCCAACACCCATCAACCCCTCCTTGAATAAAAGATCTTGGTGAGACAATTCGAGCGAATATATTAGCATTTCATAAAATTTACCATAAGGGCACATAATATATAAAGGAGAGGGCTGAACAGCTGAGACCTTTTTTATACTTTCAATTGTTTGTTTACTTAACAGCTGCTGAGCAGCGCGTGTTCACTCGTATAAAATAACAATAAAACCTAGTAGTTTTGTAGTTTATTTATTCATGTAATATTAAATAAAAACATTTTAATTGGGATGACTTATTGCAAAATACCTAGATATTACATGCTTCAAAATTCCGTTTACCTCCGTAATAAGTTAAACCAAGTCACGTTTGTCAAGTTAATTTCAGACTAGGTAGGAGCAAATTCCCATCAATTTCCCTTTTCGCCGTTAAATATTTCCCCCAACACTCTATCACAGCCCCTCCCGCTAGCTGAGATGTATTTCCTGCCAAGTTCGCTCCAAGAGTTGGCGGAGCTCGTAATCGTCTTCATTACACAAGAGTCAAAGTTTAACTTGCAGCACAAATTGTGTCAACAGAATCGTCGACCTCACAGTTTGACAAACCGTTGCCATTACAGGTCATCATAGGAAATGTTTATAAGGTGATGTTACAGGGTGTCACAGGTTCAGTGTATGATTAAGTGTTTAGTTTAGTTTAATTAATATCATATAAGTTACTGTACTTATTATGTTTTATTATTATTTACATTGAATTTAAGCGCCTGCCAATTTCAAGCGGCCCCAGTTTTGTATACAATTTTATTAATATTTAAACTGTTAATTTCAAATATGATTTCTGAAAGTGGACAATTCAAGAAAACACGATTCTTATATATGACGATTTGATCGGTGTTTCTTCTATTCAACTTCGTCTTGTTTATTTGATTTATTTATATGAAAACGTATTATTGTCAAAGTATAAACAATATTTTATGCAATTTTCAGCCAGACTTACTCTTAATTAACATTACTCTATATGCAACATTTGATCTGGAATTGATACTTGGTTTGTATTTTTTACATGTTATTTCAATTTAGGTTATTTAAATTATCTTAAACAACACTTGCTTGTGTAGAAATGGAATTAAAGTATGGATTATTATTGTAGGCACATATGGGCAATGAGGTATGTAGCACACGCTTGAAGAGAAAATTCAAGCAGTTAGTCGTTCAAGCTTTGAGCTTCAATCAGAGCCTAATATTACCAAAATGTCATAATTTTACGATTTCACAACCCTCCTTAAGAAATCCTAAATGATATGATACATAAAAATACCTAAAATACACAATGATTCAAATTTAAATTATAACTCTCTAAGTTTTTTTTTATTCTGTAAGAGCATCATTTTATATCTGGACTGTTTTATAATTAAATTTTTTATAGAAATATGAGACACTAACTTAACGTCATATATAGATCCCTATTCAAGCATAAACATGTAGATATCTTGAAACAGGGGTCTTATAATTATTATTGTTATGAAAAACCCCGTAATTTAATATCTCAGAATATTCTGTAATATTAAAATCCTGTAGGCATTGACTTTGAATTGACCATAAAGACACACATTTTTGGCAGATAGACAAATCCTGAAAATTAAGATATGTCTTTGAAACATGGGTGGAACTTCCACATTAATTAAAGTGAAAAGTGCAAGCCTAACCTGCTCTGAGCTTTAATCCGTGAAACGGAAGCCTCACATAAATACCACTGAGGATTAAGTACAAGAGTAATGAAGAATCACTAAACACAATGATGTAATGTTGTGTGTGATGCCTATACAGCCTCTGGCGTGAGAAGTAAATTCGAAGCCTCACGTAAATGCAACAATGTGAAGTACAAGAAACAAAGCACAATCACTAATCACAAGGAGATAATGTTGCGCAGGATGCTTTAACATCCTCGTTCTGATCGAAGCAAGTCTTTTATTAACACAAATGGTGAATTATTTTGTTTGTCCTAATTATCGAGGATAACTTCTGATCTGCTTGAATCCATTGCAAGCAATATGGTCTGAACTAAGTTACAAACACGCAATAATACACTTGCTCATATGTAGGTGTTGAGCTTACAACTAACTCAGAAGTTTGTAACAGGTCTAAGTTAGAGTCAAGTAAAAGCCATTGTCCACGTATAGTCGGGGTGGATTTACTTATAAAGTTGGCTCTATAAGCTTTTGTTAACTCCCCTAACTTTGTTTCTTGTTGCCCTTTTCATAAGGTTTCGCTATTGTGTTCTTCATACTCGACTGTAGCCAAAGTTCCAACCAGCCTCTCTATATACGATGCTCTTTCCGTCCACGTTGATGAGCAATAATAGACCATGAAATCACTTTTATGACTGAATTTTGACATAAAATAATACGTTACCATCTTCCAAGAA
This sequence comes from Flexamia atlantica, assembly GCA_035578135.1. NCBI lineage: Eukaryota > Metazoa > Arthropoda > Insecta > Hemiptera > Cicadellidae > Flexamia > Flexamia atlantica. Next base: position 16,450,735 of record JAQJVK010000005.1, on the reverse strand, counting down.
ACATTAAAAGGTTCAGGTGAACAGAGTAAGTTTTTCGATACGTCTAATGATTCGAGTGACCAGAAAAGGTTTTTAAAACATTTAAAGATTCAGATGAATCATTAACGATTTTCGGATTCATAATTTTTCTTTAAACAAGTAGATACACTCAGATCAATGTTAGGCGTAAGGGAAAATAATTCATGTTTCTTGTTATTTTTCCTTTAAACCTCCACTTCAAGGAAAGGCAACATCAAAAATCGGTTTTTTGAATAATAATGCTTTTTCTGAACGAGAATTTTGTTATTTTTAGACTATGGATTATGCAAAATTACATTACTCAGGTATTCATGGGTGTTTTACACCAACATTAAGACCTTAGTTTTTTGTGGTTATATTTTTCGAATTTTGCCTAAAATACCATTGGTTTTTTTTACGGATTTTCGAAATATGGTAATAGTTAGTAGTATATTTGATATTTCTAGTAGTATAAACGTTAAGGATGTATTAGCAAGCACTAACACTCTTGTGACTTTTGCTTCACATATGCTTTCTATTTTCTCGTGCAAATTTTAACTTTAAATGTTTTAATTCTTTGTATGTAAACCTCTAACTGGAACCCCTTATTGCAAAAAATTTTTTAAATATAAAGAAAAGATTTCACAATGATTGGCCATAGGAATGGCCAGTGTAAATGAAATGCTTATAACCTTTCTTCAATCACAGTATATTCGTAACTTAATACGGTTTCTCCACAATTGATTAGGACACACAAGCATATATTTCACACGTTCATACTGTACATATTTCCATGTGATATGTGGTTTAATAGTCTAAAGCCCGGAAGCGGTGAGCTGTTCCGTCAGATAATTTGTGGGATGCATATTATACGACTGCCCAGATTGGGTGTTACCCTTGTGTTATAATATAAAATATTTTGAGCTATTTCATATTTTAAGTTTTATTATCTTTTAATTTATTTTTAATTCGACCAACTTAATAGAAAACTGTTTTAAAAACAACTCTCTAACGTTTTGTACTCTTGTTGTCCCTGAATATTCCTTTTTTTCTGGTTGTGATAATTACATATTATTTACAGATGCTTATTTTGTAAATATCCCTAATTTTAGCTTGGCATTTTTAGAATTATAAATATTGGCGTATGTTGTATGTATGTGTTAAGTTTTTAGTAACATTAAAATGTCTTTTCAATCACTGTTATTTATAAAATACACAAACTTTGTCATCATTAAAACTAGAGTCTTCAAACACTATTTATATCAAGTTTATGTGTCGATGTGGGTGTGAATATCAAGTTGATATAATAGTGTGGATGTGGGTGATATTAATTTAATACTAGATGACTCGGTTGCAGCTTCGCTTGCAAACACTGATCATTTTATAAAAAGTTCTGCAATCTGTTGATAACGTTCAGATTTATTTCAAACTAGATATATATGTTTAAATGTCGACAAGGTTTATTGAGTTTTATCTTGTGTCGATAGGTAGCGCCATTGTCTCAAAACTTATTTCATGTACTGTGTATAAAAGAAGTCCTTTCTTAGAATTCTGAGTTGTAATGGCAAATCTACTAGAATCTACGTGAAAAGAAATCCCATCGCGTATAATATGTATATTACTGAAATATTAGAAGTATGATGTATCTTGAAATATATCATGAAAGACACCCTCACCTTACATTATATTTGGAGTACAGCCTGGTAAAAAAGTAATAACGATCGTCAGAGGCTAAATAGTTAGATTTGTATAGACTTTTTGAAAGCACCAAATTGCCAATTAAGCGCGATTTATTTTGGGGAGTAGAGCAGTTAGCGCGGATTCCGTAAGGAAAGGATTTTTCGGAATGGGAAAGGTATGAAATGGTCAGACGGCCCTCTGACCGACTCCTGAATTCAGACGGCCCCTGAAAGATGGGAAAATAATTCCCAACATAATCACTGGAGACGTCTCACCCGCTAATTAGATTATGTGCCAAGCACTCCGACCAGATGTGCCACTGAGGAGCCCCCTAAGGTTTTTAAAGGCATAGAGAGGCCGAGTCAGAGGATCCCCCATGCGATCCCTCGTCCTTTTGAGATTTTCCAGGGAAGGACATGGTTAATAAGCATAAACATGTAAACAATGTCGACATCATAAGGTAGCCGGAAGGATTACTATCCGTTGTATAATATGTTTTTCTTTGGCTCTACAGCCTCAACCAACACTTGAAGTTCCTTGTCAAATAAGTGCATGCCAAATTTGGTCACCTTCATTTTTATGACAATGACTAAATATGAGACGGTAGAGCAGGAAACGTTCAGCCGGTAATGTCAGGGGCTCTGGTTGTACAGATCTCATTGAAGTGAGATAACCTGTAATGTAACTACCTAACAATCTTGAGGTTAAAGTCTCTTACACCCTCCCATATGGGAAATGCAGGATGACATAATATCTCCTTCAGGACTCGGACCTGACTGGTTATCCAAGATCAGCCAAAGGCTCAAGTTCCCAGCCAGACACAAGGAAGAGGGGTTGAATACAATAGTAGTCTTTCTGGATATTAGAATTGCTAATATAGCTCTTATTTGTCGTGTCCATTGTAATTTTTTTTTCTGGTATGAACCAGACAGAAAATCGTCTAAGGCTTGTAATATACAGTACAATTATGGTTGATAACTTTAGAATGAGGGGAAATTAAATCAAATACTATAGTAACTTAACAAATTGAAACAGGTATATTACAAACAGTTCTACATAAACAGCTTTGGGCTTCTTTTAAGTAGACTCAAGAAAGCGTATTAGCATAACAATTGTAATAATAAAAATCTGCTTATATTTTCTATTTTTGAGATATATCTATTGCAAATTTTTATATGTAATTGTTCAAATTATGGAATTAATTGTAAATACATTTTTCATCCCTCCACATAAATTGTATTGGAAATAAATTCTCGCTGTTGAAAATGATTCCAGTTTCAAATTGTTTGTGTAACAATAAATTCAGCTACTTTTTACGAGATTTGTGACCTGTTTTTAGTTTCCCTTACTTACTGCTTGATGTTTCAGTTGAAATAAATTTAAATCAATCCACCAACTCAATTCAATACATTTTGATGATAAACTTTAACGGGTAGACCGCAATATTTAAACAGTAAATACATTAGTGAAAACATCAGGCTGCTGTCCTGAGTCCTCCGTCATGATTGGGGTTTGTGAAAGCCTCATGAATTTATCGTTTTCAGAAAAGCATTAATGTTTTATCCTTTATCGTGTCTGTGATTCTTTTATTCCACACTATTGTTACGATAAACAGGTGTTCTATGTGGGCTGAATAGTGGTTTTATTATTGAACAGTTTAGGTTCTTCAATATGAAAGTAAAAAATAAATAAATTCTTTTTGTACTAAATTGAATATGAATATGTTGTAAAACGCACGCATTAAACAATTTGTTGTTCTGAATAGTTTCAGTAGGCAAATAGATACACTGTTCATTACACTGACAAACACTGGACGGTGGAACTATGGCGATTCACATGCGTTTTAAGGGCTATTGACATCTGATCCTATACCGCGATTAGCTAAAGCATGATTTATCTGCCCTGTGTTTAGAGCCTTCCCCATTGTTGACTGTCATGGATTCGCTGACAGCCATTGTCGTAAATCAAAGTACAGGTTAAACAGAGTTTGAAAAAGATTATTTTACTTAAGAGGATGAGTTATTTATAGTTTGATTTAACTGTAATGAATTTACATTTTGCTACACTGTTGAAACCTTTCCATGTAGTGGGTCTTATCATATAACCTATTTCCTTATATACTAATAAGGGCCTACAAGTATGTGATCAGTACATATCATCTATAATGATTTATTAACGTTACTTTAAATTGTGTTTTCGTAAGACGTATTTAATGTTTGGGCTTTTTAGTGTGTATCTAAGGAAGCTGAAACTATTCCATCGACAACGATTTAAAATATTTAAAAAAAAGTCATGAAACAACAAAGGATTGTTGTATCTATAAAACATATCCATCTGTGCAAAAATTATAAGGAGACCAAGATAATCAAGATAGGATTTTTTCATCATCAAAATATCACGCAACCTTATACGTGGGCTGTAAGAAACATATTAAATATAAGATAAGCCAATATTCTTTGCCAAGCTTTTGCGTTCGTCGCTAAATCTGTTCTCCAATAATCCACCATCTCATCTTCCTACAAATTTGTATACAAGTTCGTACCTCAATGTAATTTTCATTGTGCTATTTATACTTTTAATTTGCTTTATTTATTTTTAGACTTTGATATATACTGTTATGGAATATTTCTTATTGATTTATGAAAAAATTATGAAAAACTTTTGATTATATAATGCTTAAAACATCAACAATGTATAAGAATGTATAGGCATATATATATATATATATATAATGCATATATATGTGTATAAATTATGAACTTAAGAAAAAGAAAATTATCAGTTTTCAAAAATTAATGCAGTTTTTCTGTAACTTTGCGGCTAGAAATATTTTGTACCTTTAAACTATATATTATTATATTATTTGTTTAATGCACTTGGTATTGTTTGCGATATTCTATAGTTCTAAATTGATTTTAATAATTTAGTTATTGCTGGAAAGAGCTCGGTATGAAGTGTTCCAGGAGATAAAACATAAGAGCTTTTAACTTAAGGGAAGAGCCTTAAACGTCCTTAAAATTATATATTTTTACATAAAATTCAAAACTGAAATATAAATTTCGAGTAAACAGCTGATTAGGGTAAACACAGGTTTTCAGTAAAGATGTGTGGTATTACTGGATTTTGTGAATGTTATTGTATCCTAGGCTGAATTAGTAATCTAGTCATAAGATCGATAGTTATTAACTCTACTTAACCTAACATAGAAGTTAAAGTTTGAGCGAATTAATTATAAATACGGTCTTTTTTTACCTTAGGCATCTTACTGAAACAGCACGTAAAACTTGTGAGTAACCTAAGTAATCTGAGTAAATAAATCTACAAATAATAATATTTAGAAAAAAGCTTTATATTTTGAAGCTATATTTTGAAATGAAATTGTTTATTTATTTAGCAAGTAAAACAAATAGTTACAATACAAATTATTATCTATGCCGAAATTATTTCCCCACATGGGCATAATCCTGTGAGTGGGGAAAGAATTCTGCAAGTCTCTCAAAATTATTATAAACAAAACAATTGCACTTGAAATAAAAATAAAACGATTATAATTAATTTAAAATTGAATACAAAATGAGTATTTTACACTATAAATTAACAAAAATCAATGAGAATTAAATGTGAAAGAAAGGTGAAATTTATGAAATTACGCATGTATAAATGATTAATTTATTGTTAGTTTTTTTTTTAATCTAAGGGGACCCGGCCACACACGCAGACATTCAAGGACAGACAATCACACAGTAGGGACAGACGGACAGACCAAAGTTCCCTGCAACAATCACCCGAAACATCCGCGTTCGCTCACACGCATACTTGCACACCCACACTCACACGTACTCGCACTCTCACACCAAAATTACACTGCCAGTTCGAAGGTAAACATCAAAACAGATTTATAAGCATATGGTGAAACTAGATAAGATTTAAATCTATCTGGCCCAGTATCTAGTCGATGTGAAATAATACCGGAAATCGCTGATAACCTTGTAGAGTAAGAAGGAGATATTTGCTGAAAAAAGGAAGGTTGGACTTAAAAATATGTAAAACTAAGGACTTAATGTAAAGTTGAGGAATGCTAAATACTTTAAATTCTTCAAATAATAGATTAGAAGTATAGCATCGATTTTTATTCAAGGCCGATTTAATTATAATTTTTTGCATGATTCTAAAGGTGAAAGAGAATTTTGATAAACCCCCCCCAAGCAAAGATCCCATACTGTAACAAAGACTGAACATAAGCGTAATAAACTATATTTATTAGATCGGGAGCTATATATATGTATAGTGTGTTTGTTAAAACACTTTTTAACAAAAACAATCAAACCATCATTTTGATTCTTATTTTCTTCATTTACCATAATATCATACCCATCCATACTCACATTCACACTACATTCATCCACCCAGGTCTCCGTTAAAATAATCTTGTCAAATTGATGGCTAAGCCCATTTAAAATTATGATTAGTTCGTCAACATTTTTCACACAACGTATATTTAGGCTCAGCATGCTAATGCTACTAGTTCAATCTAAATCTGTTTCAAAAAAAAATTGAATTGAGTTATGTCTTTATAAATGCATGCATTTACATCCCTACTGAGGGTTATTTCATCAAATAATTTATCTTGAAAAAGTTCACCCATGTTTCATGCCAAGACTAATCCTGCCCACCTGCCTCTAATGATGAAATAGGCTATATAAAATTACCCTTATGAGAAAAACGATTTTTTTATTTATCTAAAACTTAAAATTGTGATATGTAAAAGAAAAGTTACTTTTCTAACTAAATTTACCTCCGTTATATGAAATAAATTAAAAGTACTCCAGTACCTACATAGCCTACATGACGAAAAATAATATTACAAAAAATAAGCCAGACTGAAAAGAAATAAATTTTGCTTCAATATTATTTAATGATTAATGATTAAGATTTAATGATTACTATTACTTTTTGCCTTAAGATGAAGCATTCCATATTATTATTCGTCTTATAGTATTTCTCATAGGATTTACGTAAATACTTCGATACTATATTTGAAAACTGCTAAAATACATAATGTCACTTGAAGACCTTACACACAAAATAATTGGTTATAGTTTAGTTAAAGTAAAGTCTGTTCTCAAGGAATGTGACTTTATGATGTCTGATTTCTGAAAGTAAAATCATGAAACCCTTTTGTTAGAGTACAGTTCCAAAAAATTGTAAATCGGAATTCTTATGAACGATTCCCAGCCTTCTTGTATTTATAAATGGAATACAACATCTGGAAAGGGATTTAGTGATCTTTTGTTGCCAGTGTCTCCGACATACCACAGACAATCGACCAGCTGCTCGTTTCCCACAAAAACACTTTCACGATGGCGACAGTTCACACACTTCTCTTAACATGATTGTTTATTTTTTATTTTTAAAAGATTAATCCTAAAAAGGCACTATAATATGTATTACGTGCATTTGGTGCATTAACAGCAACATAAAGAATTATTAGACAAATTATCGAAATAAAACACTGCACATAGAATTCAAAATTTATAGCTGTTTCTTGGATTATTAAAGCTTTTCTTCATCAAATTCCAAGTGACAACATTTTAATACTGGTTCTACGACGTGCTGTTTTATTTCTAAGAAAAGCGCTGCTTTATAGCATTCACATACTTGTATGCGGTTTATATTACTGAAAAATTGATTAATATTTCGTAGATGACTTATTATAACCAATGCAGAAAACCCATTTTAATAATAGATACACAATGACCGTAATGTTGTACAGTTAAAAATAAATACTAATCACTTTTCCAAAATTGAAGCGTATACATCTGATTTAACTAAAAATAGGTTTTTCGAACATGAAAGCGATATCCCCAATACTTAAACCTTGCTTGGTAGGTTCTAGTTTTGATGTATATTGAGGAGTAATCTTTAATTTATTTAATGCAGCGTGTTATTCCAATATCAAATTATTATCAAAACCATTGAATAGTGTGCATTTTCCCACTGAAATAATAAAATTAAAAGAAAGAATACAATTAAATAAAGTATACTGAAAGAAAAATATAATGCATCAATTATTATATTTCTTTAAGCCTAGATAAGTGTAATCTAAAAAGCTTAAGAGATTTAATAATGTTTTTACCACTAGAGTGAGACTTTAAATGTGATTAGCTCTCCAAGTTAAGCTGCTAACACGTGCAGCTTGAAACTGAGGAAAAATGCGTTTTATTGGAAAACAGATTTAGTAAGAAAACGTAGGAAATAACATGAGCCTTTAAAGAAAATTTAGCTTTAAACAGCTTTAGGTTTTGAAATAAAAATGGAGCGTTTTCAAAATAACTTATTAAAGTCATGTGTTTAAAATTGCCTTTCTTAATAAGAAGCATGATTTTAGCAAATGCATTAAATTTTTAATGTGGTACTAATTACTAGTTCTCGTTATTTCCTTACATATGTAGAATGTGAGCAATATAATCAGCAACTTTAAAGTAATATATATATATATATATATATATATATAAGTTAAGTACTTATATGTAACTTTATGAAACTTATTTTACATAAAGTAGGAGAATATTTCATTCGTACTGAAATAAAAAGTCCTTAGAGTTTTGCTTAGATTAAACACCTCCACGTATTAGCGTAAAAGCTAAATTATGTATATTTTTACATCAATATAGTTATTGAGTGATTCAACGTTAAAATTTGATGGGTGACTAAACCTTATTTATTTATAGGTTCCTAAAAATATTTAATTATTTAGTTTTGTTAAGTGCCTGGCTGTAATAAATCAAGCATTGCGTGGCAATTTGAAGTATCACATATTTTTACAACTTTTTGCATTATTTTTATCGGTACTCAGTGGTATACGTTAAAGATAAGTTCGTTATCGCAGTAAGAGGATTAAATAAAAAACTAGCATATTTGCAAAAATATCGAAAGGCAACAACTTTGATTTTTAAAAATTCACTTTTAAAAAACAGCCAACCTAAATATATTAATGAATCTTAACCAATAAATCATATTAAAATTTTATATTATGTGGAGCCAAAAATTAAATAATGGATTATATTAATATTGAGTTTTTGATAAACTTAATAATGTAATGAACTGTATTTTTAAAACCACCCATATGAATAAAACTTCAAAACTAAAAATTACCGACTATAATTAAGTAACCCATATGAACTAGCTCTAACAATCACACGCCCAAATAATTACACCACAATGTGCATCCAACAACGTCATGAATGGCGGTGCGTGCTGGTTTGGCTGCATTTACATGCAAATCGCTGGCCTGCAGTTCCGCACCACTGGCAAATACCATATCTCCAAGCCTTTTAGTTATTAAAGATACAACATCCATCTATTTATTGATTAATTTCTATTATTTGCGTTTTTGACGTTACACGTTAACGTGAGGTTAACGTGTAAATTTTATGCCTTGTTTATGGCGGATTCCCTTTAATAGGGAAAAAATCTGCGGAAATAGAATAATAACAAAAACTTAATATTAAAAAAAAGTTTCTTCGCTCATCTACTTTTGTATCCACCTGCTACAGTAACTATTTCTTTCAGTCAAAATTGAACAGGCTTTTAATTTAAAAACACTTCTTAAAATTAGAATAACATTCCGATTATTGATATGTTACTTATTTTTAGTAATAATTTATTTAGTAATAATCTTATTTTCAAACAAAGAATTACAAACTATATATATATAGTTTAAATTAGTACAATATATTCTTTAGACCTTCCTCTTCAATGGTGGAGTTATTATTCTAAATATAGCTTCCCAAACATAAGAAGAGTTTTACGATAAACCTTTTTAAGGAAACGTAATATTTTTACATGAGGATGTTTAAATATACATTAAAATAGTTTCATCGATTCTAATATCATTTTAGAGCTGACATAGAGAGTAAAACCAATAAATTGGACACAGTTTTTTCCCCCTAAATAGGTTTTTCTTAGCGTTTTCTCTAAATAATTCGCTGGTAAGTCGTCAAGTCGTCATATACAGCTTAACAAATTATTTTTACATTTCATATAAAAACGAGTTGAGATAAACAACTTTTTACTAATAATGGTGTAAATACCTGCTTTTTATTTGATTTAACACGCGTAGTAAAAATATATCATTACCCATGATTTTAAACATATATAGGGTAAAATGAATAAGTAATTTAATCAACTATGAACTAAAATCCTTAGTCTGACATTTACTTTAAACGTTATTCTTTTTAACACAAAAACCATGCTCCTCTCAGAAAGATTATTTAAATTGTTTCAGTCTGTTTTTTTTCGAAATGAAGATAATTTTAAGTTAATATCCATGTATAATTGATTTCTGTGATCTATTTTAAATTATATTAATGAGATTATGAGATTTTTAGTTTTAGCGAATTTCCCCTTACAGAAAAAAGCTACTACTATAGGTCTAATGGTAAGACCTAAGCCCTAGACCATGATTTCTTTTTATATTGGGGTATGCATGATATGCATGATATTGTATATTATAATATGTATTTTTTTACATAATGATTTTGTAAAAATACGATGAATGTTAAAATTAAATACTTAAATCTCTAACTTAAAAAAGCTTAAAAACTAAAATATCTTGTAAATTACTTATTTAGGTATAGACTCTTCTCCGGACACTAAAAACTTACATACTGCATTTTTACTAAAGTGCTAAATAAGTTGGAAGACGAACCTGACACTGTTATCTAATGATGTTGCGTGATATAACTGGGGACTAAACTAGGCTGATTGAAGACATGCACAAGTATTACAACTTGTCAAGCGAAAGTCTTGGTGATGCAGTTTTACATAATGTTGCGTGCGGTTCAGTCGTTTTTATCAACCCTTAATAAAAACGACCCTCAACAATATCACAACAACACACATAGTGAGACTACCACATAACGACGAACCCCACACATAATGGGGGGATATGTTATTTTTGCTTCTTTTAGTTTGGCGTTCGAACCTCACGTTTGGTGTCAGTGCTTGTCCTTGACACTTTCCATTCAATGTTTTTTGTCCATATTACTAAAAGGAAATTAACAAGCTATAGTGTATGTTTTCGTAAAGACTAAAAGCGTATAAAATCTTGTTTTTTGGTTGCTGTTTTCAATATATCTACGTAACTAAAATCTAACAAGTTAGACATTACTCACAATTACCAGTCGTCATTCAAGTTAAAAATTTATGTGATAAATTTCTTGTTGTTAGTGACTTGGTAGGCCTATAAAGTGTTATCTTCTTACTTAATCTGATTTTAGTCAAGTTTAGAACGGAAGAACACTATAACGTAAGGCAGTATACATCTCTACATTCTAAGTATTTTCTAAATATTAGTATTTTAGGTTCGAATTTCAAGATATACCAAAAGTAACAAAGTTAAAAAAAATACAACCATACATTTTTTAAGAATCACCCGAAAGGGTGAAGCTCGAGCATTGATTGAAGCACAGTAACGTACTCCTTATGTAGAGGAGAGGAGGTGAAATTTAGTGTAGATCCAAAAGTAAGTGGGCAAAGGGGTATTTCTTTTAAAGGATGAAATCAAGTGAGATTGGTAGTAAAATATATACTTTCGAGATATTTCCTTGTAGGTTTTTTTTCTAAGTAAATTCAAACTAGGCGAATTTTATATCGGGACATACCTAATATAGTTGTAGTGATAAACGTTTAAGTGTTTTCGATCTGCATTTCAGCTACTAGATTTTTTATTAAATGGTTTTACAACCATTCTAGTTATAATTAATTATAACTTATAAGACATTCATTAATTAAAATTTAATTTTGATCATACTTTAATAATAGGTAGTCAAATATAAATAATATTTATTTATATAGTCTAAGACTCTAAATTTTGTCCTTAAGCTGTTAAATTTGCTGGTTAAAAAAAGAATAATTATTATTTTCAATAAGTTTCTTTTGCACTTGAACAATTGTATTGAAAAATATCGAATCTGTTATAATGTAAGTATATTCTTTCTTAATAATCTTCGTTACTTTTCTCAATGTAATGCACTTATTTAAAGTATAGACTGATTTAGACTATTAAACAATGAACTAGGAAATTGTATGCTCTTTAATATTCCAGCCCAAATGCATAAATTAAAAGAGACCTAACAAACCACTATTTTAAATGTTCCTCACAAACTTCAATCAGGTAGGGTTTTAATAGATAAAAATCAAAACAAACTTGATGACTCTTTTGGAGAGAAACTATCATGCTTGTAAGGTCAGATAATAATCTTAAATATGAAAATAAAGCTTTTTTAGTATTTCTTTTATAAATTTTATGTGAGTTAATCAGTGCTTGAATAAAATATATAACAGGCCTACTAATATACTTTATCTTATCCCACAGATTAGGGACGTACATGTATCAATTAAATAAGTGGTATTTTTTATCGCAAGTGCAATTAGTAATTAAATGTACTGTGAATTGTTCGGTCATGTAAGCAATAACAACCTCATTAAAACAGCACATGTTCATGAATCAATCTCATAATGGGATACTAATTTGGCAAATATTAGCGTAAAGTCAAACATTTCAGTAATCTGCTTATAACTGTTGCGAATCATTTGCTGTAAGATATATAAATTAACATATCAGTAATGATAATTTTTACTGAAATTACCATTTCCATGAAATATTTGTAGCATTCAATATCTTGAAGAATGTTTATGAGTTATTTTTTGGATTTCGTTTGAAAAAAATAAAAATTGCTTTGATCGCCTAAATAAGTCATCTATTTTGAAATACTGCTCTAAAGAAGTTTTACCTGGCAGTAGTTTGCTTATATAAACTATCTAAAAAATAGATTGACCATGATATAGTCTAGTGTCACTAATCATAATATCAAAATTTTAATCAAGTTTAGTAGGTCAACTCATTATTTGAAAAATTGACACTCAGATGATTAGTATTTTCTAAAGAATAAACGTCGCGAGGATATTTATTCCCATATAAGTGCAAATAAGATACATTTTTTACTAATACTGATTTGCCATAAGATATTTACCAAAATCATTAACAGTTAAAAAAATACTTGAAAAATAGGTCAACGTAACATCTTAATGATGGATGGCTTTCTCTCGAAACGTAGAAAAAGCACTGACGTCACATTATTTCTTCATATTTTTCAAATTTTAAAGATTTTTTTCAAGAGTTATTTGATACTATTTTTTACATCATATTGCCCCAAGGGATTTGAATTCGGGTAAAATAAAAAAGCTAGGAAGTAAAATTAAGTCAAAGCTCTATTGACCTGATATTACGATTTTCTCAACTGTTATAGGTAAACAAATATTAGGTGTCGCACCTACCAATAGATTATTTCGCTATCTATTAGTTTTTCCTGTCAATTTGTAACTGATCCAATTTGGTGATGTATTATGTGCATAGAAATAAATATTAATTATTATACTGAACCTATATTTTCCTGCCAAGTTATGATTGAACTAATCTGTTGTTGAATCAACAGCGTTTGGATAAATATTAATAATTTTCATAGTGAACGACTACACTACAATATAAGGCATTAACTAGTAAACTTGTAAAATTATAAGCATATAACCTTTCTTCTCACTTGGAGGCAACATAATATACAAATCAATAAATTTTCTTTCAATTTTGTATATAGTCTAGTAAAAGTAATGTGGTAATAAAACTATTGAAACGTAAGGCTTTGTACACGTATCATAAAGGCCAAAATAAATTAAGTGGGACTGTGGAAAACATAGTTGATCATTGTAAGCTAGATACACAATATTGTGTGGATATACTAGTATAATCAAACGAATGGAAATATTACAGAATAACATTCAAATATTATTGCAACAGGCAAATAAAATGTGAGATAAACAAAATAAGTGATAACGACGGAAAATAAAACCAAATTGATTAATTTAATGTCGTACAATATTTACTCGACGAAATCGTTGCACAAAATAAAACTGAGGCAGTTCCGGACTTAAGTAGATTGTTTACAAACAGAGTCATTCTTACTTTGAAAGTCAAGTGAGTTGAAGGATAGATCCGATTTATGGTGAGCCAGTCAAGCGTGTTTCCACGAACATCAAGTTGAGTGACAAACTTGGACCCCGTCACTCGCCCAGCACTAAGCAAAACTTCTGCTGAATTCTTCCTAGCTCGTGTGGGGAAAGTGAGAAGCGGATTGAGATGAAGTATGGGGATGTACTGTGATATACATGGTAAGATCTTTTTATTGAATATCAAATTATAGAACAAAACGGTGAAAAACAACTACAACAAGGGAAACAATTAGGGATAGACAATTTAAGTATGAGTACAATAAACGAGGAGGTACCTAGTGGCAAGTTATCTAATCTTTATCAAAATAATTTTCAACACAACACCTTGTTGAACTATTTTAAATTCCTACCTACATGTTTCGGTCATTGATATCGCTATAATCTTTCCATCCTTAGTGTAAATAAAGTAATAAAGTAAAATAGTAGTTTAAATACGATATTAATTGGTAAGGTTAAACCCAAGATCGTTTTCATGAAATCAAACACATAATAAATGTGAAATACAGTTTTCAAATCTTGAGCGAAAGTCTTTAAATACAGCAATATGGAGTGAAAGAAAAATATTGTGTTTTAGGAGAGAATTCTACATATAACGGCATCACAAAGAAGACACAGTGAATTAAATGTTTGGAAATTAAAAATATCTTGAAATCAAAAACAAAATCTGAATAACAAAAATAAATATTTTAAACTTATACAACTTTTTCTTCATCTATTTGTTTGCAGTTAGGCTATGCAAACTGTACTCATGGACCATGAGTACAGATAATGATCGAAATATTGAGATAAAAAAAGACGAGGACGGTGGATTGTCCTATAATCCAGCTATCTGGAGGTCACGAATAGTGGATAGTTATACCCAGGGATGGTTTGTTGATGCGGTGTTCCCTAATGGGGATTAGCATCCGCTCTGGTGAACACTACACTCATTCATAAGACCATCCTCATAGTTCGAAAGTGTGGTTTGTGAAATTGTGGTTCGAACCTCACGTTAAACTGTAGGCTCCCTAGTTGCCATTTGCTGTTGGGCTATTTATTAACAGCTGTGTCTAAGGAACATGCCAGCCTTTGAACAAGGCTACAAGATCGCGCCACAATCATCCTACGTACATCTGTTATTTATACTTGTCTTAAAAATACCTACCTGGATAGGTCGCCATTCCAACTACTGTATAATATATAGTTTTAACGAGGTGCTGTGTTTATGTTTGATAAAAATAATATTACTAATCCTTTAAAAAAATTTAATAATATATATTTATTAATTGAATTCAATCTTGTAACTAAGTTTTCCGTTACGGATTGACTGTATTTCAGTTTCGAGGTTATCAAAATAATTGTTTTAACGTTTTGGATAAAATATTTATAAAAAAACTATAAATGCTATGGACACTACATTTTTTTAAATATATTGGGCTACGTTTTACTGGCCGATACCATTTCAAAAGTGCGTTGTATTAGCCTAACTGATTGTGTAAAGTTGTTTTGATAATTTGTTATCTTGCCTGGTTAGTCAAAGTATAAGTGGGTTTTATTAAAACCAATGATTCCCAGTTGAGGAGGAAAACAAAGTCCTAAATTTTGAGGAGGACGGGTTTCGTTGATAAAAGTTAGCTTTGATTCCGAATTCAACAAAAAAGTTATGTTCTTTCTCTGATACTTCAGTGAAAATATTTTGATTAATTTCTGAGTTTATTCCAATTGTCAATAATTATTTATATTAACTGTCAGGTGTACCAGTCTTGAGTATTTTTTTTACTTGTTTTCATCCCCCTCCCCCCTTGAAATTGAACTGGAGTTTATGGAACGGATCTGAACATTGCAATTACGATTACAACCTAAACTCCTCAGATTTCTTTTGCCATTTTTTTAGATCTTAGAATAATTATTTATATTTTTTTGTACTTTGTCTTACGTACTTTTAAATGATTTTATCACCCCTTACAACTGACCCGGGGTTTATGGAACAGATCTCAACTTTGCAATTACGATTATAACCGAAATGTAAAGTTAAGTCTAAAGACTTCTTTTGTAATTTTTTAGGTCGTAAAATGATTCATATAACACATATATATGTTTGTTTTACATAAAAATTTGTGCTATGGTACGTTACTATACGCACATGTCAATGTATAATAATTAAGATGTATAATTAAGATGTAATTTTACTTAATAACTAATATTTATTTAACTTTATACTTAATTTTTAGCAAATGTTTCATAACAGTTTTAGATAACTTCTATAAAGCGTTAAACGATTAAAACTTTGCAGTCGTTAAAATAAATCAGTTTTATTAGCCGATTGGCGTTTCATGTGATCTTTGGCTTTAAGACATAAAAACACCCAGAGTACATGACGTAAACATTACAATATGGCACTTTTAGATACAGTTTAGCCACTTAATCGTAAGGCATATAGTCGTGTTTTTTTTTTAGGATACACTAGGTTGCAGAAGAAAGCCGTTCGAGTGATATTTGCCCTCCAAAAGACTCAATCGTGCAAAGACGTTTTCCGTTCAGCTTCAATACTGACTTTGCCTTCATTGTACGTTTTAGAAACCTTGAGTTTTATGAAACAAAACTTCAGTAAATTCGAGGGCAACTCATATTGCACCATCTATTCTTTGTGGGCAACTGCAAACTGCAAAATTCCTAAGCATTCTACATCTTTTTTTCAGCACTATTTTCTGTACAATGCCATTAGGTTTTAACGATCTTTCTCTCCAGCTGAAACTAGGAGACCGACTACAAAAAATTTAGAAAGAACCTGAAATCTAATTTAATTGATAAAGCATACTACAGCGTCCGAGAATTTTTGGCTGACGGATAAAGCTAAGTTAAGTTTCATTATATATTGATACAAGTGTTTTTAGTTAATCGACCTTTAGTTTAAGGTTTTGTAATTAAACATCATGACATTGCCAATGCAAATTGTATTTTTGTTAATTGTTGTGGCAAATAAATGACTTATGACTTATGACTTTGTATTCATGTAGAACAAGGTGGATCCTAGAAAATATATGATTTTGTCCTAGGAGATCACATGGTATTTTGTTCTTCCATCTATTATGTAGACATGATACTGCGTAATGAGTTTCATGCACGAACCATGTAATAGCAACAATTTTAGCTATGTAATGGTTGAGTCGGCAGTTATAAGGTAAAACTAATTTTGTAATTTGATAGATTTATGAATAAAAGTAAATGTTTATCGATCTGTTATGAAAATTGGTTATCTGATCCAACACGCTGCTAAAATATTAACATACATTGTGTCCGATAGAACAGTTATAAACAATTATTTCAAACTCATCTTACGATTGATGAAACAGAACGTGTTAGAATAATTTGTTCTCCAAATAAATGTAAAAGAAAAATATTTTATTATTGGTAGATTTTATTAAAAGTTTTAAATTTAACGTAATTTTTGAACATTCTAACTTGTAAATTTTGTAAGGATAGTTTTTTTATGAAATATCTCTCACAAAACAATATTTATGTAGGCTGACTTGGTCGGAAATACGGCCGAACCCAACCTAAAAACTTCTTAAAAGCATGTCTTAATTTCCCTACACCATAAGTTGAATACTTAGATCCACCATCAGCTTTAGATCTTTGCTATTGAAATACGTATAATTGGTACCGATAGATAGAAAGCGATTACCTTGTGACGTATTGAATATGTCAGGGATTAGAGTTTCAATTTGAGCTCTTCTGTGTACATATCTCTAATACAGTACTTTAAAAGTGATGTATCAAATACTGAATATTTACATTGGAACATCTGCTGCTTATTGAAGCTTTAAAAAATAACTGTATATATTAAAATATTAAGATTTGCATGATTTCCTATTTAAAGAAACGGTTATAACACCAGTGTGCTGCAATCGAACGTTTACATTGCGTTTCAAGATTACCTTAATATTTTGTATTCATGCTTTAGATTTCTTATAGTTTGAAGACAAAATATTTACAAACCGAAATATATTAATGAAAATTAATTCTTCTAAATATCTCGTTTTTGTCGATATCTCAATAATTATAACTATTTAAAAAAAATTACGATAAATTTTTATCGAGAATCATCATCCTCCATCTTGTACTCATATTTTACTGTTAATCATATACTTTAATAGAGTATCAAAACAATCGATAAGTATGATGGAGTCGGATAAGAGGTCGGTCAATATTAGGGTTAGATATAACGTCGGTATTATATCGAAATTCAACTATCGGTAGATCTTTCAGTGTGTTTTTCGTAACCAGATATTGAGCTGCACTGAAGTCGCCTGCTTGAGGAACGAACGACAAAAGATCGGATACGGAACTAGGAAAATAAAAAACACAATTTAATGAAGACTCAAGTTTATTACATATATTTCTTAATAATATTGCAGATAGTAAATGTTTACTAGCAGTCTTGAACATGTTTAGTATTTTCTAAATTAATTACTTCATATTATCAAAAAGTTAAAAGTGCAATTTACAATAAATCGGATAGTGGCAGCTAATAATATATCTAGAAAATCAATTTCAAATAAAAAAAGTTAAAATTATAAAAATAAATATTTTAGGCATATTTGAAAACAGCCATTTACAAAATCCTATAATCCATCACAATGGTTTTTTCTTTTGTGTTTTTGTTCACAACCAGTACAGGAAAACCAGCTCTCTTCTGAGCCATGACCAAAATTACTCACACGCTTTACTTGAACCTAGAAACTTTGCCTGAACTTCCTATGATCCACTGAGAACAGCTGTTCTTTGTTCCAAACATTTTGTTGGTTAGGAGGATGAGGGGAATTTAGGCTAATAATATGAAGTATTATCGATTGTTATGGATTTCTATAGAAATTTAAGCGTCTAATTGAATGATGCGATATTCAATATGATTAAAAAACGTATGTATGGAAATAAAGTTATATTTTAAGGACGTATTCATTCTGTTTGATCTGTCCTAGTTTTTTAATCGTTTGCCAAAACGAGCTGAATTAATGAGACAAATAAATGTAAAACATTTTTTTATTTGCTGTAAATCTGTGGGCAACTGCTAATATTGAGTATATATTCAATTACACTTAGGTGTTCAACAACCAAGACGATGGAATGGACGGTTTTTGCCAGTGATGCGGTACTGCAGTCGGTTATTTAAATGTATGTAAATGTATTGAAACCGGCATGCACTGTCATTCATAACCGCTGTTGGTTGCACACTGTAGTGTCATTATTTGGGCGTATAGTTAAAAAAATTGTGATAATTTTTATTCATTTCTACCCATACAAACAAGTTATTAAAGTAAATTGGGATTCGTTTTACAAAAAGTAATTTTAAATGTGAATTTTGGTTATTTGTTTCAGTTCCATTTCCTTTAAATGCGTAAATTAAAGATAATAAACATATTTGTTTGTGTAATATCTTTGCATATACCAATCATATACATATATCATATCATATAGCAGCAGAGAATTGGTAGTGTTAACAAGGAGATACGATGTTTTATAAGAAACCATTACAGATCTTATTACTATTTTTTGCTAAATCATCCGATACTTCCATTAGTTAGTGTTGTACTAAGCTACGTATAAAA
This sequence comes from Flexamia atlantica, assembly GCA_035578135.1. Classification (NCBI taxonomy): domain Eukaryota; kingdom Metazoa; phylum Arthropoda; class Insecta; order Hemiptera; family Cicadellidae; genus Flexamia; species Flexamia atlantica. Next base: position 16,431,401 of record JAQJVK010000005.1, on the reverse strand, counting down.
CATTTTCGTTATGGAAATAGGTTCACTGAACGTAACACTCGTGCATTATGTATTAATAATTATTTCCAAGGGATTGATAGCACAATGAATAATCCCTTTTGTCAGCAATGAATATTCAGTTAGTAGGTGATGTTACATTTTACTTCAGGGAAACAAGTTTTATAAAATATAAACACGTCTACATATGTGTAAACATTGCATGCATTTAGTATAATTCTAAATTACAGGATTTAAAGCACGCTTTGATCTCCCAATTTAGTGAAAAATTTGTTTGGATTAAGCACACTCGACTTGCTCTGGTTAGATAATGCTGCTGTGGACATCCGACCAAATTGCCTAACAGACATAGTAACCATTTTTTTAATTTAATGGTGTATTATTTGTATAGTTACAAACACCCCACATTGTCATTATTTTTTTTTTCATTTTTGGTGTAGGTGAATTTTTGCGAACATCTAACCGAATTGTGTTTAATGCTTGTTTATAATTATGTAAATAACTCACATCAAAAGTTGAGCCGTAGATTTGACCAAATATTAATTTAATTAGACGATTGCTCTATGAAAGAAAAACATGTTAAATCAGTTAATTCAATTATTTAAAAATGATTATCTTATTTTAATAAATTATTTGTTTAGTTATTGATGGAGGGGCTTCATGTAATAGTATCTGGAAAACGACTTTGAAGGTTTTAGTTACAGGAATGTGTTCCTTTAAGAGTTAATTAATTTTATTATAAATAGCGTTATATTTATATTAGTTAATTTATTTGAAACACTTATTTTTAATTTTAAACGTATGCTTTTTCTGTTCTGAACATATTTTTAGCTGTCATTATGATTTATTTTTTCATTCATCGGTTTTATTCAGTAGGAGTGTATGGCATTCTAATTTCGTCACACAAAATTTTCACGCAGGCAGTCGTTTGTTACTTAACAATATTATAATGTCCTAATATTAGTATCTGTTGGTTCCAGTATGGAATGGAGGAAAAGGGTGAGAAAATAACATATTTCACATTATTTATTTAATTCAAGATAACATAATAAAGAATTACCAATAACCGGTTAATCTGCATTTACACCATGCAAGACATTTTCAATCGATGTATATTGCACTGTACTGAGCGAACGATTAGTACAATACAAAATTAGTTATCAAAGAGTGTTTAATTTGCATAAACTCGGTGTCCAGTTAATTCAAGTCGGTAGGTTCGTTACGTATCCACTCACTTCACTGGTTACGTCCACCGACCCGTGAGATTGAAATACTGACTCTTCATCAATTCGTAATCAATTGTTTCTGTTACGGCAGGCCTAAAAAGAATGTTCTTGTTGAATTTGTTCATTTGAATCAGTAAGTATAGCAACTAAATTTGTTGTATCACCCCGTAGCGTTGTTTCGTATTTAAGTTTAAGTATTTTAAGTTCTTATTCGTATTACAATTTTCAGTGGTGAACCTATTATTTTGCTTTATGCGTTGAAATAAAACTAATTGTTTTTTCATCAAGGGGAAAAATTTAACATTTTATTTTGTAGTATACAGGAAAATTGTATTTTATATATAAATATTTGTTTTAACTGAAGTCTAACTTAAGTTATTTCATAATTTGTTACATCAATTTCAGGTCTTTATAGGAGTTCTTGACCTATTCAGGACATATCATTACTTGAATTATGGTTTATGCTGATTCATTTCACCTATTGTTTAAACCAAATTCAAAAATGACAGACATATTTTTTTATATATGGAAACACCCCGAAACAATAACAAAAAATAATAAAGGGGAATTCCATCATATCAGTTTCATTGTCACATATCGGCGTATACATCAACATTTTTAGGTTCACTTTAAGTGAGGTACCCATTATAATAAGGCGAGATTAGGTTTTCTATATCAAATAATGTACCAAGTTTTTACATAGCTTTTGAGTCAAAAAGGCTTACCGAAAAAGGTGTAAATTACCTGGAAATACAGCCAAAGTGATCCGTCTATTGGTGAGTACTACCAATGAGAACTACCACTCATATCGACACAAGAACGATATGAGTCAATCGCCGGCAACACATGTGCGGGTCAGTACAGGCCAGTTTTTCGTTTTTATTAATTGTCCGTGTGTCCGTTTGTTTGTCTTAATGTTTTCGTGTACGTTTTATGCCTGATGTTTCTTCAACCACACCATCATTGAAGAAGAATGTTTTAGCTAATGTTTTAGATCTTGAAAATGTACCCATGACGGTACGAAACCATTGGTAGTTCTCATCAACAGACGGACTACTTTGGCTGTATTTCCAGGTAATTTACACCTTTTTCGGAAATATACAGTGATTCAGAGGCTATACCATCATGAAACAAAAAGGATTCATGTCAACAACACGTGTACATTGTAGATCGGGCAAACTAAAAATGAAGTGACACTGAACAGTATTATTTTTTCTACTTTAAAAATAAAAGGTATAACCGAAAGATGTAAGAAGGTCATATAAATTTTAAGGAACGCACAAATGTTTATCAAAAAGCTACAATAACAATTTTTTTAGCTTTACGATTTTCCTTCTCATTAAACAATTAAAAGCTTTGAAATAAGAAATCAAAATCAACTGCAATAACAGTCTTGAAAGCAATATAAAACGCATATTAAATAAGGTCAATTAAAACTGATATTTTCATATTATAACACTTCGCTATATTTTAACGATGATTTGAAATATGTTAATCTATCGAATATTTTTTTCAATAACCTTTATTCAGGCACACGTAATTGCTGCAACCAATACGAATGTGTTTTTTATCCCATCCAATGTTTTAGGGGAATTAAATAAAACCCGCTCGCATGTCAACATCTGTTATCAGATGGGCAGTCATGCGAAGGCTAATTATTGCCAGCCACACATAAGCAAGGTAGTTGTTATTGTATCTTTTGGATAAGGTGTATTTCATATATTTTTCAATTCTAGAAAGTTCCATCATTATATCGGGTTTTCTCAAAACTGAATTGTCCCTTTCCTGCAAGCACTACATGTAGATTTTCTCGGAATCGCTGCCTCAGAAAGTTTTCATGCTTTCACGAATTCGTATGTTTTTAGAGTTCAGTGAATAAATACAAAATGAATTATTGTTCAGGAAACATTTTATCTTCTCCGTTATTCATTAATTCGTGTAAAATTATTTCTTTAAGATATAAAGACACATAAAACTCAAACTGTTGTAATTCTTCAAGTTAAAAACCTTATACCCCGCTGGCTCACTAAAATTATTATGTTGGATGTTGCATCAGCAATATAGGATGTAATGGGCTACTCAACTGTAACCAAGCCATCAAGTTAATATGGGGAAAATAAATAAGGCAGACAGACTTAAGTTTGGTTTGAAAGCATGTTGCAATTCGAAAATTCTTTTGTGACTTATATTATTCAAAATCTAGAAATAATTTATGGAAGTCCCGTGTGTTAATAGTTAAAGTAAGAATGACCGAAATAAGTTTTAGGATTTATTGAAAACACTGTAAAATAAACGGTAAATGTGATGCGCTTAGTTTGAAAAAAAACATACTGGTATTTATGAGCATTTCCTCACCGGTGATTATGTATGTTCTTGTAGATTGTTGTAGCAACAATCATACAGTCAGATTACTATCACAGTTAATAGATTTTGAGCGTATTTTTCGGGAAAAATGATATATTAAAAGAATTTTCCAATACGAGTTTTACACGTCTTAATATGGGTTTTAATCTGTCATAATCTGTTTATTCTGTATAAAATAAAATATTTATTACAATCTATGTAAAGCTAGAACCATTTATTTTACCAAAAGGTTTAACTATCTACTAGACTTTTGGGATAGGGTATTAAAAAAATTGCAGCCTCTTTACAGTCAGTTTGGACGTTTGTAGATTTTACTGAATTCCAGATTAGTGTTAGGTTTTGTTCGTATAATATAGCGTTTTGTTGTATAAAATATAATTTTAGTTGCAGTTCACGGTTTTACAACATTATTTGATATGTGTAACAAAATAGTAGCAATTTAAAAATAAACTTAATGTAAATTATTCTATGTTTTTCAATCTTTATAAAATGTGTTCAAAATCTTGCATTTGTTTTTTTTTTTTGCCTAAACTAGACTAAAAAAACCTTCAAATAAGCCTACATGATAAAGTCAGAAATTTTATATCTAAGCACATAAACAGAAATAGTTAAGGCCTAGCTTTTCAGATAAGCCACTGTTATTGGTGACGCATAAATTCAAAAAGCTTTGAATACTGTTGTACAAAATACTCATTAACGCCTTATTTTTTGTAAATGAAAGTTTTTGTTTTTGAATATAATAGATTTTGATTTATTGTTAATCCCATGGGAAATCTACAGAAACATCAGCGACATAAGTCGCTCAGATCAACTCGCGCAGCGTTAACGATGCTCCACTGTCAGCAGTGTCGTTTTATTGGACAGGATCGCAATTAGTCCAAGCATTCATGGCATTGTTTTATTGGAAAACATCAACACTTTTACAATCCATTAGGCAAAAGCCTTTTATCACGGGTGGATATGTGTCTATTCTACGCACAAATACATTTTTTCCAAATACAAACTAAACATGATAATAAGTATTTATTAGTATGTACTGTTCTTAAACATAACCTCGATTAGTTGTTTTAATTCTGAAATAAGGTTAATCAGGGGAAGTATCTGAAAAGTAAAAGTGAAAACATCTTAAATTATAACTGAAGATGATATTATTTTATTTTTGCTATATTCCGAGCTACTTAAAGCTCCTTGGATTCATGAAAAAATGCTTTTTGTAAGATGTAATTTTCCTTAAAACCTTTTTTCTCAGAAATATAAATTTATTTTAGAAAAACCTATGTTTTATTCAATCATGTCAAAAGGTTAGCTTTGGATTCAACGATATATTTAATTAATTTCAATTCTGGGAAACGGATACCGTCATTTTTAAGAGGGTCATACTTATGAAGGTAATTTCGTATTTTATTTAAACGATTTATTTCTGATTCTTAAATACGAATTAAGAACAGATGAAACGTACCAATAAGTGGATTTTTTTCAAATATTTAATGCAGTCATTTGCTTGACTTTCATTTTAACCGAGTTTCATTTTAACCTGTATATTTATTACCAACAGACCAGAAAAAAAGTTATTTCTGTGAGCTGATAACTATTGATAGAAGTGTTCTTTTTAGCATACGACTTCCTTATTCTATCAGAGTCTTAACATAACTGACTCGGAGACAATATTTAAGTATGCGAAGCTGCACAAATCTATAAATCAAAATGTTTTAATCTTGTATCCTACAATCATCTTATCCTAGTCTTAGAGGTGGTCTTATCAAGGTCAGGTGCCGATCAAGCAAACTTACGACCAGTCTTTTGCAATAATATGCAATACAACTCACTGCAGGCCGGTGCCTCAGTGATGTATTGTAACTGCATGTCTGTCCTGGCACAGCATAGACCTCATGCTGGGAGTCGAGGACTCGAGGGCTGCGATTAGTCCAACAACTTGTACTTTAAAGAAGAGCAGCTGGGTTATAGCTAATTTGTAACGATTCGGCTACAGATTTTGAGTTTAATATTTTAAATAACCTCTTGATTAGCATGATTCGTGTTCACTGGATTTAAATAAAAACCTCTTACACTTAAAAACCCACACTTTAAAATATTTTTATTATACTGTATTTACAAACAAGATGGTAAATATAGAAAAAGTTTGGAAAATGGCGATCTATTTCGGAGAGACTCATTGGACCCAGAGCCTCTAAAAAAAGTTTGAAAAGCAATTATAACTTAGTGTGTAATGTACATTACTAATACAAATTCTTATCAAGATTTGTAGCCAAAACACTAACTATTTAGAAACCTCCAACACAAATAAATATCGTAGGCCGTCAAGAAATTTAACACATTTTTTAAATTGGGTTTTCTAATAAATATATTGTAAAAGTACCAAAAGGAATTTAATGATGATCCGTTATAGTTGTGTAGGAATGTAGGATGAAGTGACAGAGGCCTTTTACTTTGCGTTACTTAAAACAGTAGTTATTTAAGATTGAGAAGGCACAGTGTTTAGTTATCCATACTAGCTGCACGGTTGAATAAATAACTAGAAAATTAATAATAAATTCTATGAAAAAAAACTATGAAAGACTCAAACATTAGTAAAAGATACATCCATAAGGCTGAGGCGATATCGAAGGTATGAATCTCCTAGATCTTCTAACCAGTTTTTCTTCAGAACCCGGTATGGCGCGAAACCTGTGTGGGTTTTGAAAAGTGTAACATTCCCGTCAATTTATATATTCAACTGCTTAGTTTTTATTAGGGACAACTTTAGTCTTTTTCCTAAACAACTTCCCTCCAAACATAATCTCCGAACATCTCACAGCCTGCCTATCCCTAAACACAAAACATCCTTTTTTTGAAAAACAAACCTATTTCAGTTCAATAAAGATTTACAACCATCTCTGCCAATGTACCTTAGGAGTCAGTCGAACACAAATTAAAAAAAAAATGTCAAAAGACTCTCTAGTTCTTAAGGAGTATTATAGCCTGAATAAATATTTTACTTGATTTTTGTTATGTTGGCCTGCATTTTATCTGTGTTATGTTCTGACGATTGTTATGCACATTATTGTGTTTTTTGACAATAAATAAATTTGATTTGATTTGATTTGACCTATGTGTTTCACCGGTTCAATATTTACCTTTGTGTTAAGTTTCTGCCCGGTCAGGTCAGTATTTTTGCGTTTGCCCTGCACAACAAACAAACAGTGGACAGAAATCCCTTCTTATTTATTATATTATGGATAGATAGATAACTTTAATTAATTTAATTCCTATTCCAAGTCATAATATCTTATACGATAATTATCGATAAACATTTACAAAGATGAATATAATTTATATTATAGTAAATTACATCGAGTTTAGTCGTTTAGTTGGAAAAATCCTTCTTACATTTAGTGTTGGTTAATTTCTACTCGGAGTAAAGTAAGCAGAGTCTGTTAGCATTAATATAAGGATTACTTTTTTAGCGTTACATGAAACTGAAAATTTTTATTCTAAAGCAAAGATATAATGTTAATAATTTTTATCTGAAAAAACTATTGAATAATTTTGCAGTTTCAGTGCATATTAATGAGGAAGATTCATAGTTATTTTACTGAAGTGCTAAACTTTAATCATACTATTTAAATGCAAATGTATCAAAAAAAGCACGCACTGTCGGTTACTACATACACATGGTGTTGCATTATTTGGGAGTGTTATTGTTGGACGTATTAAACAAGGATCATGTTTGTACAAAATAAATATATTCATCAGAACAATCTAAAAAGCACTATTCTTTTCCTAAATTCAGGGCGTGGGGGGAGGTTCGTGGGGTGGGGGAGGGTTGTTCGAGTGGTGGGAGGGATGTTAACTTTAAACTAACAACGGAAAGTTATAGAGGTTGTCAACTCCTTTTTTATTTTTTACTTATCCTTTCCATCCGGTGGTCTGTGTAATTTTAAGGACGGAGTATGCCAGAGTGTCTGGTAGCCTAACTTCTAACCCTTATGCTAAAATAAGTCGTTTTATATGCACGCTAGTTTTTACTACGCTTATGTTATAACTAATTCACTATTATAAATTTTTACAATGAACTGTTGTAATTAATTTTTCTAAATACTAATTTTTGTGCAATATATTATACAGTAAGTAATTATGTGGTAAACTTTTAATCAATCCGAGACACTAACTGCCTTGCGTATTTGGAGGGCGTAGAATAAATTTTGAAAGAGTAGCTGAATAAATGATTGGAGGTAATTTTTAACGAATTAACCAGCCACCATTTTGTGATAAATTGGGTTTGGGTATAAATTAGGTGTGGAGTTTGGTTTACGGTATTGAATTGTACTTAATATGCCTTTGAAATTATGCTTACCCTTAAGAGAGCTTTACTGACTACGCACTGGCCGTACCCCAAAGGATTCGAAAACTCAACCAGCTTACAGGGAAATAGTTTTCAAAGTTAAAATCAGAGCTTTCACCTCTTCAACTGATGTAGATTAAAGCCGTATATACTGGAATTTCAGGTATTCATAACTAAGACATTTTAACAGCTTGTCATTTTGTAGCCTGATGAACCTTTTAAAGTTCGGTCCCCAGTATTAAACTTCTTTGTCACATCTTTAAATGATGTTCAAATATTCCATTTCAGAATACATTCTCACTCCTCATGGGCAATCTCTCCCCAATGAGAGTGAAAACTGGAGAGTTTTTCATACAATCTGATTTGATCTGGATGGTATGAATCTTCTAACCGTTTTCTCTATAGAAAAGTTAAACTGTTCCCAAACTTTATTCCCACCCTGTACAGCTGGCAACAATTAAACTTTTCATGGCGGCTTGCCCGATAACACATGTTGACATGCGAGTGGGTTTTTATTTAACCTCCCTCAAATATCGGATTGCTTATAAAGCATTATTTCATGATGTTTTATTGATTTTCGCCTGACCAAATGAATATTACTTTTCGTACACTTGGACAGTTACATATTTCATATCAAATACAGCATTGTCAACAATGAAATAATATTCTAAACAAAGTATCATGTTCAGGTAGTCGACATGGTCCATGTATGGGTAGTTTTCATGGATGTGGGGAGGTCATGTACAGGGGGGTGTGTATAGGGAAGTCGAAAAATACTATTTATTCATCAAACAGTTTAAAGATATTAGTGTTCATCCTCAATATATTAGTTTCCCTACAACAATGCCTCCGATAAGAAGTTGTTTAATTGCCCGTCATTATAAAAACAAATGATTTCCTTATTGGTGTGATAGGAGTTTTAATTCATTATAGATTCGTACTGTTTAAAAATACACATTTCACATGACGTGTGCAAGAAACACATGGCTTATCGAATACGCAGACATGTACCAGTGAGAAATATTAAATAATGAGGAATGTTTTAAAAATGCTTCGCCTCTGAAAACAGAGGGTAGTTCATTAAAATTTACATTGAACGATCCCCCACCTAACTTTAAAATATCGTTATAAATAAATATCTCTAGATATCCAGTTTATTAATATAAATGAAACAAATTTTATTAATTTTGTTTTGTTCTGCTGTTAGCGCCTACTAATATGCTGCAATTATCAGTAATTATTTACATCGATGGCTGCAACCAACCAATCATACACTGCGATCAGCTGATTGTTGCAACACTCTTAAACGTTTTATTAACAGGTGATTATCTTAAATCTCAACCTAATTTGGTTATTCCTGCCACAAAATGGGATATTAGTGCCTGACCATCGTCATAAATGCATGACTGCCTTGAATTTTTAAAGGGTTCAATTGGGCTGAATAAATGTTTACACAGATATTCTAAGGGCGTTAATTTATATCCCACCGGAAGTAACTGTTTATATGCTGTTTTAAAGCCAAACGTTAATATCCATTAAAGGTTAGATAATTGATATACCTACTTGGGTCGTTGGATGGAGTCTATGAAGCGGGCTGGCAGGTAATAAACCTACCAACTTGAATTTATCAGCAATTGAGTCGTTTTAAGCCAACTAACCTAAGCCATTTTTTTCCGTGTTAATCGTTGTGCAAAGTTGAGAAACATTGTTTTCTACTCAAATACAGTTTTCATTGGGATAAATAAAATTCACAAATAATTATTTTTGTTGTTTGTTTATTTTTGAAATATCAATTAAATACACGCAGATGTAAAACGAAAGAATGAAATTACTAGTAATTCGTGGTTTTGTACAAATTGAAAAAAAAAAAATATTCGCAGCCACAGCTCGTTAAGTGGAGTGGTCGAATGTCCACAGCCGCGTGAGCCGACTGGACGGAAACGAGCTAAGTTATTGCTGAATTAAGAATCAGTAGAGCGTGCACGCACATCCACGTATTAAAGCAAACGATATTTACACAGATTTAAAATATACCTTTCATAATCAAACCTTCATTTTACTCCAATCAATCTGTTACAATTCAGGTTAAACTCATATTGGCTATACTTCGGTAAGCTTTTCATTGTGGAAGCAAACTGTGTAGTTATTTTATCAGCGAGTTTCCCCTACAGGGATGAAGCTGTTATTGTAGGTCTAATGGTGAGACTTAATCCCTATACCATCATAACACTTCGTTTTGAGGTCCCTAGATGCCAAAAACACCATTCCTTCTTTTCCATACATATCTATCCGTATTAATATAAATAAATATGTATAGTGAATATCTATGTGCCTTTAGTTTACAATAACTCACGTAAACATTTTCCGATCTGTATAAAATTTGGCAGAGATATACAAAGTATTAAATAAAATCAACCATTACTTATATTTTAGACTGATTTTTTATGAAGATACGATGTACCGTTCTAATATCAATTTTCTTGTGAGAGAAAATGTCTTTATTTTAGTTGTTTGGGCAAAAGCGGAAATAACAAAACTAGATATTTATTTGTTAGTGAACTCGGAAGAGTCTTTAGTAGATGTTTTGTTATTTTCAATTTTGAATATCAACACTTAGGCCCTGAGAACATTTAAACTGTTATGATCTTAAAGATAAACATTCGAGATTTATGAGATTTTCACAATATTATCACAAACAAAAGTTAAAATATATATGCATCAAAATAATAAACAATAAATGTACCATTTTGGGATATATGGTGCTATATTAACTTGTTAAGGTATATAAATAAAATAGAAAATCGTTGCTGCTGCATAGTTGTAATCCTAAAAGCTTCAGATTGTAACAGGGAAAACTAATTTCCAGTAAACCTGGGATTTCATGAGATTTAAAAGGAATGAAGAATATAAGAATTTAATATCGTAGATAATTAAACTAATGCTTTTAATTTATATTTCTTACAAAAATAAACAATCTGAAACTTCAGAGCTAAAATGCAAATGGTGCATTTTAGTGGGTCATCAAGTAAAAACGACTTCTCTAAATTAACCCATTAACAGAACTTGCACAGGAATTTTAAATTAACTAGATGTTTGTTCTTGTTTGACTAGTGTCGTTCAACTCCCCCTCCTTATCTAGCACCAACAGTAAATATGTTATTTCGTTCGTGGCTAAGGATATATTTTTAGAAATTAACACAAACCGCTTTAGACCAAAATCATGAACTTTAATTATTCTATATGTTCTGTTTAGTACATAAGGTTATTTACATTTCTTTTAAAAACTTTATACTGCAAAAATTCACGAAATCACGTCGTAAAATTATGAATGGTTAAACGTCAGTTGCGCTTCATGTGATAACACTGTGTTTTGTGACTGATTTTACAGTTCTCTGTTTTAGCTATGTTTCTTTGTCCACGTTGTCCTGACTGTTTGTTTCTAATATTTTTATGTTGTAGGTTTTTTCCACTTGATGATGGGGTCAGCATCCAGATCCCAAAACGTCACAAAACTTGTTTTTAATCAATCAATGATAGGAAATGTCCGCAAAAATTAAAATGTAAATCACCATCACCAAAAATGAATTTCAAACAAAGAACTGTATAAGGGTCGCAAACAAACTTGGCGGATGAGAATTCACAGCTAGCTTACATAACCATCTGATTTAGAAAAATGACCCTCCTTAACAGAAGGTAAACAATGTTGTTTAGAAAAGTCACAAAAATACAATGTGATACACGTTTAAGAACCCATCCAGCTGTTATGGGCCATCTGCCTAGTTGTTTTGCGGGGCTTATACACGAAAAAATGAAGAGGTTTTTATGTTTGAATGGTTTATTCTTAAGGGGGAGGGCTACAAAGAGGGGCGTTATTAAAACTCGTTTTCTTAGTTTTAAACCTAAGTTATGAAAATAACTAAATAACCTGCACGTTTTCTTGGTTGTGTTAAAATCCATTAAGACTGTGACGTGGAAATCATATTTAAATGACATAAATTCTAATGAAAAACATATTTCAACATTGTGCATGTTTAAAAGCATCCAGCGTCATAATCGCATAAGCTAACTTAATAAAATAAGGAATAACCTACATTAAGTAAGATAAGTATGAATGAAAATATATGCTTACACTAATACAATAAACACCTTTCAAAACGGTTTTTATGTGATGGATTTTTAAAAAATATTTATGATAACAAAACTATTTTCTTTCACATGAGACCATCGTGGTAATCACATAGTAATTATTCAACAAATCACTGACGATTTTACGCCTCGACAACTTCAGCAAAACCTTCCCGTTCTGAATATTAGTGAATGAGGTTTTGGAGCTAAACCACAAATAATCAGATTTGATGACCAATAATTTGTTGATACGTTGTAAAAATGTTACACAGTATTTCCATACTGACATTTCCCTCAATAGAATGACTGTTATAATTTAAAACAGGGCAACTTTTCGTAAAGTCAAGTAGAGCTTCAATGACAATAATTGGAAACTGCTTTTTATTATACATTAAGTGAGCTGGCTACATACACAAAAGATATCTTATATGTTAGTGGTAAAGCCATTAGTAATTAAACCAACCATAATTTTGATTGAAAATTTAACGTGTTGCAATCATTTAAATATCATTTGCTTTAACTTCATGCAAAATGTTTTTAGAATTTTATTTTTGCCTACGAATGTACATTTGAAAACAAACAAAAAAACTTAGAATGCTTGTCAAGTCTTTAACTATTTAACTGCAAAGTGCTGCTTGTATAGACTACAAGAGAAGTAATATAGCAAATTCGTTCGAAACAAAAATAAAGTTTAGAATTTAGCAAAGTATTTCTTATCATTATCAATACTTATTTTATCAGGAAATATTGGAAACGTAGTTATTTCGAAAAACTTACTAAGTATATGAAATTGTTACTTTTATAAACTTATTTATTAAATGGATATTAAATTGTTCTGTTTGTCTTGTAATCATATAAAAATGATAATTAATCAAACACGTAGAGAAGTCTCCAATAATTTGACCACAACAGCTGTTATAATTCAATATAATTTGATTTATTATGACGTGAAAGCTAAAAACTAAAACTGTGATCCGAGTTTATTTAGATTTATTTTTATTGGAGACAGTTCGAGCAGTTTGGAGGAGTTCGGGCACGTTTTAATAACCTGAACGTATAATTACAACCTTATTAGCTTCAACCTTTACTCTTCCGAAGACAATCTAACTTAGGGTTGTAATCGGTAATTATGAAGTTGTTAAAAAAAACAAGCTGTTAAATTTATTGTATTCATGTCATAAGCTAGTTGATTAAAAATAACATGTTTCGAAAAAACAACCGTTCCATTTTCGACACTTTAAGTACCAATAAAATTGATGAAAAAAGTATACTTTTGAATCGTTTGAACATCAGTCATAATAATTTGTTTTGTATGATTTACATCCCGGTTTATCCCAAGAAAAAAGTGAAAAACTTTCTTAGATTCATGATTTAATGTTGTATTTAAATCACTATACTTCATCAGGTAGACATAACAACTTCATAATCTTCCCTATAGTTTGAAATTTAAACTTTGAGGTACCATAGGTCGTAGCCCTAAGGAAATGTTTAAAAATCCTTTCTTAGCAGTTGCCTACGCCCTAAGAGGAATTTCCATGCAAATTTTTAAGTTTCTTTGTCAAGAATTATGAGCTGTATAGATGAGTGGTATTTAAAATATATATATATATTACATTATTAATAAATAGAATTCTCCTATTAGAGTCGTTTGCATTGTATGAACAGATTTTGTAGTCCGAAAATCAATCTCAATAATATCAAATAATTAAAATCATCAACAAGAATTTTTTAACTAATACTGTAAGTAAAATCATGTTATTTTATGAATGTAGGCTACTCAGTAAAAAATAACTATTCCAGCCGCATATGAACCACATTATTTAATTAATTTTCCGTGGGTTAAACACTGTCGACCAACCGACGAATTGTTTACACAAGTGGCTCACAGAACACGGGTCCACAACAAAGCTAGAACACTCGGAAATTGGTTTGGTTATCGTATAAATAAATTACGGCCTTGAACTATGGTGAACGGACGGACGTTTGCAAGACCTTCCTCCGGAGATGGCTATGTATGTGTGAGACACAATGTGAGTCGGAACCGACGATCGGCCTGTAAATTGAACCAGTAACGTCATGGTTAGCCTAAGTAGTGGTTTAGATGAGCTTAGCATACAAGGGCTTAGCACATAAGTGTTTACAAGGGTTTTTTTTATTTTGTGGTTATATTCACTTTAACGCTTTGATGAAGACGTTTTTCTCAAGTTTTTTTCATACGAACCTGGCAGTCTGGTACCGTATAAATTAATGATAATCTTGTACTGCTCAAGTTATCCACAATGTTTATGAAACTTTTTATGTAATCGTGAGTGCTCATTGTTAATTTAAATATACACAGATCAAACAGAACTCCAAAACGACTATTTTATACATCTATTCTACCTATCTATATTCTATATAAAAATTTATTAAATATTTCTACTTTCTATATAAAGGAGAAGGGGGGTTTCTAAGGTTCAGCGAATCTCCAAAATTAAAACCTTCAAAGCTGAAATTTGGTATTTATATTTCCCTAGAAAATTCATTCTTAAGGGTTATGTTTTACAAACACAAATAAAAGCTAACTGTTGTAGATTTTCGAAGACTAAAGGAGTGAGTAGTAGATTTTTCAAAGCTGCAAAATTTGATTTAAATTATTCTAAATCCAATCTATTACCTAAGGATGCTAGCAAAATTAATTTAAAAAAATCTAAATACGACTCGCGTTTGCGAGATTTAAAGTTTAAATTGACTGGCCAAAAATGTTTAGGTGTTTTTTCTACAGTCGTCTTCTATTCCCCGTCCGAGAGGGGGAAGGGGTGGTGGTTTATCGCTGAAAGCAAATGCTTAGGGGAACGGATATATTTCAAGTTAGGAATACGCTAATTACCGTTTCTTTTATAATGTTAAAGAACACCTTTTGTATTGACACATTTTCTGTAAAAAAACAACAATTATTAACATCACAAATGAAACTGTGCTTATTTATTTAAAAATAGCTGTAGGTCGGTTTTGATCGGACGGTTAAATAAATAAAGTTACGATATTGGAACCCTTGGAATCCAAATAAAAACTACAAAAATCCTAAAGATCTGTATAAAATATATACAACATTTATATTTTAAATCACTTACCTGAAAAAAGGTGTTTAAATACCTTTTTTACTTAACCTGGAAGGTATTTACATACTTACCTAGGGGACAATCCCCGATTCTTACTAATAGAAAATGAAGAGGCCAATGTTTTATTGGTTTACCTTTGTGCAAAAGTAAAATAAAATACCCCCGTTGCAGCAGACCTGCATACTAAGCGAATTTCAAATGCAAAACAACATATTTCAATCCAACATAGCGAGATTTGACATGCTTTTGTAAGCTCCATAAGAATAACATGGGGAATGAGTATGCAGGTTTGCTGCTACTGGTAAAAACTGGGTGGTTTTAATTCAATATTTAGTAGATCTGAACTAGAAGAAGCCATTTACCAAGTTTTATCAAGATTGTTGATAACTAAGCGAGATATAGAATTTTACCTATTTCCCATAAGGTTAACATTGGGACAACGTACTGTGTTTACCATTTTCAATATCTCGGTAACCAATGGACATAGAGCTATGATTAAGTGTACTAAATTGTTTGTTTTTTTCAAGCTGAATTCAATGGTGAAATCCAAAATCGGATCACTTTAATTTTTCCATATGAAGAACGCAAAAAACCCATTGTTGGGGGGTTTATCCCCCTTTAGCCCCCTTCCGGTGGTACGATCCGGCTGGTTTACGAACTCGTCCAATTGGTTACCACTTTACACGTCTGTACCGAATTTCATAAAGATTGGACCATTTTTATGTTCGCTATCGTGCTAACAGACATATATAAAAATCCAACGAATGGTGTTTTTTTGCTTCTGGGGGCCTCAAAACTAAAAGTTATAATGGTCTCGGGCTTAGTTCTTACCATGAGACCTACGGTAATAGCTTCTTCCCTATAGGGGAAATTCTCTAAAACATTTATATCTCACAGGGAATATGTTGATGTTAAGTGTTTATAAACAGAAGCAAATTTTAAGCAGATTTTGTTGATTTAGTAATAAAAAAAATATTAATTTACATCTTAATGAACAAATCGTATTGTAATGTGGTACAACGTTACATCTCAATGTAATACAATGAACAGTCATGGAATTTGTTGTCTTTCCAAATTTAAAGTGCCATTGAAATCGCTTTTTATCGCACTCCCGATCTTCAACATTTTCCTCACAGAGTACTCACTTTTTGTTTTAAAAATTTTTAACTGAGGCGTCCTTTTAAAAATAATTTATCATTATTCCGCTACGGTAATCTCCTAGTCCCGTGTAATAAAGTGTCTTAAATAACCACCACGCAAATTTACGATACTCAGCTTGACGAGGTCAGGTTACCATATAATCGGAGCGTCAAGGATGCACTCCTAACATGCACTTGACTTCCCATTTGCATTTTCAACCTTTATACGTCTTGCATCTTCACTCAGGAATGCCGAACGGAATGCGATTCCACAGGAGATTAGGAAAATCACTCAGAGATACACGTAGCAGCCGCTGTCAGAATTTAATTATCAGCTTAAACAACGAAGTATTTTAAAAACTTTTTGCGTCTACAAATAACAGGCTACCCTTTTTCTTTATTTATCTAACACCGTTAGTAGTTTAAAGTTAGTTATGCTACAAACGTATATTGTTTCTGTAAACATGTCAAATATATTAAAACTATATAATTAAACTTACAGTTTTGTCTGTACATTGCTTAGAATTATGAAATTATTGGTTATTTTTGTGTTTTGAAGGTCAGAGAATCTTAATCAGGCCTTACCTCAACTTCTGTCATTCTGTTGGTAACGCTTAACATAACACATTAGACAGCTTTTCACGCAAAAACTAGAGTACTGGTGTGGCTGAAACTTATTTTCTGTATTGTATGCGCATATCAGAAGCTTTAAGACGAATTAAAACTAGCTTAAGTCTTTTTGAAATTAAACAGCAAGCTTCTAAAAAGCGAATTTTATTTGATTTCGACCCTGTAGGGAAGCTTATGAAGTTGTCATGGCAACTAAATATTAAATCATGAATGCAAGGAAGTTTTTCTGTTTTTCCAAGGGTAAAACCGTGTTGTTCAGCTACACGGTTACAGTTGTAATATAAACATGAGATTAAAAAGTAAAACACTATTCTAATTAAAAGAATATAAAAAAGTCAATGATATTGTTGCAAAAGGATTTGTAATATTTATTATGACGATAACTAATCACAATTGATTCTTTGTTTAATAATTCCTAAACTGAAACTTTTGCTTAGAAAATGTTTTCCTTTATTGTTATTAGTTGATTCCTCGTGCTCTAAACAACGAGTAATTTTGAGGAGTAACTTTGCATATTTACTAGCTTACGTTATAGTTGTGAATCATTAATTAGTTTTTACACATCTAACAGCCAGGGAGTGCAACCAAACCCATATCAGGACATGGCATCTAAGCACGTCTCCCGGCCTGTAGGGTTATAGTACGACACTCAGTGCATCAGTGCAGCACAAGCAGTCACCGATGCTTTGCGGTTTGAGGATCTGCAACGTTAATTGGGTCAACTCTTCTACATTGTAAGGAATAAGTGGGGCAAATACACTGTATATATTTAATTAAGATTTCTTAGGGGAATCTGAATCTAATCTATCATTTCAAACACTTTTTTAATCACCCAGAATGTTTCCTAATCCGTTTGAAGGAATTTAAAATAAGTAATCATGATCAATGCCCTTTCTTCTAAAAGAGTCTTAGCTAAAAAATTGAGTAATAATAGATAAATATTACACTAACAAAATATAATTTGATTAAGTGAATCCAGCATTTATAAACTGTAATCTACTCCAGAATTTATAAACTGTAATAGGAGGTTTTTTTTTAATTGTTTTGCGTGAAATATGCATTTAAATTCAAATTGTTTTTTGAACACCGGTAAAATGACATTAATATTTTATTTAACAACGGAAATCTAAAAATTACCACAGTCGATATAAAAGATTACATTACCTTTCTAAGAGACAAATACACAATAAGTAAGCTTGAACAATTTACTACAGTTAAAATAACAAATATGAACAATAAATGTAGCTAGGGAAATGCTATCGAATCATCATTCTAGAAAGCTTATCTAACGAAAAAGCAATTATAGGAAGCTCTATTAGTATGGAACGTCATATAGAGAGCTTTGAAACCGTTTTAAACAATAAATGAACTAATAAAATAATACCTTTCATAGTCCGTGTTCTGTGATCATAGGGTTTACGAAATAATGAGTCATCTTCATAAATAGTCTAACATTGTTGAGTATGCAGCAGTCGGTCTCATATTACTGAAAACTTCAGTTCATCATTAAACAGACAAACCTCAACAATTCCTTTGTCTTGTGATTATAATTAATCACTGGTTTCATCCATTTGAAACCTCTTGTGTCGGTGCCTAATTCTGCTGCCATCAAATATATCAGGATAAAGAACAGCCTCCCGGCGTGTGCATATTTAGAGGTTCCGGTTTCGGTACCAACACGATCCGATGTGAGATACATTCAGCATTAAGAGAGAATTATGGCATTGTTTGTAATTAATTAATGGTTCTTCTTCATCCAAATACTAAGTTGTAGTTTTTTTGGGGGGCAATTGTCCATGCACCGTGTCATGTAATAAATGAAAAATCTTTAACGGCTTGACATTTCGTCATTTGTCCTACTTAACTTACAAAGAATGATGTCTCATAACACTTTAAGCTGATAATATATTTTTTATTTTGATAGGATATTTTTCCTCATGCACAAAAAGTTAAATAAAACCTGTTATATTCTAAATTTACACTCCGAGATAATAGTGATTTGTTTTAAAGAAATCCTAGATAACATCTATGCATATAAGTGCAAAAAATTAAAGTAATTCAATAATAGTTTACCTGTTTCACAATCGATATTTGGATTATTTAAAAACATTCGTAGTTAAAATTAGAGACTTATTAAGCCAAGTCAAAAGAGCGGTACTGAAGAAAGTACTTGAAGTAATGAAAACATTACTTCCTGGAAGAAAATAACTTCAAGGTTTTCGCTTTTTCGACTCAGTACAAGGAAAAATACTTTTAAAAAATGCAGTCAGTTCGGTGTGCAGTGTGGTTGATGCCCCGGCTTGCAGTAGAGAGGCCGCCGACACAGCGGTCACAGGTCAAGGCCAATCTGCTGCGAATATCAGTCAGCCGTAGCGGCCACCGTGCCAAAGCAGCGCCGCGCCGAGGCGAAGTGGGGTCACGCAGCTGAATCGACAACACATGAGTGATTGTCGTCCAGCTTTGTAGATAATCATTGGTGCAGTAAATATTGTTTGCAAAAAAATTAATCCTAACTTAAAATTGATCTTTGTCGTTAGTTACTTTTTGTAATGAGATTATTTACATAAATTTGAAACGTTTACGAAAAGTTTTGGGTGGAGTTTTATCGATACTATTCCTGAACCTTTCTAGTTTATAATAAGCTTACTTACCTTTGGTACTGTCACAGCTAGTTAGATGATGCTTAAATGCAGTATAACAAATTATTCTTATGCATCCAAAGTCAATGGTAACATTCTGTATATTGACAATCACATTTCTTTAATATTTTAATGATTTTATATGTTTATTATTTATAATTAAAACCAATGTTTCGTATAAATATTTATTTTTAATTTCACAGCCCATTTCACTAAATCTGTTTAGTAAATCGGTCACTTCATAAAATATTCTTTAGAAGAATGTATCATGACAAAAATTAAACAGGTTTAACTCACCGACGCTTAACGCGGCATATTACATCTTTCTAATTGTATTGTCCTCCAAATTTATGAATATTTAACCTTACTTTCCAGTAATTGATCCAAATAGACTTGATCATTAATAAATTTAAAGAGCCTCCTAAGCGAGCTCTGTAGCGAGCGTAGCTCTGTTTCCGAGGAAGTGATCTAATTCTTGGCAAGTTTAATTTATTTTGATATTATAGAAACGATTTAAACCTAAGTGACAAATTATTTATATCCTGCATCTGTTTTATCTGTTGTGAAAATTATCAATTGAGCTACTTTTAATATTAACATTCAAGACTGTATAGAGTTTTTTTCTTTAAATTGCAGCTTTGTTACAATATTCGTGATAAACCTTATCTTAATTTTTTTATCAATAACTTTTAATAATAAGTATTTTCAAGGCAACCAATCGATGGGTATCGATGCTGTTACCAACAATATATTATATTTTTTAATAAACTTATTAGTCTGATCTATAGAACATGGATCATCGAAATGGAAACATGGCACGAAGAGATAATATGCTAAAATAAGTAAGCATTCCATTATCAATATTACTTTTCAATATCAATTCAGGACCTGTTTTGAATTAATCAAGAACATAAAAGCACAAATAATAAAGCCCTTACATTTTTTAAGATTAAAAATTCTCCTATTCTGTGCAAGTCGACCAATTCAGTAATAATAAAGATGAGTATTATTTTTTAGCTTTAAGCATGATCCTACACCAAACCCTGAATCCATCTGTATTAATGAGAGACTTAGCATCGGCTCTCAGTTCATGACAAGAGCTGATCCTACAAGACGGCTCGACACGGACATCCTGCCATGCTTCGATGACAAGAGCTGGTCTACAAGACGGCTCGACAGACGGACAACCTGCCACGCTGTGATGACAAGAGCTGGTCTACAAGACGGCTCGACATTCGGACAACCTGCCACGCTGTGATGACAAGAGCTGGTCTACAAGACGGCTCGACAGACGGACAACCTGCCACGCTGTGATGACAAGAGATGGTCTGCAAGACGGATCGACACGGACATCCTGTCACGCTGTGATGACAAGAGCTGATCTACAAGACGGCTTAACACGGACATCCTGCCACGCTTCGATAACAAGAGCTGGTCTACAAAACGGCTCGACAGACGGACAACCTGCCACGCTGTGATGACAAGAGCTGGTCTACAAGACGGCTCGACAGACGGACAACCTGCCACGCTGTGATGACAAGAGCTGGTCTACAAGACTGCTCGACAGACGGACAACCTGCCACGCTGTGATGACAAGAGCTGATCTACAAGACGGCTTAACACGGACATCCTGCCACGCTTCGATAACAAGAGCTGGTCTACAAAACGGCTCGACAGACGGACAACCTGCCACGCTGTGATGACAAGAGCTGGTCTACAAGACGGCTCGACAGACGGACAACCTGCCACGCTGTGATGACAAGAGCTGATCTACAAGACGGCTCGAAAGACGGACAACCTACCACGCTGTGATGACAAGAGCTGGTCTACAAGACTGCTCGAAAGACGGACAACCTGCCACGCTGTGATGACAAGAGCTGGTCTACAAGACGGCTCGACAGACGGACAACCTGCCACGCTGTGATGACAAGAGCTGGTCTACAAGACGGCTCGACAGACGGACAACCTGCCACGCTGTGATGACAAGAGCTGGTCTACAAGACGGCTCGACACAGACATCCTGCCACGCTGTGATGACAAGAGCTGGTCTGCAAGACGGCTCGACAGACGGACAACCTGCCACGCTGTGATGACAAGAGCTGATCTACAAGACGGCTCGAAAGACGGACAACCTACCACGCTGTGATGACAAGAGCTGGTCTACAAGACTGCTCGAAAGACGGACAACCTGCCACGCTGTGATGACAAGAGCTGGTCTGCAAGACGGCTCGACAGACGGACAACCTGCCACGCTGTGATGACAAGAGCTGGTCTACAAGACTGCTCGACAGACGGACAACCTGCCACGCTGTGATGACAAGAGCTGGTCTGCAAGACGGCTCAACAGACGGACAACCTGCCACGCTGTGATGACAAGAGCTGGTCTACAAGACGGCTCGAAAGACGGACAACCTGCCACGCTGTGATGACAAGAGCTGATCTACAAGACGGCTCGAAAGACGGACAACCTGTCACGCTGTGATGACAAGAGCTGGTCTGCAAGACGGCTCGACAGACGGACAACCTGCCACGCTGTGATGACAAGAGCTGGTCTACAAGACTGCTCGAAAGACGGACAACCTGCCACGCTGTGATGACAAGAGCTGGTCTACAAGACGGCTCGACAGACGGACAACCTGCCACGCTGTGATGACAAGAGATGGTCTGCAAGACGGATCGACACGGACATCCTGTCACGCTGTGATGACAAGAGCTGATCTACTAGACGGCTTAACACGGACATCCTGCCACGCTTCGATAACAAGAGCTGGTCTACAAAACGGCTCGACAGACGGACAACCTGTCACGCTGTGATGACAAGAGCTGGTCTACAAGACGGCTCGACAGACGGACAACCTGCCACGCTGTGATGACAAGAGCTGGTCTACAAGACGGCTCGACACAGACATCCTGCCACGCTGTGATGACAAGAGCTGGTCTGCAAGACGGCTCGACAGACGGACAACCTGCCACGCCGTGATGACAAGAGCTGGTCTGCAAGACGGCTCGACAGACGGACAACCTGCCACGCTGTGATGACAAGAGCTGATCTACAAGACGGCTCGAAAGACGGACAACCTGTCACGCTGTGATGACAAGAGCTGGTTTGCAAGACGGCTCGACAGACGGACAACCTGCCACGCTGTGATGACAAGAGCTGGTCTACAAGACTGCTCGACAGACGGACAACCTGCCACGCTGTGATGACAAGAGCTGGTCTGCAAGACGGCTCGACAGACGGACAACCTGCCACGCTGTGATGACAAGAGCTGGTCTACAAGACGGCTCGAAAGACGGACAACCTGCCACGCTGTGATGACAAGAGCTGATCTACAAGACGGCTCGAAAGACGGACAACCTGTCACGCTGTGATGACAAGAGCTGGTCTGCAAGACGGCTCGACAGACGGACAACCTGCCACGCTGTGATGACAAGAGCTGGTCTACAAGACTGCTCGAAAGACGGACAACCTGCCACGCTGTGATGACAAGAGCCGATCTACAAGACGGCTCTTAGACGTACAGCCTGTCACGCTGATATAACAAGAGCTGATCTACAAGACGGCTCGACAGACGGACAACCTGCCACGCTGTGACGACAAGAGCTGGTCTGCAAGACGGCTCGAAAGACGGACAACCTGCCAAGCTGTGATGACAAGAGCTGGTCTACAAGACGGCTCGAAAGACGGAAAACCTGCCACGTGTAATGACAAGAGCTGATCTACAAGACGGCTCGACACGGACATCCTGCCACGCTTCGATATCAAAAGAGCTGGTCTACAAAACGGCTCGACAGACGGACAACCTGCCACGCTGTGATGACAAGAGCTGGTCTACAAGACGGCTCGACACAGACATCCTGCCACGCTGTGATGACAAGAGCTGGTCTGCAAGACGGCTCGACAGACGGACAACCTGCCACGCCGTGATGACAAGAGCTGGTCTGCAAGACGGCTCGACACAGACATCCTGCCACGAAGATGACAAGAGCTGGTCTGCAAGACGGCTCGACAGACGGACAACCTGCCACGCTGTGATGACAAGAGCTGGTCTGCAAGACGGCTCGACACAGACATCCTGCCACGAAGATGACAAGAGCTGGTCCGCAAGACGGCTCGACAGACGGACAACCTGCCACGCTGTGACGACAAGAGCTGGTCTGCAAGACGGCTCGAAAGACGGACAACCTGCCAAGCTGTGATGACAAGAGCTGGTCTACAAGACGGCTCGAAAGACGGAAAACCTGCCACGTGTAATGACAAGAGCTGATCTACAAGACGGCTCGACACGGACATCCTGCCACGCTTCGATATCAAAAGAGCTGGTCTACAAAACGGCTCGACAGACGGACAACCTGCCACGCTGTGATGACAAGAGCTGGTCTACAAGACGGCTCGACACAGACATCCTGCCACGCTGTGATGACAAGAGCTGGTCTGCAAGACGGCTCGACAGACGGACAACCTGCCACGCCGTGATGACAAGAGCTGGTCTGCAAGACGGCTCGACAGACGGACAACCTGCCACGCTGTGATAACAAGAGCTGATCTACAAGACGGCTCGAAAGACGGACAACCTGTCACGCTGTGATGACAAGAGCTGGTCTGCAAGACGGCTCGACAGACGGACAACCTGCCACGCTGTGATGACAAGAGCTGGTCTATAAGACTGCTCGACAGACGGACAACCTGCCACGCTGTGATGACAAGAGCTGATCTACAAGACGGCTTAACACGGACATCCTGCCACGCTTCGATAACAAGAGCTGGTCTACAAAACGGCTCGACAGACGGACAACCTGCCACGCTGTGATGACAAGAGCTGGTCTACAAGACGGCTCGACAGACGGACAACCTGCCACGCTGTGATGACAAGAGCTGATCTAAAAGACGGCTCGAAAGACGGACAACCTACCACGCTGTGATGACAAGAGCTGGTCTACAAGACTGCTCGAAAGACGGACAACCTGCCACGCTGTGATGACAAGAGCTGGTCTACAAGACGGCTCGACAGACGGACAACCTGCCACGCTGTGATGACAAGAGCTGGTCTACAAGACGGCTCGACAGACGGACAACCTGCCACGCTGTGATGACAAGAGCTGGTCTACAAGACGGCTCGACACAGACATCCTGCCACGCTGTGATGACAAGAGCTGGTCTGCAAGACGGCTCGACAGACGGACAACCTGCCACGCTGTGATGACAAGAGCTGATCTACAAGACGGCTCGAAAGACGGACAACCTACCACGCTGTGATGACAAGAGCTGGTCTACAAGACTGCTCGAAAGACGGACAACCTGCCACGCTGTGATGACAAGAGCTGGTCTGCAAGACGGCTCGACAGACGGACAACCTGCCACGCTGTGATGACAAGAGCTGGTCTACAAGACTGCTCGACAGACGGACAACCTGCCACGCTGTGATGACAAGAGCTGGTCTGCAAGACGGCTCAACAGACGGACAACCTGCCACGCTGTGATGACAAGAGCTGGTCTACAAGACGGCTCGAAAGACGGACAACCTGCCACGCTGTGATGACAAGAGCTGATCTACAAGACGGCTCGAAAGACGGACAACCTGTCACGCTGTGATGACAAGAGCTGGTCTGCAAGACGGCTCGACAGACGGACAACCTGCCACGCTGTGATGACAAGAGCTGGTCTACAAGACTGCTCGAAAGACGGACAACCTGCCACGCTGTGATGACAAGAGCTGGTCTACAAGACGGCTCGACAGACGGACAACCTGCCACGCTGTGATGACAAGAGATGGTCTGCAAGACGGATCGACACGGACATCCTGTCACGCTGTGATGACAAGAGCTGATCTACTAGACGGCTTAACACGGACATCCTGCCACGCTTCGATAACAAGAGCTGGTCTACAAAACGGCTCGACAGACGGACAACCTGTCACGCTGTGATGACAAGAGCTGGTCTACAAGACGGCTCGACAGACGGACAACCTGCCACGCTGTGATGACAAGAGCTGGTCTACAAGACGGCTCGACACAGACATCCTGCCACGCTGTGATGACAAGAGCTGGTCTGCAAGACGGCTCGACAGACGGACAACCTGCCACGCCGTGATGACAAGAGCTGGTCTGCAAGACGGCTCGACAGACGGACAACCTGCCACGCTGTGATGACAAGAGCTGATCTACAAGACGGCTCGAAAGACGGACAACCTGTCACGCTGTGATGACAAGAGCTTGTTTGCAAGACGGCTCGACAGACGGACAACCTGCCACGCTGTGATGACAAGAGCTGGTCTACAAGACTGCTCGACAGACGGACAACCTGCCACGCTGTGATGACAAGAGCTGGTCTGCAAGACGGCTCGACAGACGGACAACCTGCCACGCTGTGATGACAAGAGCTGGTCTACAAGACGGCTCGAAAGACGGACAACCTGCCACGCTGTGATGACAAGAGCTGATCTACAAGACGGCTCGAAAGACGGACAACCTGTCACGCTGTGATGACAAGAGCTGGTCTGCAAGACGGCTCGACAGACGGACAACCTGCCACGCTGTGATGACAAGAGCTGGTCTACAAGACTGCTCGAAAGACGGACAACCTGCCACGCTGTGATGACAAGAGCCGATCTACAAGACGGCTCTTAGACGTACAGCCTGTCACGCTGATATAACAAGAGCTGATCTACAAGACGGCTCGACAGACGGACAACCTGCCACGCTGTGACGACAAGAGCTGGTCTGCAAGACGGCTCGAAAGACGGACAACCTGCCAAGCTGTGATGACAAGAGCTGGTCTACAAGACGGCTCGAAAGACGGAAAACCTGCCACGTGTAATGACAAGAGCTGATCTACAAGACGGCTCGACACGGACATCCTGCCACGCTTCGATATCAAAAGAGCTGGTCTACAAAACGGCTCGACAGACGGACAACCTGCCACGCTGTGATGACAAGAGCTGGTCTACAAGACGGCTCGACACAGACATCCTGCCACGCTGTGATGACAAGAGCTGGTCTGCAAGACGGCTCGACAGACGGACAACCTGCCACGCCGTGATGACAAGAGCTGGTCTGCAAGACGGCTCGACACAGACATCCTGCCACGAAGATGACAAGAGCTGGTCTGCAAGACGGCTCGACAGACGGACAACCTGCCACGCTGTGATGACAAGAGCTGGTCTGCAAGACGGCTCGACACAGACATCCTGCCACGAAGATGACAAGAGCTGGTCCGCAAGACGGCTCGACAGACGGACAACCTGCCACGCTGTGACGACAAGAGCTGGTCTGCAAGACGGCTCGAAAGACGGACAACCTGCCAAGCTGTGATGACAAGAGCTGGTCTACAAGACGGCTCGACACAGACATCCTGCCACGCTGTGATGACAAGAGCTGGTCTGCAAGACGGCTCGACAGACGGACAACCTGCCACGCCGTGATGACAAGAGCTGGTCTGCAAGACGGCTCGACAGACGGACAACCTGCCACGCTGTGATAACAAGAGCTGATCTACAAGACGGCTCGAAAGACGGACAACCTGTCACGCTGTGATGACAAGAGCTGGTCTGCAAGACGGCTCGACAGACGGACAACCTGCCACGCTGTGATGACAAGAGCTGGTCTATAAGACTGCTCGACAGACGGACAACCTGCCACGCTGTGATGACAAGAGCTGATCTACAAGACGGCTCGAAAGACGGACAACCTGTCACGCTGTGATGACAAGAGCTGGTCTGCAAGACGGCTCGACAGACGGACAACCTGCCACGCTGTGATGACAAGAGCTGGTCTACAAGACTGCTCGAAAGACGGACAACCTGCCACGCTGTGATGACAAGAGCCGATCTACAAGACGGCTCTTAGACGTACAGCCTGTCACGCTGATATAACAAGAGCTGATCTACAAGACGGCTCGACAGACGGACAACCTGCCACGCTGTGATGACAAGAGCCGATCTACAAGACGGCTCTTAGACGGACAACCTGCCACGCTGATATAACAATAGCTGATCTATAAGACGGCTCGATTGACGGACAACCTGCCACGCCGTGATGACAAGAGCCGATCTACAAGACTGCTCGACAGACGGACAACCTGCCACGCTGTAAAATTTGGTAAAACTAGAAACATTCATCAAAATAAAGATTTTATACAAGTATTCTCTCACCATCCGATTGAATAAAGTACAAATCTCATTTCCAAAAATAAATTTCACTTTGTTCATTGCTCAATTAGGGTTATCAAAATATAATTTAAATGTTAATATTGATCTAATAATTCAACATTTGTGTATGTGTAAGTGAGAGCGAACCTCGCGTGGGTTTACTACATCGCGGGGAGGTTACCCAGAGCTTTTACTATAAATAATTAGACTTCAGATTCAAAGTCAATGCCCAGAGGCAAAGTGTTGAAAGCAGTTGATATTGTTATACATTTTGCTTAAGATTTTCAGGTAGGATCTATAATATCTGAAAATAAAAATTTAAAATTTTCAGCAGAAAAATTATTTTGGGTCTATTAAATGTAACTGCCCTAAAAAATCTATATGTACCAACCTTTCCTAATTTGTACAATGTTTTGAAACTATCCATAATTAAAAGAAATACCCCCGTTGCAGCAGACCTGCATACTCAGCCAATTTCAAATGCAAAAGAGCATATTTCAATCCGATATGGCGAGATTTAACATGTTTTTGTAAGCTTAATAAGAATAACACGGGGAATGAGTATGTAGGTTTGTTGCAACAGATACGTTTAAACTGGGTGGTTTTAATTCAATATTTAGTAGATTTGAACTAGAAGAACCCAAATACCAAGTTTTATTGAGATATGTTGAGATATAAGCGAGATATAGAGCGAGATTTTACTTATTTCCCATAAGGATAACATTGGGGCAAAGTACTGTGTTTACCACTAGCGATATCTCGGTAACCAATGGTCATAGAGCATCGATTCAAAATACAAATTTTGTTTAGCTGAATTCAATGGTGTAAACTAAAATTGAATTATTTTAATTTTTCTATTTAAAAAAAAAAAACAAACAAAAAACCATTTTTGGAGGGGTTTATCCCCCCTTCCATTAGTCCGCTCAGGCTGGTTTACGAACTCGTCCGAATAATTACTACTTTACATGTATGTATGTTTCATTCAGATTGGACCATTTTTACGCGAGTTATCGTGCTTAAAGACACACATAGGGGAAATTCGCTAAAAGGTCTTTTAATTAGGTTCTATTGAAATTGTTCTAACCTATTTTATAGATTAACTCTCCTTACAACACTATTATATACTTTTTTATTCACTCAGAAACAGTAGGTATTGTTATAATCCGTGAACGTGGCCAAAATGTATGGGATTCAATAAAAATATGAATTTAAAAATATTTTTGACGCATGTTTTCTAAACTATTTAAATGCATCAAGGTTTTAGCAGGACCATTGAGTCCATCTTATTTTGTAAACATACTTAAGCTGTTCTTCGTAATAAAAATATATAATAAAACAAATTTGTCTCATCAAATATACAAGATGAGTTATTGTCGCGTTTGGCTCTGCAAAATAACCAAGTTCAAAATCCAGCATTATTCCCGTTGTGGCCTTTGGTGAAGTACTTAATATTCAACTATGCCACAAAATAAGTTAAACACTTCCCCCGATGTATAAGAAACAATTTTGTAAAGACTTAAACAGCCTCTTTTCAAGTGAAAATTTCCAACTATCGTGACAAACGTGCTCCCAAACTCAAGAAAACTTTCCTCTGTAACGCAAACAAACAGGTGGTATAAATTACCCCCTCCTTGTTCCACCACCTCCTTGCGTTATCTAGGCTGTTTAGTAACCACTTTTTGCAAGATTTATTACATTCCCTTTAAATATTTCAACCTCAAGTCACGTGACTGTTTGTGATTTAGATGGATTTGTTTGCCTTCCGTTTTGATTTCCTGGTTTAGAGGCTAAAACAAAAATTCTAAGTGTTTTCCATTATTTAGTTTTATTATTAACAACCGAAAGAAAATGTTTCGCAATTTATTTAAATAGGGTCCTTGTTGTTGTGATGTATGTTCCAATAAGAATGAGATAAATACTCCTATGACATCGTACTGTTAAATATTATTACTGTTAAAAATCATACCATTTAATAATTAACTATTCTTATTTGTTATTGATTCAAATCTTCTTACTGTACCATTAAATTGATACTTGAGAAATAAAATAATATTATAGATGTAATAATAGATTATTGAAATCACCAATCAATTAATTTTTTTACGTTTTACCCTAATTTTGAGTTTTCTTTTTAAGATACTGATTAAGCTTTAAAAAGAACCTTTTTCCACAAAGGTGATAATTTATCAACTCTTATGAGAAAATTAGTTACCATATTTATTTCATTTTGAAGCTTACCTGCTTAATGCAATAAATGAACACTAAAAAAACACCTGATAAAATGTGAAAATCTAGAAAGAACAAAATTAAAAGCAAGAATGTATCATCCAGAGGTAAACGTCCGAGCTTGTGTCATCGGCCTTCAGGCAGTTGGGCATGCTTGCAAAAGCCAATAATTATTCATGTGTAAACTGGGTGGGTCAACAGTTTATAATTTTCTCTTCTAACTATTCACGAAACACTGTTTCAGTTTATAATACTGATGAAGATAGTTTCAGAGAATACGCTTAGTCAATTTTCTTAAGAACAAAAATACTGACTTGTTTAAATATTTCAAATATAGGAGCGTGTGCCATCTTTAATTTGCCGCTGTTCATATTGATTTATGTTTTTTGATAAGTTTAAAAATGGATTGGTTTTGAGAGCTTTATAGGATATCAGTAAATGAAATGCGTTTCAGGAATATAGCTACGAAGAATTGCATTATTGCTGCAGTAGATAATTTTCTCTTCTAACTATTCACGAAACACTGTTTCAGTTTATAATACTGTCGAAGATAATTTCAGAGAATACGCTTAGTCAATTTTCTTAAGAACAAAAAACTGACTTGTTTAAATGTTTCAAATATAGAAGCGTGTGCCATCTTTAATCTGCCGCTGTTCATATTGATTTATGTGTTTTGATAAGTTTAAAAACGGATTGGTTTTGAGAGCTTTATCGGATATCAGTAAATGAAATGCGTTTCAGGAATATACTACGTAGAATTGCATTATTGCTGCAGTAGAGTTGATTTAAGGATTTACATTTTCTCCGTAAGGAATATACACCCAGTGTATTTAAAAGCACGAAAATGTTTATTACACCCATTTTAGATCATCTCAAGACCTCTCGTATGTATAAACAACAACAAAGCTTATCAAAGCTTTACAAAGGGCAGAGAGCACAACGTTAGAAATAATCCGTAATGCGTAGTAAATTGAATATAATACATTCATTGCTCTTCCGGGATAAAAATTATTTCATTCCGCTTGGAAACAGAGGCAAGATGTATTTTTAGTTCAATTTCATCATTGTATAATTAATTGGCTGTTTTGAGATTTATAATCAATAAAGGCTGTGAAAGTTATAATAGTTATTTGTGCATCTGGGGACTAAAGTGCAACTTTGTTCTCTCTGAGAAAAACTGTTTTTGTCCAATAACGTACCCAAGGGTGACAGTTTTTCCAAGGGAGAAAAGGTACTTGAGTCCCTTGATGCGCACAACATTTTCCTCCATCTACGCAATGGTGGAAAAGGGGGTGCATCAAGTTATTGTTAATGAACAATA
Organism: Flexamia atlantica; assembly: GCA_035578135.1. Lineage (NCBI taxonomy): Eukaryota > Metazoa > Arthropoda > Insecta > Hemiptera > Cicadellidae > Flexamia > Flexamia atlantica. Next base: position 16,400,144 of record JAQJVK010000005.1, on the reverse strand, counting down.
ACTATGAAATTGTAACTTTACCTTCATATACTTCATTAAACTAGATTAGAATCACGTGTAAATAAATAACATAGGGTATTTAGGCAATATATACAACGATTTTATTCACATCCTACACAGTATTTTTAAATACTATTTTTTCTACAGTCTATTAATAAAAAAACCTCCCGAAATTTGTAGGTTGGACACAATTTGTAGGTTAAAACGTCTATAAAACGTTCGGCATATCGGCAACAACAAACTCTAGTTGTGTGTGAACAAACTAAAAAATATAGTACTCTAGGGGCTTAGATTTAACCATACTCATACTACATTAGCTTAATCCTTACAGGGAATTTAGCCCATATGGGGGAAAAACTTCCAATTTTCAATTTGCAGCGCTGACTATTCGCTTCGCCAAAGAAAGAAAATAGTGTATCTTGTAGGAAATATTTACGTACTTTCTTTTTGCAAATCAATGTTTATCCACTTACGGTTTTTGTGTTAGCCTATACGCAAAAATACGTAAACAAATTATGAATCTTTGCTCTTTTTGCAATTTTGACAATGTTCCGTCACGAGATTTTGTTAACAAACATCGGATTTGTTTTCAGCGCACCAAAAATCATAAGAAACATCTAAAATCAAACTTAACTTAAACCTTTTCTGTGAAGGGGTTTTAAAGACAAATTTACTGAACTATAACGGCACGGCGTGCTTTGACTCATAAGACCAATATCGTAGACGTGCAAAGCACAATCGTGAATTGTCATCTTTAAGGCTGCCAGAGGTGGCCGCTCATGATGGACCAGGAGAAGCCCGCAGCTCAAACCTAACACACTTTGTCATACTTGGCCAGCGCTGATCTACCGCCTCATTATACACTACTCATCTTCCAGTAAAATAATCTAGTTAATTGTGGAACATATTTAAGAATGCAAATTCTCTTCTGATTTTCAAGAAACTAAAATTTACTATCGAAAGAACATTGTCTAATTTTGTGATTATGGAGTATTAAATTGATTTTTAAATTCTTATAAATGCCACAATGTATGTTAATGGCTTACAGTAGAACATTCCAAACGTTCATTTATTAATATCCATCGTGTAATGTTAATTTGGATAAGTGCCAGGCGACTGACTTGTTTCAGCGAGGCCGGTCAAATGCACTTAATTGCACGTCAGTTCCTTGTAATGCATCCAGCGTAATGCAAAAAATACATCCCGAGGGTGAACTATATATAATTAGCTTTGCTAGGTTTTTATGATTTTTGATTGGTCTAGGGAAACTAGAATATAATTGAAACTGTTAACGGTCAATTTTATAAATACCCCCGGAATAAAAGAATTTGAATGCGGTAGTACGCGTAAAAACCTATTTATAGTCTTTATGATCTAGTATTTAGATTTTTAGATCTTGCAAAAAAATCCTTAAAATGGGCTCTAGTTATGGTTGCTAAAAGTTTCAGGTACCCAATAGTTCTGTTTTAATTTTCAGTGAAACCGCATGAAGCCGAAAGCGCTCATACAAAAACGAATGTATATCTATCTATAGCAGCTCATCGACCAAATGCCTTCATGTAGCATTTGGCACAATACGATTAATTTTGAAAAAGAGCAATCCTATTCGTCTAACATAAGATTCTTACTAATATCCCTAATATCCTAATTAATTGTTCAATACACTTTCACCGATATTTAAATCAAAGTTGCGATAGTTTGAGTCCTCGGGTTTGGTAGGAGGATGTTGAAAAAAGTCATAATAGACTCCTTTTTGAATTTTTTGCAAATATCTTAAAAAGGTACAATTTTTTCAAAAACATTATACTCTGTCAAATTATTATGTATTACATTGCGAACAAAATCAATTAAATTTTCATTTAAATAAATGAAAAATTTTGAATACGGATTTTAAAGTGATGTTTTTGAAAATTTTTGCTATAGAAGTAAAAATTCCCATTCATTCCTTACAACCAAAACACCGTTAATGACAGATAGGTAGGGTAAATTGTAACATTACATATCTACTATTAACAGTGTTTTTGTTGTAGGGGATGGATGCGAATTTAAACTTTTTTAGCAACAACATTTTTTAAAAAGTTCACTTTTAACGATCCATTTCAACAATTTTCATTAATTTAAATTAAAATTTTATTGATTTTCTTCGCAATGTAATTTATAATAGTTTGCAGAATATAATTTTTGATCAAAATTAAACCTTGTTATATGATACAATTCCAAATTTATAAATGATAGACATATGTTATAATTTTTACTACAATTTAATTTTAGAATCAATAATGTCCTGTAAAACTTACAATATACTGTTTAGTGATGTTTTAGCGAAATATCCCTCGTAATAAGAGTTAAGAAAATAATTCCCTATTTTCATTCAACCAAACTCGATGATCAAATCAGATAAACCTTTTTACAAACGGTAGTAAGTCTAGGCCTATTTTTCAATTTTGCGTTGGAAAGAAACTATTTTTATTGCACTTGAAGCAATTATTTATAATGTATAAATCCTATTTTGATGAAGCATAGGGACTGTTAGACTTAATTTTGCTCGTTAGATTTAATACGTTCATTTTAATGTTGATGTAACGGAACTTAGTACCAACATGACTGGATTTGTTTATATAATAATTGATTTTAATGTTAATATTTTATAGGTAATGATAATAACCTCATAAAATTTATAGACAGCGTATTTCTGTACGAACAAGAATGCTTAAAGACCACTTGCGGAAGCAACACAGAAAGGACATGGCGCATCGACGTGTTTACAGACTGTTACAGTGTCCAGCAGCCTCTTGCCAAGAGTGGGTGTTTGAGCATAAGGCCTCATGCATGTTTAATTTGCGTATTTGACTAAAGTAAAAAATGCGTGGACATTTCATTTTAGGTATACAGAACTCAAATGGCTATAAATTCCCTAAACTATATACATTACAGAAAGCTATTTTATAATATTTGTTACTTTAAATTATGTTATTGCGTTAGGAAAAATGTCTTCGGAAATCTAAATATACATTAGTACAGGTATTTTAATAGTCCCAACTATATTATTTGCAAAGTTGTACTATCCTGACGAATAATAATGAACATGGAATGAAAATCACTTATCAAGAATTGTATCACGGATTTCGTTGCTTGTTTACGTAATGTTTCTTTTTTATTTGCCGTTGTAATCCTGTCAATAAATGCTGTAAAGTTCATAAAACATCTTAATAATGTTTAAGTGTCAAAGATGTTTAAGGGTCAATACCAATGTTTTCATTTTGCATCAAATTTGTTATTGTATTATTTTGCAAAGCTACACCCCGCCGACATCATGGAGACTCCTTACCTCCTTGCCACCGTGCACTCATGTACTGAGCAGTGTCGAGGCCGGACACCCTCCGACACTCTTCATCAAACTGGACATGATTTTGAATTTATTGATTGTGTTTGAATTTTAAAACTCATTGAGTGAGACATTTTGTTAACCTGCTTCGCTTACACTGCTTCTGTGATGACTACTTCTACATAAACCCTCCGATGAGGCCTTGAACCCCGAATGGGATATCCTTAGCCAGCCGCAGGTCTCAAGGTTTCTGGGATAATATTAAGAATAAGAATTCGTTTAATGTCTCACAGGCTATGATTAATCATTATTTAATGATTAATGGTGATCGTGATTATGAATCATTTGTCGATGATGATTAATTATCACAGGATATGATTAATAATCAATTGACTAAGTGAAAAAACAGCAGAACAATACCATCATGTCAATTCTTAACCTAAAAACTAAAATTTACCTAGATTTACCTAAATTTAACTGATGTAAGTAGTTACGGAAACTCATTCTGTAAAACTTATTTTTTCTGCAATTTTTATTAATTGCTAAACCACTATTACCGAACCACCACTAATATAGCCGTATTCCTGTTAACAAATATTTCTGATACCTATGTACATGTTGTATTTCCCTTCTTAATGTAAAGTAAGTTTTGCATCAACTATCGATTGGAACTAAACTTCCAATTTGCCTATGCAAATTTAAAGCATTCAGTTTAAGTTAAACTTGGCGAATTTCTTATTTTAAAAAATTTTTTCAAACAGACCATTTATATTCATTCTATTATATAGCACTGAATTATAAAAACTATTATAATTTTGCACGTTACATTTCTTATACATTTGATTATATAACACCGAATGACAAAGACCATTATTATTTTAGTTGCTACGGAAAGAGATGTAATATAAGATTGATACATTTTGAATACCGGTTCAAAATGGTTTAATGAATTGTAGCTGTGTATTTCTTTTTGCAAACATTGAATGATTGGACATATCTGATTGTATAAACAATGAAAAGGAAGATTTTTGTTGTATTACTACTTTCAGTAAATATAAACCTAAATGTAATCAATAACCAGAGTGTTTTATGAGTCCGAAGCATTGTTTTACACTCGCCATCAACAAACAGCTTTATTTGTTATCAATCAACAATCCGTTCATTTAATCACATGTAATTGTGCTCGCTCATTGCTTTTATTAAACACAAACAAATGCTAAGCTTTAAACCCAAATATATTAAATTGCATTGGTTGCTTACCTCCTATTGTGTTGAAAGTATGGTGTTGGTTTTAAAATATAGCACTGTATTTTAAGACATATATTTTACGCTAGCTACTGGAGTTTTATACTAGGCATGTTTTATCTATTCTAGTGTGGCTTGTAGACTTATGTGATACAATAGTTATTTTTATTTATTATTCGGACTCAGTCACCTTGTTTAATGAAACAAGTCCAAATAATCAAACAAAAATAACTATTGAGAGTACCCCACCCAATAAACAGTCATTCAGAAAAAATATAGTATGATACAGATATTTACTGACAAGCTTTTTACACCAAACGTAATAAATTATTGCTTAAACAAGTAACTATAACATTTAAAGAATACATTATTAAAAACCGGGAAGATCAAAGAAATTATTTTACTTACAAGTTAGGAAGAAGGTAACGTCATTGAATAACGTGTTCTCTTTTTAAAATATCATCAAGAGCAATAGTATAGTTGTTCTCAAGTGAAGGCGTTAGGTTGAGGTGTGACGATTGGCAGTTTACGGATCCAAACCTCGGAGCAGAGCCAATCTGGTAATTGGCCCAGCCATTGAGTTGCCTCCCAACTGCCTGTTCTCACTTCCCTGATTTGTGTGATGCAACTATTTATTACCTCTTATCCCAAAATACTACCTCTTGTTCTTTAGTCTGTGCTCTAAACAATAAATTACGTACATAAACTGAAGCAAGCTGTCGGTTTTTGAAAAAATTCATAAAAACAAAATAATTTCCATTTGTTTTTTGGAAATTTTGAGCGAAGATATGAGCGCCTTTATTTCATGAGGGTTCAATGAAAAGATAAAAAATTTACAAAATTATGTGCATGAGATTTTCTTTCCTTTAAATTCATAACTATCTCATAATTCAACTCAAACACCTCTGAACATTTTTTCGATACGTGAGAATTGGCCATATAATTGGAGAGAATTAACATGTTAAACACTTAAAAACTTAGAGTAAAAATCAATGAAAAGATTTAAATCTTAATTTCAACAGATAAATAAGCGTTATTGTTTTGTGCTATATTTAATGTAAAAACCATTTAATTAAATTCACTGTATTCGGGGGTTAAATTGCCCATTCCTTACCTAAGTTTAATTACAATCTGTTGGCTTGGAACAACAAACACACGCAGTGAGGCTTATCGCCTCTAATTAGCTGTGACCAAATAGATTTTTGTTATCACATTGTGTATTTAATACAGTTTAGAATAACATAAATATAGCTTATTTCAAAACAAGGTACATGAACACCTTTAGCCAATTTTCTCTCTGTTTTGGTTTGTTTTACCACATCAAGCAGAGGATTCTTTTAGCAAAGGAGTTATCGTATGTAACTCGTACAGTCAGACGTCCATGCCTGTTGGGAACGCGGTTTGAGCCCAAGTGGGCATTAAAGAGTTTAAATTCAAAATATCTTGCACCAAGGTATAAAACACAAACCGCAAGACTAGCAATCATAAACTGATTCATAACAGATTTGAAAATGAAATTTCAATGCGTTAGAGCTATTGAATTCAATTATTAATGCAATGCAATAATAATATATACTACAATGAGATTCATAGTTTGAAAAAACAGTATACTAACTGTGTAATAATTACACCAGTTAATTAACACTTATTGGACGCATTCAAAAATAGTTACTATTATATTTTAATGTTTTTATTTCAGTGAAAACCGTCAATTTTTAAAATTAAAATAGCCTAATAACCGTTTGGATATACTAACCATTTATTCTTTTTGTTGTTTTACACTTTTTGATTATATATTGTTTTTTATCAGCGCACTTATATTTTAAAGGTAGTTGTAAAATAGATAACAGGTTTAAGTTTTCCTTCAACAATTCACATTTACTACATATTTGCGTTTTTTTTTTTAATAATTATCCACTTATCCAAGATTGGAACGCCTGAAGAGGGTGAGCGTGGAGTCATCCGGACAGTGGGTGTCTGACCATCGATACAAAAGACCGAACAAATCCTGGCCGTCAACTAGAGCCAACGACGCGGCGGAACGACGCGGCCGGCGTTGTATTGCGATCTGTCCAACAAATCGATGGCCGCCATCTCACGTCTCCTTCGGTGACGGGGAATCGCGTGAATATGAGAATTGTACGCGGGCGCTTATGGTAAAACTGAAAAAACTTTCATTGTTTGAGACAAAATATGTTCGATATCTAACCTTAACTTTACTAAGTATTTTCTCTGATATGGGCCCTACGTAAATATCAGATATGGATTAGAAAACAAAGAGATAAAAGAAAGACGAAATAAAAATTGAAGATTTGAACAAATTAGTGACATTTACTCAATTGAAAGACCTCGTTTTCGTAAATGGTGCTTTCTTCTCGTCATTGCTTATCATCTTTTAAGAATGAATGACAAACCACCAACCGCTCAAACTTATAGAAGAAAATCCATTTTCGACCGATTTTATCTAGTTTCATTGCACCCATTACTTTAAGTTCGAGATATAATCGATATTAACACAAACTAAAATAACAACAAAAATTACCATTTGTGGCTTTTTTAGTATGTTTTCATTAAATAAATCAGAAATGTTATTAAGTTTGACAACTGCTGAAATGTGGGTCACATAAGGTGTGTGTTGCCACTGAGAACGTGGAGAAAATTCCTCGAAATATGTTCGGCATGAAGAACCGCAATTCTCCAACACGCTATATTAGATGAGTAATATTTTTTTAACTTCTTAAAGTTTTACTTTTAACGCACTATTTAATCAGCTTACTTTGTTTATGTTAAATGCTGCAACAAACCCCTATTTTTATTATTTTAAACTTAACATTTAATGGAGCATTATTTAATTATTTACTTATTTCCAAAGACTAACGTTATTATACAGGTAATACCGGGAAAAACATGGCAATGAAAGTAATAAAAGACAACTTACATGATGGCAAGATTATAATGTACATTATACGCTACAAATAATAGTGAATGAGCTACAAACTGAGTAACAAGAAGCAGAAAAAACAATAATACACAATCAAAAAGTAAAACTAAGTGTAAATGCTTCAAGATGTAAAACAACAAAAATATTTATAACAATACAATCTAAAACCATAACTAACTCTTACAGAAAACTATTTAGTCAAACTCAATTAAGCATCCAAAAATAGTCCAGGGTTCAGCAAGATTACAACGTAAATCCAACAAGATTATATGCAGTACATAATTATAACGGAAAAAGCAGTACAATTGATTATAATAAACTGAAAAACATATATACAGGGTGTTCAAAAAATGTGGGGCAATACTTTACGTAGTGATTCCTCGGGTCAATTTAAGCAAAAAGGTTTATGTAAACATAAGTCCTAAAGCGCTTCGATTTCCGTCTGTGTGTCTGTTTATGATTTTTACAAATTTAATCATATCTCACGAACCATTTAACGTATAAACTTCAAACTTGGTGTATTCATAACCACTATTAAGAACTATTTTTGTAAGAATCAAATTTCTATTTTGTACCATTTCAAATTGGTGACTGCTTTTTGTTTTCGAAGCTAAATATTTTAAAAACCGTAAATTTGATACTTCTTACAAAAATAGTTCTTAATAGTGGTTATCCATATACCAAGTTTGAAGTTCATACGTTAAGTGGTTCGTGAGATATGATTAAATATGTAAAAATCATAAACAGACATACAGGCGGAGAACGAAGCCCTTTAAGACCTATGTTTATATAATCTTTTTTGCTTATTTTGACCCAAGGAAACGCTATGTAAATTATTTCCCCATATTTTTTAAAACCCTGTATATATAACAAATCAACTAGCAATAAAGACTATACATTAAAAAATAATAATTTAATTCAAGCTTAAAACAATCAAACTAATAGCCTCGTGTTAACAATACTTCAAGGAGTTCTGTCAAGTTTAAGGAATTCCGTTAAAGAAACAGTAAGAAAAAGGGAAGTGCAAGTAATTAACTATAGAAAAACATAACAAGGAAAAATTAAGTTAATAAGGTAAACAATGAAAAATTAGTAACAGTTATTATAAACTAAAATGTATTCCAAAGTGCGGAAAGCGATTTGGGATTTAGTTCAATAGCATACTGGACAAAACAGCAAGAAAAGAATTTCTTTTAAATATTCAACAGTAGCACTGATATTTAAGTAGATTTGAATGAGAAAACAATAACCAAAATATCGACAGCAAAAACAGACAAACCAAAAAGAATATGACCTCAAGTGTTAAAAAGTCTAATTACTGGAACATATAGGCAAATCATGCATTAAGCCATTTGTTAAAGGGAATAAATATTCTCGGCACAACACCTTAAGGCAGAGGAAGAGGCGATGCGATATTAAGAGGCTGAGCCATAGTATTTACAATTTGGTACTTTGTAGTACCAAATTATTGATTTATTGATAACTATAATCAATTAAAGAAGTACTTTAGTTGCCTTCACCAAATTTAAGATGGTGAAATTTTTTCATTCCCTCTTACATGGCCCCAAGTTGAAAATGTAAACATTTAAGCTCTTGTGTAATTTAACCACAATAAGGTATCTGAACAAATGTATGGTCAAGCATGATTTCTGTTTCTTCATGTCACGCTCATGTTATAACTGCACCTTGTCGACAAGAAGCTAAGTTTATTAATTAAAGCAGGATATAGTAAAATTATTGTGATTCAATTAAATAAATAAAAAACTGCCAAAGGTTTCCATACTTGGTAAAATATTGTTTCTACGTAGCCATAAAATGGCTTAAAAATATAGTTTGTCATAGATAGTATAAGGATTACTGATTAAGACATGTGATATCCACATATTAATTTTTGGCTCATAAACCGAACTACATGTGTATTCAACTTACTTCGGTATTAACCTCTTCATTTAATTGTTTTCGAACTTGAATCTGGGTCGTTAAACATGACTACTAAGATATTACTAAAAAGTTGACCATTCCAGTAGAATAAGACTATGTACTAAAACTTAATAAAATATCGTAATTTGTAGCAATTGCTTTAAATTTATCCTCAGTAAACTGCAACATGAGTATACACAAAAACCGTCAAAGAACAACCTTGCATCTCCTCACAAGCGGTAACGGTAATTCACCACCCTAGTTTAATTAGTTCTTGCGGTTGAGGGGAAGATAAACTCATTGTAGTCGTTCAACTTTATCTGCCACCGCCGACAGATTCATGGTTATTGCTCAGCTGGTAGTTTAACCACTTGAATAGCTCACTAAAAGTGAATCTAGTAGAGACATGAGGAGTGGGATATAAGATAAATTGAGGAAAGTGTAGTAAAAAGTCACTGGTAGCTTAGTCTCAGTAAAAAAAAAACTGATTCTATAAAAGTAGAAAAGGAATTTCTTTTAATTTTAACTGTTACATTTTTGACCCAGGTTACACAAAATGGGAGTTTGAAGAATATTTTTAATTATTTCTTATGCGTTGCTCTGCGCATAAAATGTAGATTACTGTACATATTTCGAATGGATTTGTTTCCTAATTATTTCTTAGCATATAGTGTCTGCAACAGTTTTACCAAAAACCTTAAAAAGAATTAAAAGTATGATAGTTGGTGCCAGTTATTAAATTTTTTTTTTAGTTTAGACAAATAAACAAGTGATTTTTTTACCCCACCTATGGGTCCTTTTACTGCAGTTCTCATCCCCGTGATGAGGAAATTGTTTAGATAAACATAGTATATGCATGAATGTATTACACAAGATCGTGCAGTTAAATTGCTACATTTATATTGCATTTATTAATTCATTTCCTATACTTATTAAAAACTAAGAGTTTTCATTTGATGATTCTTAAGCCCCTACTATCCTCAGTACGTATTAAATAACCATGCTTACTAAAATTTTTCTTTAAGTACGCTTCTATAAGGTGTTCTCGTAAACCTTAGTTAGAAAATATGAATACACATTATTCAGGTTTTTCTTATAAAGATTACATAAAATACCACACGAAGGGTCCAAATATGTTTTAAGCATTTTTAATTTGCCAATAGTGCACGTGTGCTGCAACGGAGCTATTTTAACATTTGTTGAATTATTTTAATTTGATGTACTCAGACTCCTAGAATTAATGTATGAGTCTTTATAAGGGCCTTTACAATGTAGTTTACAAGGGCGTCTGAAGGTGGTAAAACCTTCGGACCAATCTCCACCTGTTACCTGTTATGGTGCATTTTCAAAAAATCCTCCATTATCTACTCGCCATAAGGAGTTTAAAACTATAAGCAACAAACCGTAACTTGTCAAAATATAGATCGTGTTCAGTTGTTTAACAATCGGTGTTTTCAAGGAGACAGGAAGTGCTGACATAGTAGGTCCCCTAAATCATATAACAATCATAGTACAACCGCTTCCGGCCAGGAGGAATACTTCTTCAAAAGAGGCTTTCATCTTGTACCTCCTATTTATAACAATCAACTGTTTGTATGATATATCTAAGTTAATGTTTAGTTTGACAGACAATATCGGACGCATTCAATTATGGATAGGAAAAAATTACCTCCGCGAAATCTGCTGTCCATTTTCCTCAGGGGATAACACAGTTTCTTCAGATCCACAACACATTTAATGTAAAATGTTATTTTCAATGCGGTTTAGCTAAAATTTATCAATTTAATTTATTATACAATTTTAACTGCTTATAAATATCAAAGCTAATCTAATTTTCTATTATAATAAACAGTATCATTGATTTTTCTTTTTGCGAATCATGCCTTAGAACCTTATATTATTTTCTTATGTTATACCTATGTATAAATTAACACCTTTTTTAGTGCTTCACAAAATACAAGTTTCGTCGCGTATAAATCCCCTACATAATTTTTTATTACACGCATTAGCAAATACGCCAACAATCACATCCCTTCCGAACAATGAAGTTGTTACAGAATTGTTTGATGAAGCCAAGCCTCACTGGACCCAAACCAAGGTGTTGAGCCAATCTGGTGATTGAACGCTCTATTACGTTAACTCCTTGTATCAGCTTTCTTGGTTTGTTATATAAACGGACATATATTAACGTTGAGTGTTTTAGATATAGAGTACCCCTTGACTTTGATTGGTGTTCAACTTTTGACTACCAGTATAAGAGTTTAAGACTCTTTTCTTTTAAATTGACATTCATGACTTACCATCTATGCTTTTATTCAATTAATTATACTGTTAATACAACGAGAAATCGCCATTTAAACTAAAACATGAAGCGAAATTTATTTTTACACCTTTACTATTTAAAAATGGACACTGAAGTGTTTTGTTTTCTTATTTTTACCAATTACAAGAATTTAGAAAGCGAGAAAAATAAAGGATGTAGTCATGTAAGACATAAGGTTAAGTCCGGTCTGACCCCGGACAACATCGTGGGGAAGATGCTGCAGGGCAGCGTCAGCTGGAATGCAGTGGCTGACTTTGTCATGTCCGTCCTGCGCCAGAAGAGGACAGACGGGTGTCTCGAGTGACCCCAGAACTGAGGACAGCAGAAGATCGGTTGAACACCAACTGAGGAGTCCCGAAAGGGACAGCAGCGCGGAGTCCTGGAAGGGACCAGAGGCCACGCATTGCGATATCGCAATGAGCAGACGCTCGGGCCGATCGCAATGATGTGGTGACAGCACGCGAGGGTTTTTTTTTAGCAGGTATGCCCAAGGAGACGTACAGGCAACTTTACACTCCTAGCCGCCTCGATCCTCGAGGCGGGGCCTCTGACACTGATGCTGTCTGTCAGAGGTTGGAGACCCCTGCTCGTCGCTTTGCTCTCTTGGGCGAGCGGCGTAGAGGGCCCGCATTTCGGTGCGGGTAAGGGCTATTTTTAACCTCCCTTCCTGCGTGGATGAAAAAAAAAGTTAATAATTGTTTAGTGTTGTGAATAAACCTTAGCATCATACACTGACTGTCCATTGCTTATGTGAATATATTCATATTACCAAACATTATATCAATGGAAACAAACGTAAATAGTCCGAGACTGGCTACTATGTTGAAATTTTCCCCCGACTATGATGTTATTGGCATTTTTCAGTCCGGTGATGGCCCAACGTATGATATCCGACAGAACAATCTTGTATCTTGTTATAACGGGCGGATCTTGGAACCGGTTCCAGTTTTATGTAAACCTTGTATCGATTAGACGAGATCGCTCCCCCGATAACGGCATCGCCGACAAGGCCCGAACATCCGACTATTCATTCCACTTTTGACAAATACCCGGCGGCGGCGGCTGGTTTACGAGCGGCTCACACGCGCCCACGGATGGAAACAAAACGCAAACACTATTTACTTTTCATGTATTTTGGGACTGTGAGAGTAAAAACAAAGATGGCGCAAAATGTTGACTATTAACGCATTTTATATCGAGTTCAATTGGCCACAACGTTTGTTTAAATTAAGGAACTTGAGACCTTGTGTAAAATGAATTATAGTTACAGGAATGAGATACGTATACAGATAAGTTAAAGTAAAAGAAGAGGGGGAAAGTATTAAGGTCTTGAGAAAAGTATCACACAATGCAGAAGAAAGAGGAAATAAAGTCAGTAGGAGCTGCATGGTGGCTCCTGGGCTGATTCATTTATCGTTCTTGAAAGATTTATAAACTCTATCAACTAACCATTCCTGGCTCGTAAAAATTTGAGTACGTATTCACCTCAGCCGACTTATTAACATGGTTTGACAAATAATTAGAAGTTCATACAATACTAATATTTACCCGTTCATTGTACGATTGAACCGAAAACAAACAATAATTCCTACAGAAACACAATAGTGACTACGAAAACCCCACAAGTTAGAGCAAAATGTATGTGAAGTAGCCCACTGGTCGAAGCCCGAAGAAATTCAAAGCACGTGAATAGCTGAGAAAATTTTCAGCCCAGTCGGCTCAGTAGTTTCTGCGTGTAGCTGGAACAACATACAGGCACACAGACATTAGAACTAATGGAACTAAATTAAAACAAATATTTAGGAACTAACGGATGGACATAGACAGTACCTGTATTTAAAATACTATAGATTAAACTAAATTAAATAATTGGTTTATTTTGTTATTAGGTATTAATATTACTAAAGTGATGTTTATTGAATAGAAGCTAAAGTACTATTAATATAAGAGTGATGTAGGAAAATAAAAATTAATTATTTATTAAGTATATTATGAGTTTTTAAAAGGAAGTAGTATTTCCGACTACTAATAATACACTACCTAGTTCAGGCTTCGGTTTGTTTTTCACAGCACTTGGTTTAAGGGATCGTCCAGGTTTGATCTATATTGGCACTTTTAAATCGCTATAAATATTTTATATTGATTTAAACGTCACTGATCAATATGCATTCATTTCATGCAGCAGTTGGAAGTCACGAGGACTATTCCTTCAATTATAAACATTGAATAAGATCTATAAGTTTATTTTACTAAATTATGTTTTTTTTTTATTTTAAATTAGATGATGCTGTACATTTGTAGCAAAACTGTTATGAAACAGACAGAAAAATCTAAAAATGGAGGGTACAAGGGGTATATCAATCAGTATTATCTTAGGGCATGTATGGACAAATAAGTAGTTTAGTCATAAAAAAAATTAATTGAGTAACCAAAGTTAAGTTTAATTTCTGATTTTGTGACTAAAGAAGTAGTTTGTGTTTGATAGTAGCGAGGTGTTGGTTTTCAGTATTTGAGCTTGAGTTCTTATGGCTGGTTCTTAGCAATGGCACTTAATTTACCTGAGTGATGCATCCAACACTATGGTGTCTAGCGAGTATTATAGGCTCATTGCTTCAAAATTCAAACATATTATATTAGCATCCAAATTCCTATGATTTTTATTGGCTACATTTATTTCTTATAAAACACAATTGTGTTATGTACAGCTGCCAGGTGGCTTGAGCTGAGGGGGGTTTCGACTAATGTGGCTAAAAGAAAGACAGGTGAATGAATGGCCATAAATGTAATTCAATTAATATTTTTATTTAAGTTTTTTTAATGGTTTATACCTTAAATCCAGTTGGCAGGAAGTAGTGACAATAACTAAGATTGGAATTGTTAAAAATTTTAAAAAGAAATGTGTAAGGGCCGCATTACAATATCAAACACTTTATAAAAGATCTTTCATAAAAGAGTTGAGTTGACTAAATAAAATTCAAGCCATTAATTTTTAAAAACAAAAAACTTTAGATGTGATTGGTCAAATAATATATTTTATAAACGATCTTTTATGAAATATTTGATAGTCTAATGAGGGCCTTACTGAAGCAGCTTATGTTCTGTATATGTAAAAATTTTAACTTTATCAATGAAATGTTTAATCGGTTTTTTTCCAAAGCAATTACTGTAGCTCGATAACTGATAACAGTAGATAAACCCCTCAATACTTTACATTAAAGTATTTTAGAGCCAATATAAGGGGATCTAATATAAGGCGTTCAAAAAATATCAACAAGAAGGTCTTCCCAACGTTTTTAAATTGAACCACTGTCAATATGTGAATACAAACTTATTTTGGTGAGTGTAGGTATCGACTTAATAAACAGACAAGTAAACGGATGGGTTTTGGATTAATTTGTTTTTATGAATTGCATTAAAAATATACTGTAGTCGCATTATGCGTGAAGGTATAAACTAAAAGCATGATTCGGTGTCAGTTTTACGGCCATAAAATTGGCATTATCGCAAGTGAATGCCGGTATTATCTGAGTCCATGTAAGTGCCCTCGTATATCAGTACTTTGCAAGAACAGGCCAGAGAAGAATAATAAAATGTGTCGCAAGGTCAGAATATTAATGATGCAAAGATGAATTAAAGTAGTTGATTGTAATTTTGAACTTAATTTTTTTTTACAGAAAAACATGTTGAATGATTATAGTTTATTTAAATCCAGTCCATATGTTCTTGAGCAAACTATTGCGTCAAATTAAATTATTAACAACTTTTATACCCTAACAAATGTGTTTGTGGCATGAGGTTGCCACAAATGAGACAAAATGAGATTGCCTAAAATTAATTAGAAAATGCATTAAATGGAACATTAGATACATTTGATACATTAGTTGAAATGGCGACCTACCAGGTAGGTATTTTAAGCCAAGTATGAATGACAGATGAGTCAAGGATGATTGTGGCGCGATCTTGTAGTCTTGTTACTGACTAAGGCCGACATGTAAACAGGGACAGGAATATATAGTGTCTTTGCGCAAACCACTTATTTCCTACAACAATTTGTCAAGAACCGAGGCAGTAGTGTAAAGTTGACTTATGAAACATAAATGATATTTACTATTTATTCAGGTGGCAGTGTTTTTAGGCTGAATTGGTTAAAGCGACGTCTCGATGGGATAACATCCTCGAAAATCAAGCGGAAGCAAACCATTGTTGTACGCAACGATCGTTTCCTAACACAGTGAAATATAAAGTAGGCGCAGCTTCAAATCAATATTTTATTTAGCCGTATTATTTTCATTGGATTCATAATGTACACTACAAACGTACATTTCATATATAAGATTCAGATACTTTCAAAAGAAAATGCAATTTAGTACGTTGATTATAGGACAAAACTATAGTATGTTGATTAGTTATTTTCCATAAAACAATAAATAGATATGATATTAAAATATTAAAATTATTTTATTGAAGTATATTGACAAATAAAATTCCAAAAGATGTTTTCTTGATACTCAAACTCTTGAGAGACATATTTTGAGTTCTTAAATGGGTAAAATATTTAATGACATTAGTACTTGACTAACGTTTTTGGATGATCTGGTTACAGGATTGCTTATACAATTAAATTAAATTGTTGTACTTACTGCCTTAGCAATCCAATATATTAAATGTTGTGACGTGTTTCGCTTATTATAGCATCTTCAGACAGCCACACATTACAAACTGAACTGTAATGATTGTAGTAAATTATACATAGGCCAAACCTCCAGATCCTTTAAAATGCGATTCAGAGAACACCTTGCAGCCTTTAAACACCCAGAAAGAGGTTCTAAATTCGCCGAGCATCTAGTTGACTACAATCATTCATACTAGGACATTACCAATAATTTTACAATATACACCATGAAAGGAAAGGACAAAGGCTATTACGCTTAGAAGAAATAGAAAGATATAAAGGATATTTAGAAAAAAAGTAATGACTTTGTAAATGAAAAAATGGGACTTAGGATAGATCCAATTTTTAACAAAACTAAACTAATAAAGAGTGCACAATAAAGCTTGCTCTGTGTAGTGAGGTATTGTTATCAGTTGTGACTTATACCAGGATTAGCCAGTTTGTGCACGAACCTCACCCACTGAAGATCAAGAAAGGGAGCTTCCAATATCATGCGAGTTTTACGAATACTATTTTTTCAATATGTGTCATGTCTCAATTTTATACTTTTAACGACCCGCAAGGCAATTTTCATGTAATGAACCGTTAGTTTGTGTATAATGTGTAACTGTCTGAAGATGCTATAATTAGCGAAACGCGTCACAACATTAAATATATTGGAGTACTTGACTGAGTTTAGAGTGACAAACATTTGTTACTCTTAAATAAATTTATCTGTTACCTTAATACTGAAATAAATCATATGATTCTTAGTTGAAATTATTAGTTAAAATAACCAATAACAGTTGTATAGTTGAGCTTTTATTGAATTTCTTTTGCAGCGTTGCGTAGAATTTATTTATCTGTGAACTTCATTCAGTTAATATTTGACACATTAAATTCTTCAGTAATAATCTGAACTTATCTAATGTTTTGATTAAGTAGCTTCCAATTATTTGCATTAAGTCATAGGTTTTATTATACCGTTTTTTTTTTTTGTATCTACCTTGTAGTATTTATCTTGAAGCCTTTTCAGTATATTTTTAATATAAAGGCTACATAGGCTTTTTGTAGCATTTTTGGTAGGATTTAACTTGTACTTTCATCTTTAATAGCCTTCTACATCGATAGGGCAAACTTCGTCAGGAAAAGTTAAGGTTCAAGCATGGTCTAGGTTGGTTTATTTGCCCGAGGATTAGCTTGGACAAAGTGCATGACTCAGTTCCAGTTTCTTCTTTCTAGAGCATGGCTACGAGGGCTGAAGCCAAGTCGATCTCAGAAAAAGCGAGTCTAAGTCTCGGTGGGCGTGCCATCCGTTACACTGTATAGATGAAAACACACACACACACACACACACACACACACACACACACACACACACACACACACACACACACAAACACACACACACACACACACACACACACACACACACACACACACGAACATACATGAATAAACATGACTATCACAATAATATGTAAATCCAATTTAATTTACTTGTTATGTTGTATTTATTAAATAAGAAGGAAACCCAACAAACATCATCTAATTAATTCATCATTAGTCAAATCGATCTGTCGTGTCACTTACTCGTATCGGTGAGTTATAGAGGTGTAAAAGTAATTATCTTTCCCTATATTCTTTCCATTACCTCATGAAATTATTTCTGACTTTATACAGCATCCCATAATTCCATCAATGAGTCGTTAAGGGTCTAACCCAAACCTGTTTTTCTTTTAAATCCTCCACATTACGGAAGGCATTTGTCAGGGCAGTCTGGCAATGTCAGACTGACGATCATTTCAAGTAGGTGAGAAGAAAAAGATGGGAAGTTTGATCTGTTGAACTGTAAAAATGTTTACGTCCACACTTCTGACTCTTGCCAAACAGCTTATTGATTTTACGAACATATACTCAACAAAACCTCCAATGGTCTCCATGTTAGACTCTTATAAATATTAAAGCACCATGCAGCATTAAAGGCCAATAACACTAATCCAATGATTATTTACGACTCTCGAACATTAAAACATCTTTATAATCTAATAAATAATTCCACCTATTGTATATTTACTAATCTTTAAAATTAGTTATTAATAGTTGGTAATTGCGTAAAACACATTTACATTTATGAAGGCCGTTGAGTTGATTACAACTATAATTTATCCGTTTTTTTTTGCTCCAAGAGGAATTCCTTTTATGATATAAAATAATTTTTTTAATTGATTTAGTAATTGTGACACTACGGCACACTTCGTTTCAATAGATTAATTAACCTGATGAAACGGTGTTCAGTGCAGATTCACAGTAGATTGAGCGATGTGTAGAAATCAGTATACCTGTATTACGAGAATCTTGGCTGAAACCATAAATCTTTACACAACTTTACGTTCCCGCATGTGACATGCTTGTGAATACTCCCTTGTCTTTAATGTTTCTCTCTTAAAAAAATATTACTGCTTTTTTTTAACTATAGTGACAAATAATACTTCCTAGGAGATTAATTGAATCCAGTTATTAACTATAGTTAACAGCAATAAATTAAGAATATTCTAAATAATTAAACATTTAGGCACAATTAATTACAATTATCAAAAACTATTTTGATCTAAAATTACATGAATTAAAGTTTTGAAGATTGAGAAATTTGAATTTGCCATTTATTAAAAATATGTGAGAAAGAAAATGCATATGGAGACCTAACCACTATATAGTCTTTATTTTATTTTTTTAATTGAAAATTATAAGTTTTAGGTGTGGAAGGAAGAAATAATTTAGAGAAATTTATATACTTTATCATTTTATCATCTTCCTTAAATTTTAAAAACAATCTTTATTATATAATAGCTGAAATGAGATTTAATCTTAATATTAGTTTCACTGAATTCACTTATTTGGTCAAACTATCAAATCCAGGGAATATTTTCAGTGCACAAAATGTACGTATTGGACTTAGATTTAATTGCAACATTAACACATTGGTAAAACACACTCTTTACACATGTTGAAAATTTGAACCAACGCGATAGTAAGCAACGCGACGCAGGAAGTTACTAACACTTATGTTCACGTCGCGTTAAAAAATTTATATAGTTAGAGCCTATCACTATTTTGGCCAAATAAGTGATTACCCCAACGGTTGTTAACTTACTAAGGTAAAGAACGAATTATATCAGAGGCTACGGTGCGAAGTTCATCCAGATTGAGTTTATCTTCTAGACCAATGGCGACCCCCAAACCCTCAAAACTAATTAAACTGAGGCACTGAATTACGTCTGTTGTTGTGTTCACGAATAGGTTAGGTATACTGAATAGCCATCCATTAAGAGGGGGTTTTCTTTTTACTGATAATACAGTAAATATTTTTTCACCACATCACGATGAAATCATCTGTTTTAGATACGTCATATGGAGGCTGAAAACAGCTCTTTTCCATCCGAGGGCCGAAAAATAATCGTTTATTTGCTTGAAACAACGTTTTATCATCACATAACTATGTGGCATTCAATAGGTCCCAAAGACAACGCAGTGGCAGTTATATGATTTCCATTGCTGTCGTTTCTTACCTTAAGAAGCTTAAGAAGGTAGAACTGCATTTTAGCAAGTTGCGAAAGGAATGCAGCTAAATGGTACTATTTCATCCACTCATTCTGGCACTTATTCTTGTGAGACTCTGAGATTCTCATTGCAAGACTAGAGCCCAAGTAGGGACAATATCCATTGCTGTCCTAATCTCTGGTTCCCAAAATGATAACGGCAATGCAACTTCATTAGGAAACGTTATAATAATAGAAGGATACACCTTACTCACTGACATGATGGCAAATCGTTTCACCGACGAAATCGTGTATGGCAATTTTAGTTAATCCCTCTTATAGCCAATCGCTAGAAAATTATTTGATAAATAAAAAATATATCTGAAAATTTTCAATATTTCTTATCCAGATTTATTTATATTATAAATGCTTTGGAGTAATTATTGGCCACTTCATCTCTAATGTTGTGATTTTAGATATAGAATGTGAAAACGTTTCTTTAAATAATTGGTTTGTAAATTACTGATAAATTGACTGTAAAGCGTTGACTAAAAATATTTGAATGGTTCAAGAATATTTAAATGTAGTAAAAATTACATTGAAGCTATTTCAGTCTTGTGTGAATTTAAAGACTACGATATATTACTGCACATCTAAATAATCTTTGATATTCTACATGACGCTCAGTTTGCTTTCATTTCCATACAAATTGCCGATCTGTAGCCAGTGGCACTCCGCTCTTAGGTAATCCTTTCAAATACAACTAGGACTAACCTATAGTTACTTATATATATGCTTTGGTGTAGATAAATTTGAGGTTAAACAACTATCTTCAATATTATTCAGGTCTTCTATGCTCATCGTACTTTAAAGATTTGGAATATCTTATGTATCCTGCAAAATGTTTTTAAACTTATTTCATTTAACGATGACTTAAGGCAAATAATTGGAGTAAAAGTTATGTATTTTAGGGAGCTGTAGAGTGGGTGAAAACTCCCTTCCCACTGCTGCAAAATTTACAGAGCTTTAAAAGTTTTGTGAGTGAGTCGTGGATAATATTAAATGGGTAACGGGGGTCAGGAACACGCGAGGTGGACCCTGCCTACAACTGGGGCAAGTAAAACACTAGCTGTTAAGTATTATTCAACCTTAGTTATTCCAAAACTTTAAGGTGTAATATGTTTTACATTATACAGGATCTAAGTAATCTCTGAGCATCCAATCAAATTGCTGTTTAATTGAGCTATGTCAGTTGAACCTTTTCAACGAATCCTTAATGATAAATTCGATGGATTCGTTAACAAGGTTATACTAACATAAATAAGAAATAATAAGTATAGAAGGTAAACGAATCACATAAATCCTTCTCGTTGGTTGCGGTAGAGAAGTTGAGACAGGACGAGTTTATCTTCAAGACCAATTGTGACCCCCAAACCCTCAAAACTAATTAAACCGAGGCACTAAGCTACTTACTATGTTGCTCTGTGTAGAAATCGGTTAACCAGAATTCATAAATGGTAATAGTAATTATGTTATGACAATGATTACCTGTTATCATATCATCAATAGCATGAAAAGTAAGTAAACTCCTTTAATTTGTCGTTAATTATTCATGTCTGTTCTAATCATAAAAATAATTTAAAAACTAAAATAGTCGCGAAACCAAAATAGTGACCATTTGTAATTTCGAAGTCAAAATAACGTGAACACAAAATTAGTTTGAGAATTTTTGACAATAAATATTGCAAAACTCCTTGAACATTTGTACATTTTTGAAAAGTAAATAAACTTCTCTCTGAATATACTTTCATGTAATTTTTTATTTCAAAATGAAGGTCGTTTTAAGTAATCAAAGCAAACCACCTTAAAAATTAACTTGAGGCAAAATGTTATAACATTTAATTTTTTACACAAAAATTCAAAATCGAGTAAGTAACAGGCAATTTTTTTTTCTTAACTTACTGTAATGGACTTAGGAAAAGACGGCCCAAACTTATTTTGATATTAAAGTCTCTAATTTATTTTTCACAAATACCTTAGAAATTTGTAATTTTTTGCCAAAAATGCCTTTGATCTCTCAGCTTTCATGTATGGATTTTTCGTGTTGATTTCTCGCGAGGTCAATAACGAACTGCAACAGTGATATTTACTTTTTGAGTTGCAAAAAGGAATGCAATTACTTTTGATTAAAGGTTCAGCCCTGTATTATTTATCATTGCTTTTACAATTTACAGTTTAAATACTATTGTGTTATTTTACTGACATAGACGTAATATTAAACTAATATTACGCTGTTTAATTTTATTTAATTATGTATTTTAAAGTGATAAAAGCTATAGTTTTTTGTTAATGTCAAATTTATTACAAAACCGCTCTCTTTAGGAGGACGGTTAACCCATCGGTTGGCGGTTGCAACCGAAGATGCATGTTGAGGTCAGGTTTGCAAGATGAGATCACTGATAATGTTGCCGTCGGCGTCGGCACAAAAACGCCTAAGAACGCGAGCCTTGTGTGTCGGCTCGCCGCGCCCGCCGGTAGCCTTCATGCAAAAATGCACAAGTAGACGGCCAAACTTGACACGAGGTCAAACAGAGGATCATTAATTTTATAACACCTCAGAGACGATTAAATTGAATTATTTAACACATATATGTTATCAGTCTGCTTTAATTGATTTGGATTGGAAAAAAATGTCTGTGTTTTTAATAAAATTACTATTTAATACACAACTAATACAGTCAAAGAGTAAAACAGAACACTGTGTCTGCCAACAGTTTTTTTTAACCATAAAAGGTATTCATTACAATTTAAACGTAAACGTAACCAAAACAACACATTATTCTCTTATGGATCCTTGATAATTTAAATCCGCTCATTAATGAATCAATAATTAAAATTTTCAATTGTAACCTTAAACTTCCCATTTAAGATTTATTGAAGGTTTTTTAAAGTCGATTCCAAAATAGTTTTCCAAATTGGGTTAATACTAACGCAGATTTCTCAAGTTAGAGGTCAAACACTTGAAATTCTTTAACTACCAAGTGTTATGAAATAATTGTAATATTTTTATAAACAAGCGAATCTGAGTATGGAAAGCAAGGTTATTTTTAAACATATCATCAAAATATGAGACTGTTAAAAATATATAAAAAAATCTGCTATATCTAGCTACCTTACAACCCAAGATATTCCAGTATTGTTATTTGCTATCATCATGAATAATAAATAGTTTTGCCATCATCTTGTGATTCTGCAAGTATTAATAGCTAAGTTATGGTTGTTTATTCCCTACTACGATGGCTTGCAATTCAATTGGAATTACAATTAATTGTACTAAATATGATTGGTTTATTGTACAATTTATCAGCGCACGATGCAATTCAGCTCCGACGGTATTCTCTATTGCGGTTTCCCTATTGAGTAACCACGTGGTTTACTGGTTATTTCCTCATTAAAACAAAACCTAACTTTGATACCTTGTTCTAGTAATGTTCGAAGTTTAAAACCAATAATCTCTAGTTTCCTCTCAAATGAGCTAAAATTAAAAAAATTGTAAGGAGAAAATTTTTTTTTTTAATTTTTCCAATGGAACTCAATGTATTGCCTCAATATATTAAAATGAATAACACTCGAAATGTTATAAGTTGTTGTTTCAATGCTTATCTCTCAAGTTCCTTGTATAATTAATGAACTTCAATCCAACAAAGTGTATATTACTCTACAACATAAAATTCTTTCCCTAGGATCGAATACTTGCAAACACTTAAACGTTGGCAGGTAAAGTAAAATATGATCGTTAGTATTAAACTAGTTGAGTTTAATTTGAGCATAAGCGAACTCGAAATTTGAAACACACCTTAAACAAATGTGTATTTAAGTAAGAACTATGGTCGCTAGTCAAAAGGCCTCCAAGGCAGGTTATTCAAGATGCAGGATATAAACCTACTGTGACGGCAAGTGCGTAACTTGGCTCATAAATCCACAAGTTGCTTGAATCGTCCCCACTCGCAACGTATGGTACATCACCCGAGCGTCCCGCAGTTTTATCTACGGCTGTTTCAACTGTTCTTCCGTAGTTTTTTGTGCGTTCACAACTTTGAATTCAATAAATTTACTTCCTCAATATTCATTTATGGCTATTTAGCTCACATATCCCCTACGGTCATGACATGTTGACTAAGACATTATGATGAAATAAATACTATTCCTACAAACATAACTAAAGTGTCCGTTTACGCACTGGAAAACGAATTTAAAACACATGTTTACCGAGGAGCGAGCGGTAAAGTTATTTCTGTGTTGAGTGTGTTAAGTACAACAGAAGTGAAAATGTTGGCGCCCGAGCTTGTCAGGGGCCACAATTCTCACGAGGGAGACAATGTGCCTTGTACTATCGAAACACCCACACCGTTTTTACCACACCTGCAATGATAAATATACTAACCATAAATATTTAATTTATTACTTTGTTATTAATAAAAAAAATGCTGTTTCGTTCTGCTATTAGCGCCTGCATCCGGGTAGCTGCAACCATGCATGCACCAGCGATCAGCTGAGTGTTGCAACGTTCTCACATGCTTAATTCTTAGGCGTTCTCACAGCTGATTGTTGTTAATGTTATTCTAATTTGATAGGCCTATTTCTGCCGTTAAATCAGCTGTTGGCTCCCGCATTCGGTGAGCTGCAACATATTTCCATGTGTGCGAGGAAATTTGAAGCCGCTCTAATTTTTTAATTATTTATTTCAATGTTATTCTTATGGGTTTACTTTGTCTCTCGCCGCGGGAGACAAAGTAGTCACTTAACCTCCGCTGGGAGAAAAGTTATTATTTTACTTGTCCATTGCAAGGAGTAAAAAGCGTCTATGGATAGCGGGTGGGGGAAAAGTGCTTTGCGCTCACCAGTTGATTACTTGATATATTCTCCAGCTGATTACATGATTACTATGGGCGCTCCAGCTGGTAATCTTCCGCTTCCGTTTTGATTCGACTGAGCTCAAATTTTTTGTGACCTAAGAAACAACAGTTACATTCAGCTTTAATACACGTGAGTATCTGTTTTTGTTTTTATTGTATGGAAACTCAAAACTGCAGTAGGAGCAAAAAATTTGTTTATATTTCACGTGTTAAGCGTCTTTTTCGATTTCGATAAAATTTCTATATTCCGTTACAAATCGTGTGGTAACTATTTAGCTCAATCGGAAAAAAACCTTTAACACGGTTGATTAAAAAATTACTTTTATCTATTTTTCTAAAGGCTACACTTTTTATAAGCTTTCGTTATATCATGACGAAATGTCTATTTCTAATCCATAATTGATGTATCTTCTATTAGAGGATTTCCTCTAAGAATTTTTTTATACTTGTAAATTATTTTGTTTTATCTTGTTGGTGTAACTAATAAATCAGAAATGTAAAAAGAATAAGTAACTTGAAAGAGCGATTCCGACCAGGTCAATGGCATGGCGTCTTGTTATTGTGGAAATTTGGGAAAAGTGCCTTTCAAAGAATGACCTAAATTAAAAATCAACACCAATGTAAACTAAAAGCTTAACCGTTATTCAATCGGTTAATAAAGTTTTAATATCGCGTTTCATTAAAATTATAAATTAAATATATTATTCTACAAATAAACGACAAACAATCTTTGATTATTATTAAATTCGCCAGTTAAATATTAATTGGATAAAATCATATGGGTGAAAAAGGACTCGTAAGCCCAATGTGCTATTGGCACTCAACTCTAAGCTGTTCTCCAATAATCCTTCATCCCCTCCCTCACCTACCCATTGACGATGGATTCTCTCAAAACATGGCCTCAAGATCTACGAAGCATATATGCATCGTGTTTGTCTCAGTGTAAAATCATAAATTTTATTTTAATGACGGTATGGAGTCATGAATGTTTTTGCATACACAGAGTGTCTGTTGAAGCCGCCGCCAAACATTTTCTTTTTTTTAGCCCAAAATCTAAAATAGGAATATAAAGTTCCTATAAAGGTATCTTCTACCTCACTGTGTTTACCAATTACCTATCTGTATTTTTACTAACATTTTTGATATCTTTGTTTAACTGCAGGTAGAAACTTCAAAACTCAGCACGATTGTGCGTTCCTTAAGACGAATAACCCACTGAGGGTACCACAGCAACCACAAATATTATCTAAATAGATATTCTAAACCACAAATAGTATTCTATAGTAATCCGAAGGCTAAATAACTAACTGAAAATGAAGTTTTTCTCTTCTGAGGCAGACTGACTATGCCATACTTTTCCCAACCCGCACATTCCTTTCTCTTGTAATCTACACATTATCCTAGGAAGACGTGACTAGTTGGCGATGATGGGGATGTCATTTCTCCAAAGTCTAAAAGTCTACTTTTCGGTATCATTCTAAAACGGTATGGTTGATCATTATGTTGATGGCATTCACTAAAATTATAAAACATAAAATAAAACGAGCACTCAAAGACCTTTTTTTCGCTCCTTGCGGCTCAGCGTTAATAGCCTGAACGCGTAATTGATCCCCGGGCTGATCACGAACATCCATCAGGATCAATCTTCCCCGGCGTGTATTTTCATCTGTAAAAAATAAGGTACATTGCTTAACCCTATACATGAGGTATAATATTGATTTATCCTATGCAATTTTTAACTGTATTTGTACTAATTTTGTTTCATCACGTACATCATTTAATTATCAAAAAACACATTTTTTCCACGGCAACTAAAGTTAGGATGAATGTTATATCGGTCAAATTACAACAAAAAAATGATTGGAACTTTGTGAAATACGAAATACACTAGTTTATTCAACTAAGAATATTTCACCAAAACCAATATTTTGGAGACAGCCCCAAAATCAATCGTAAAATCATAATAGGGCAACCCTATATGTTAGATGTCATACTCAAAAAGATATCAACATTGATGAGTAAAAAGATACTCAAATCATCATAAATTGGCAATCTACGTTGTTATCATTAAGCAGTTACTCTATGGGTTTAACCCTGAACTACAATAGTAAAAACAATAAACACAAGACATTCAGGAACTCCCGAGAGGTTTTGTTCATTCTAAAGCCAACCGGTGACTAAACTTGTCTTCAATAACTTTCTCGCTTCAGTTACGTCTACCAAGAGCATCTTCTCAAAAAGTATACTTTGATTCAGGACTTTCATTTTAAGTATTTCATGTATTTATACTATCATGTAGACATATGATAATCATGTTTAAAACCTAAATTTAATCATTTACTGGGATGTACGTGACAGCTTTAATGACTCAACTTTACAGAGTTATTTTTTACTAAAATGACCCTTCTCCATTTGAAGATTATTTCCGTTGAAAGTACGGAGGATTAGATTTACAACTTGTGCTCCTTAATACAGTCAATATTAACATAGTACAGTCCTAAGTTGCATTCACGATTATGAAACAATAATTAAAATGCTATAATACTTCGAAAACATTCAACAATGTAAAACCGGAATATTAAATTTCCTCGTTGGTCCTTAGTGATTTGTATAGGATTCGTTAATTTCTCCCTTTGTGATGACATATTGAAATAATTTTTGTTTCTGAATTGCTGAAGATTATTAACCAAACGATACTTTACCAAGGAGCCTTGTGACAACGTACAGTATATCTAGATCATGTTAATGTGTCTGAGCCTCTACGATCTGCTAGAGTACATTACCACAATAGTGACAGTGATACGAATTATTAGTGATTTACTGCTTCTTGCTGATCCCATTAAACCAGAGGATTGCAAAAGTGTGTTATCCTGCTAAATCTGCTATCTTACCTCCTTGACCAGTGAGCTGCATTTCCACTTTGCATATCTGATGTTCACGCTCTGAGAAGCATAAGCTATGGCCGTAACTGCGATACAAGAGAGATAACAGATATAAGGTTATAAACATTGTACTGAAGTCTTCACACATACACTTTGTTTCATAAATAATGAACCTAGGTACAGTCAGTGAATAGGACCTGATCACTTCATGCGTTAGGCTGTGGTTAGACTAACAAAAGAATCAGTTTTATTTTTAATAAATCGTCTGTCATTTTCTTAAAGATGTGGATTGCGATAAGTAAAATTTTTCATATGTTTTTTCAGGTAGCAGTTATATGATAGAAATGAAAGGTTACAACGTGCTAATATTAAGAATGAATTCATACTAAATGAGAAAGGACCTTAAGCATTATTAAACATAGACGTCTTAAAAAAATAACTTCGTACTGAGAAATGCATACACTAAGAAAAATCTATTTGGGATCAATTTAATGTATTGTTTTATGTTTCTATATCTGTAAGATATTTTGGCCAAATAGCCTGTTATGTTTTATACTGCATAATAATTCTAAGTTCTGTTGTTTTCCCGTCTATCAAAACTATCATGTGTAAACTAGATACACATCTGCATTCTAAACAAACTAGATACGGTTTTCTGTACCGTTAAGAAAATTTAAATTTATCAAAATTGAATTGTTACTTGAAATACAGCTTTATATTTCTCCTTGTGTTCCTTTATATTGTCCTATATATTTCGAAAGTATCTACAACGTATTTTACACAATAAATGTATTTTTGCATTAAATAATAGTATAATTTGAAAAATTAAGAATTTATTTTTAATTTGTAAGCTTATCATAAGAAACCCCAATAAATAAACAAAAGGTTGTTTAAGATCCAACTTATTGATATATTTTGTATTGTGAAAAGATTGAATTTAAAAACTTTAAATATTATTAGTACTTATGTACTATATTTTCACTTAAGAGTTATGTTTTTCCCTGAGAATTTGATTTTGAAATTAATGAACGAATTACTTTGAAAATATAGTAGGCTATAACATTAAGTATACATTATCCATTATCTGTACATAAATATTTAAATGAATTCTTGAGAGTTATAAAGGATTCAGAAAAATAATTTTAGTCAATGGAAAAGTCGTAGTGCTGAGCGAATCTAAATTTGTGTCACTTAAGAGTTCAGTGACCTTACCTAAACTCCCACACAACACCTGTATTTTCACTTGGTTAGATTACACGGGTGATGTAAATTGAAACCCTTTTTGCTGCCTCAAAAACCTTTTTAAGATTCTTTACTTTGTTACGTAATATAGTTTTTATTTGGGTAAAGCCATTTACTTTCAAGTAAATAAGACTGTACCAGTAAAATTTAATGAGTTGATCGGCCAGTCTGTTAATAAATTAATAAAATGTGTCATATTGCAGCCATGGACGTTGATCCTTTACACCGTCTCATGGTTTACATGGTTTGCAATTAAAGTTAGTCACCTGAAATAAAACAGTTCATCAAGGCTTTGCAATGAAATTGTTTTTGTTTCAAGCCTTTTTTTTGGGTTGACCAAGATTCTCTTAATCCAGATCGCTAAATACATAAATCAACGATTGAATTTTTTATTTCATGATCTTACTTAAGTAACTGTTTCAAAAACGCACCATTAAAAGCTCCTGCTATTACAATTTGTGGTGGTTAAATTTCAACAGTGAATGCTTACCAGAAAGCAAGCGGCTTGCATAATACTAGTCTGGCAGTTAAAGAGAAAACAGAAGAAAAATGAATAGAAGGCAGAATCTGATATAATCTCGACATAGCTGAGCAAGATTCTTGAACAACTTTTATCAATGACAAAGTGATAACTTAGAATTGTTGATGAAGCTCTAAACACATTCTTTGACAAATTTACGACTTAATTACTACTTTTTTTAGTTTAGGATGTAAAAAGTTAAATACTATGACTAAGTTTTCTTGAATTTTGATCTGGATTCTTTAGTTAATATTGACTTTATCAGCTTTTAATATAAAAAAAGGAACGAAACCAAATATTTTCTGGACGAATGTTTGGAAAAAAATTTACTTTTCTATCTTTTGACCGTATTACGTTTGAAACTGCTGCTGTTTACTTCAAGACATTTACGTATTTTAATCACTTACACACAACTGATTGCCTTCTCCTGTGATTTATGTTTTTTTTTAATAGTACGAGCTATTTTAATTTGTATATGGAGTTTTCGTATAACGACTAAGCAATTCAGCCGAATGCATTAATTGGTTTTGAATATGATGTAGATAAACACATTTGTACAAATTATTTACAAGTGTAAGAGAAGTCTTCATGTTCCTATACAAAAACCTAAACAGCGCATAGTTGCATGTATTATGGTTACGAGATGGATCTTTATAAAATGTTATGACATTTTTAGTGGGTGGCTTTACATTGTCATTAATAATTGTAAACGAAGGATTCATATGTATTTTCCTTAGAGTAGTAGGACACGTATTATATTGTATTTACCTTCCGGCAGAAATATTTCAAAGCTGACAAGTGCAAATGAAAGACACAGCAACTATCATTTAGTTTTATGGCACTATTAGACACACCCAGCTCATTCGATCAGTGGATTAGATCGGTGGTGTCAATGTAGAATAATTGAGTGGGATACATAACAACTTTATAACTTTACACACCGAGGAAATAAAGGTATATCCTTAAGTAGATGTAAGCCGGTTAAATAAGCAAGTTGAGATTATTTTGTGGATATGTTCAATTTGCCTTAACACAACAATACCTCAATTTGATTACTAAATATCTAGTCGACGGATGTGCAAGGATGAAATTCAATAGGTGACCAAGTATGAAGTATGCTACGCTTTTGTAACGTACTATAAACTAGAATCTTGTTTTTCGAAATTCATAAGGCTATTCTCAATTTCGATGCAGAATATTTTATGAGAATTTCCATCGTTTTATTTTCCGTACATTCTTATTAAAAATAAAGCGAGATAAAGCGTCAAAAACATAATTTTAAAGATATTTCAAATTGAATCTCGATTTTTACAAAATTCTTAGGTTAAAACACGTAATTTTCCTCAACAGATAGAAATGTACGTTAAAAATGTTAATTTAATAGCAGCTTATCGAATTTCTGTGAATAAAAGTGGTTAGGGCTGGCGAGTGGTTCAAAGTTGTAGAACAAAAGTTGGCTGACTGTGTTTTAAGGTTTCCTCTATTATAAATTTCCGCAGCAGATTTTTATTTAAAAAACCGAGAGAGAGTGTAAAGTATGAACAGCTTTGAACTCGAAGGGAGGACCATTTTATTTTAAACTTCATGAGTTTTTACTTTACTAATTGAATTTATTTGTCTGTGTTTTTTTTTGTAAAAATAAAAATATACTTTTTGGTTCAGTTTCATTTTGCTTATCCTATGTAAAAAATATTTAAATATAAGAGTGTAAGACTACGTTTACTTGTGAACTTTTTATTAAAATAGACCATCAATTTAAAATAATTAATAGCTGAATTAACAAGGAACAATCAATATAGTATAAAAGTTATACAAAGAACAAATTTAAGCAAGTGAACTATACAAAAGTAAAAACTTTTGAGTTAATCTCGGTTTGCCAATTGAGTTAAAATAAAATACTTAACGTCGGTGTGACGAAGCAAAGCGAAATTTCTTGTTATCATCCACTGTTTGATAATGACTTCCCTGAACTCATTTGATAGATTATCACGTAGGTCGAATATGTAAGGCCTACACTCTTCTGATACTAGTATATATTCGCTACTCTCAATTTTACATTTCGTCTTCAGCCTTACTTATCCTCATTATAGAATAATTAGGAAAATAACTGCAACATTTACGTAGCCTATAATTAGAAGAGACTGGTGTTTAAATCGGCAAAATTCCAGTTCATAGCTGAATAATCTATAAACTGGATTCCCCCCTATTTTTTGTCGAACATGTAAGAAGCAAGATGACGTAGGCTAACCCAAATATATTTTAAAGAACAAATTAGATTTTTACGCTTAATTTAAAACCACCAACAATTCTTTGAACGGCCAAACGCAGATTCTCGAGGACCTGCAATATACGATTAAGAATGCAAACAAATAAAACAAACATATGTTCGTGATCGTCCGTTCAATTGCTGTGATACAAGATAGAGGTGTAACTAACAATCAATTGTCGGGACAGCAAGCGTTTGATTCCGCGCGTAATTATACGTTACCCCTTGTGATGAAAGATACGGAGTTTACCAGTTACAGCGCCGTGTGCGGGGTAATCTGTATGTAAATGCAGGCGCACCAACGTCCACTGTCATACATGATATATGATTGAATACGCATTCGTACTGTGTATTTCGCACAAATAATGTTGCAACAAAATTGAATTACTGTGACCAATAGATCAACTTGTATCCATCTTTTATCTACAAAAAAAATTCTATTTTTGCAGAGTCAGAAAAGTCATCCAACCTTCATATAGAGATATATATGATATCAGGGATTGTGCTGGTTATTTTCTAATACAGTACATTTAAAGCCCGTTAAAATCAAATTAATTCTAAAATCCATATTTAATTCGCTAGAAGTAATAATATACTGCGACTAATCAACCATAACTTTACTTTCTGGATTAAATCAAGCTTTCATTATTTTTTTTATAAAAATGGCAGATTACGAACTGGTTTGATTCATACAATGTTTTATTTGTTTAAAATTTATATTAGGTGTGTTTTGCCAGAAAAATGGTTGACCATATGTAAGAGGAAAAGGTTTAAAAATTTGGAATAGCCTATGAAAATATTAGATGTATTTTTCATAAATTAATCAATACTTTTAAGGCTGATTCAATTACAGCGGAATTTATTTATTATTGATTTATTTGAGCTATAACATTGTTAATACTTCTTTTTGTAAAGCTTGGTCCATCAAAATTACGTAATAGCTTCGTTAATTATATATAGATTTAATAATTATATGCCCTGTTATATGACCGTTATATAATGCACCGTAACAACCGTCCCTCTGTGTCAGTTTTCATTCAGCGTATCTCTCCTCATTATATTTCATGGTATTGTGTACGAAAAGGAGACAACAGTTTTCCCGTTAGGAAAGAGCGAAACAAACAATACCAGGAATCCATTAGTTTATAGTTCCCGATCCCGAGAGTGAATTGCAATTTCAATCGCTCGTGACTTGAGTGACCTTCTTTCCTCTGGAATTGATACAACACTAGACACGGACAGTACAACAAACCATGCAGGTGTTAAGGTCACGTCTAGAGCACTTAATTAAGAATCGACCCGTAGAGAAAGGTGGCTGCGTTCAGGCGGCAAGGTACCTGGATCGATGTTGTTTTGTGCCTGTTAACTCGTCAACTGTTAACTCGTCTATTTCTATTGTACAGATTAAAGGAAATTAGATTTACCACAAACTGATTGGACTATAATCGTAGTTGTGATAAAACTTTTATCAGAATCCTACGAATTTATGTTATGCTTCTCATTACAATAATTAAAGGATTTTCCACATTAGATGCAATTTAAACATTAGATTGTGTTACCATTGCACGCAGTACGCGTACCACCAGAAAGGAGACGGAGAAGAGATTTGATAAATTTGACGTTTATGGAGTAGTGAGCAACAGCAAGAGAAATAATAACTGACGCTGTCATCATTGAATGTTATGATCACTCTTTGAGCTCATTAGATATTTAATAGCCACATATACGTACTTACCCGCATAGAAAGCAAGGGGGATCGTTTGAGATAAAAGAGGGAGTTAGTTCCTACACGTGGCATGTGACAAAGGATTGCAAAGGATGTTGAGTTGCAGTTGTCCTTAGTGATTTACTTTACCTAACTTCTGTTAAGAATAACAAATAGTAATCTTTGGAAAAACACGATACATATCATCTTTCTGTGTTCTGGGAATATCTCGATCAATAGTTCTTCATAAAACGAAAAATCTAATACTGTTCGAGAAATGTCGACCATGATATTATATATTTATTACAGTGTTTTTGAATCATAAATGTTGTGAGTGCGTTATCTGAGTGGTCTCAAGACATATGTTATAACCGATCATCAGAAAATCCATATATTTACTGCACAAAAAAGTGATGATTAATATTCTTGTTAGTAAAAGAAAATCATCTTACTACTAGCGTATACATGGACCACTACATTTATTAACTGAATAGACTGCTTTTACTTTGGAAATTTCATATATTAAAATACATCCGTTTACTTGCCAGTATTTTGTGGACGGTTTACAAAAACTTTTTGTTAACAACCTCGGTATATTATGTGTTAAATTTTTATTTTAAACGTATAAAAACAGTTTTGGTTGGGAAATATTGATTTTAACTCTAAAATATTGTATTGAACCTGCAAACAAGTATATTTTCCCTGAATTAAATCCACGTTCAAAAACTATGATACAAACCTTCTTAAGATTTTTACCATTTATGATTTTTAATATTTCTTTATTTATTAAAAATTGAAGGAAACTATAAAAAAATATGTTTTGTCATGATTATGTAGATCTAATCATAGGAAGGTCAAATGGAGTTATTTAGGAAGACACAGGCAAGGAGAATATTCAGTGTGAAGAACAGCAGAAGGCGCAAACATGAAGCTATTTACTGATACAACAGAGAATATTAGACAAACAGAAATGCATGTGCGGGCATACGTTCCACTGTGATTTTAAGAGTACAGACTCAAGCCTGTACACGGTCGAGTAGTACTAATTTTGTTGTGCTAACACTCTGTTTGTGTAATAGACTTCAATGGTGAGATATAGAGCTAAGTTTGCTTATAAATAAACAATAAATATGATTAATATGTTTGACCATCATATTACCGAATCCCCGGAAAGGGGGAGGGGGGGGGTAAAAGAGGATAAACTCCCAAAAATTGTTTTTTACACAAAAAATAAACTTTTAAAATTCTAGTTTGGACCATTGAATTTAGTTTGAAACAATCTATAATTTTGTATCTAGAATGATATTATTCTAGATATCATTCAAATCGAATAATATGAGCAGTAAAATAATTATTGCTCTATTTCTACTGGTTGCAAAATATTAATAGTTTTAAACATAGTACGTTGTCCCAATATTAACCTTATGGGAAATAAATAAAATTCTATATCTCGCTTATTTCTAAACTTATCTAAATAAACTTGATACATGGCTTCATCTAATTGATATCTATTAGAATATAGCAAATATCTCTCAATTTCACATTTAGGTTGCAGTAAACCTGCATTCTCATTTTTTATTATATTCTTATGGAGAAAATCGTTGTATGTTCATTTCAGTATACATTAGTAAGCTCATAAGTATATTTTATTTAACCCGAGGCTCCGTCTAAATGAAATAATTAAGAATTTGAAATTCGCTGAGTATGCAGGTCTGCTGCAACGGGGGTTATTTAATATTCTTGTACTCCAAAAGGAATGCATGGAATGGCACAGTTAAAATAGACCGAATGCATTTCAAATTGGGAAAAAAGGCTTTTTTATCTTCTCATATCTTCATAACCATTGGTAAGGAAAAATTTCAAATAAAGAATAGTTTTTCAAATCAAGCGTAGAATCCAAAACGTTACAAAAAACGTTCAATGAGAGTAGTTCCACCATGAGTCGAAGTTGTCGGCCAGATTGGAATGTCGGCCAAGAAGTAAAGATAAGTCACCCATACGAAGAAAAGTCAGATTTACAATAAAAAAAAGTTATCGGTTCACGTTTGGTGAGTCACCTGGTATAGTGTAATTTATTAATTGGGGTACTGACGCAAATGAGTTTATTCTAAAACCAATACGCTCAAACATATTGAACTTTGTCGGCAAGATAAGTGATTTGTTGTCTGATGAAGTCCGTACTTAGATCTTCTGATTTTTTAGCCAGTGTAATTATTTATTTTAACATATGGCAAATAAATAGAAACTTCCTCTACGGTTAAATTATTTAAATTAAAATAATACTTTACAGCTTTGTTTTTGACCCGATCAATCGAGGATTTTTCTGTTTTTTAAAAGCCAACCTTGTAAATTTATCTCGTATCAGAAGCGAACTAAAAACTACGCTTCCTATAAATAAATTATATATTTATCTCCAATTTCACAATCCTAAAGCTAAACTATCACTACATAAACTGTAACAAGCTAGTATTCATATATAATTTTTCTTTTCATGCCTCAATTTACTGAACTTCCTAACAACATTAGCAAATGGAGACATGCTTTGTAAGTTTTGTGGGTTTCAAATACCAGGAAGACCCAATTCAGCGGTCGGACTGGCCACAACAGCACGAGTATCAATTAATTGACATTGTCCTACTCTGTTCTTCAATGACTGACCTAGTGTTCAAGTATTTAGACAAAAAAAGTCTACCTTATATACAGCCAAAGGGATATTCAATATCTTAGCACCGGCTTGAATTATCAATACATTATCATAAAAATACATATTTTTTACAATATCATAGCTATTATAAGTTCAACGATCTGTGTAGGTTCGATTGTACTGGTTAATGTTTTAAATGTACTTTGCTTGAAAATGAAAATGACCCATCATTTTGCCATATTATTTTATACTATTGATAAGTAAATACAAATTTCCAACTCCTATCTGGGGGAAAATTAACCTTTGGCTAAAAGTCATTTTATTTCATTTAGCAAGAAGCGTTCAGTAAAATAGTTAAAATTATGGTTCTAAAACTATAAATAGTTGTAGTATGAAAAACTTTAATAAATAAATAGCTTTACTGAATAGATAATTTTAATTTTAAACAGTTAACCATATTTTACCCAAAATCCCAATCTGGCGTGATTTAGAGTTTGACCTGAGCCACTGCACAGCTGAACCGATCAGCTGTTGACCGAGATCGGAGGAACAGCTGACGAGATGATGATGGATTATTGATTGTCTAGACGACAGAGCTCCGGCGACCGCGACGTGGCGAGGAAGCCAAGTCGCCGAACTAGCCGGGGACAACTAAATGAAGCCTAATTTTAGTCCTGATGCTGTGAACTGTTTCAACTTGATAAAAGTGAAGTACTGTTTACAAATCAACAGATCAATGATTTCTGGATTCGAATTACTCCAACAAAATATCTCGCACTTAACATGTATATGATAGAGAAATGGTAATAGGGATCATTTTGGCAAGTTTGTTGCTATTTGTAAAAATAATAAGGTACCAAAGATTGTATGTAACAAACTAAAGCATAACTGAGGAGTAGACAACATTTTAATAAAAATCGTAATTAGATACTCAATGTTTAAAAAAAAGAAAAGTGTTTTGCTTAAATACGCAATAAAGTCTGTACTTATAGTCTGTATTTGATGAAAAATGTATTTTTGCTATTTGTTTGTTGATAATGCATTTATATTATTTAAAACTTTCATGCCATATAGTGTATACAAATGAGAATTCACAAATTATCAATTTAAATTTAGGTATATAATTACTGGAAGCTCTTATCACAATGGCATTACGGTTGCGTTCTAATCTATAGATGGATAAACGATCTTATGAAGGGTTGATTGGCTCTGTAAGCTATATCAGATGGATATCTGCAACATCTGCTTGAGGGGTGGAATCTCCATCATTGGTCTGTCATGCTAACCTACAACATCGATGCACTGGGTCAAACTCGTTGCTCCAAATTAATTTATATTTATATCCCGATTAAACTGTAATTACGAAACTTAATACTGCATGCTATCAAGGTTTAAAGGACGCAGATTGAGGTTTAATTTTACCTATGGAAAAACATTCATAAATGGATAAATCCATACAAATATAAGTAAATCATGTATAAGGTCTTTTATTCGCGTAAAAATATTATAAAGAAATATAAGGTAACATTTAAAATTTTAGATTCAAACCTAGAGCTGCAACATATTACCTTCGATAAATATAAGTACCATTTTGGAATACAATAACTATCTCTCTATCTCACGTAATCCTCATCGCCGGTTGTCCAGCTGGCCAGCCGGGCTCCTGCCGCATATATCGCCGGATTTAAGATGAACAGGTTTAAACCGGTGACGTCAGACACTTAAATCGTCGACATAGACCAGCGGCCTCCATTCATAACATCGGATCCTAATGGCGATGACAGCAGGTTTGTAAATCAGAGGGGCTCCGCCCATAACTCCAACTTGGGCCACTGCTTTCAGGAAGAAGATTCTAGGTCGGTCCCTTTTACCCCGGCCGAATAATTAATTTGACGTAATATTGATGTAATTAGTAAAATTATATTAAAAAACTGCGCCTATACTATTAATATAAAAACTATACTCACCTATCGTAAGTGTAAATCTGTGTTGTTTAAGGCAATTGAAATATTTAAGAACTAAATAATATAAAAAATTAAAGTTTAAATGTTTGATAAAAACATTATTTGTGTAATGATATATAAAGTATATTTTAGGTCCCTACAAAAACAGGATTTTAATTCATTGTTAAATAGCACGCTTACATATCGAGAACAATATTTGTTGATAATGTACATTTTTCAAAACACCTCCACACTAAATTACGGCAATGGAGTTTAAATTTTTATTTAGGGACCGCCGTTTTAAGAGATTGTTTGAATTACTATTATATCTTTCAATTACTGAATTAAATTACATTCTGAACGTTTGAAATATTTTTTTTATATCAGTGATGAATATTTTTTTAGTCAGCATCTTTCCCACCTTTTGGACCTCCCTTCACAAGCTCCCTTGACCAAATAACTACGACTAGCTTCACAACCTACAAATTTATATTTTGGTCATAAATAGCGGAGTCGTATCTACGTTGGAAGGGTCAAACAAATAGATAATCGATTAGATTATTACAAACGAAATTTAAATTAACTGTTTGTACTGGGGACGTTATCGCATTACTTTAAGTCAAACATATTTTATGATGTTTACATATCTTAATTGTTCACAGCAAAATATTGTAAATAAAAGAATAAAGTTTTCACCAATTTCGTCAAAACTGTCTATATTTTTTACTAGGACATAATTACATTTTAACCAATCCACGAATGCAAACTCAAGAAAATCTTTAAGAGCTGTAAAACTTGCTTGAACGACTTATTACCTTTGAACATACCATTCTATTTCAAAATCAATCTCCATTAATCAGCATACGTGCCAACTTTGCAATAACTTACAATGGCTGCAAATCTTTCTAAAACGAACTCCAACACACACATGCTATCAAGCAGTTAATAATTTTCATACCTATTAATTGGCTGGCAGCTGTACAGCGCTGCAGTGTTCGCCCCGCCCACAATCACTGGAATAAATTGTTACAGGAGAGTTGTCGTATTTTGCTCTTTATTTCTTTAGAAGGTTGAGTGTTTTCATAAAAATAAAAATATATTTACTAGTGTCTTCGTTAATCCCCACTATGGATCACCGCACCCACAATTAATTCGTCGTTTTTAACTATCCACGATTCGTGACCTTCAAGTAGCTGGATTAAAAAAAAAAACACGCCACTATGCTGACCTAAACCTAACTTAAACCTGCCCTAACCCACAGAGGAGAATCAAACAGAGGTATCTTTTAATGTTGCGCTCAGCTGGTGTCGAGCGTTGGTATCGAGGACTTATAAAAAAATGGTTTACCATTAACGCCGTGAGAGACCAGCACCGTCGCTGCCCTCTCCTAATTTAACTTAACTTTAGCTAGTAACTGGAGGTAACTAGTAATTAGTAACTTAACTGTAGCTGGATTTAACAGTAACTAGTACTTGGGCGCAACAGAAGACCCATTTAAAAGCGACCTCTGTTAGTTTCTTCTCTGTGCCTAACCCTAATCTATTCAAACCATTTTTATCTATGTTTACCCTGTTTATCCATCATAAGGTTTGAATTTAATTTTATATTTTCGTTTGTATTTTTTGCATTCTTTTGTATTACACTATTGATATACAAGGAATTTTAACATTTTAAACATTTTTATAACATTCGTGATGAACTAATGGAATGGTATGCTAAATGATTAATGGTTTAACAGAAAAGATACAGAAACGCATATTTTTCTAGATTAGTTTTTGAAACCTTACCAAGTCTAACTTATTAGGCCTTACTAATTGTTTTTGCCTGTGTGATGTAAATACAGTATTTAGGGATTACGTCCTTAGTAAACTTTAATCTATAGAATGAGCAAATTGAATTAAATCGTAGTATTGCGAATGAATTTGAATGTAATTCATTTATCCGCTTACCCAGTTGTTTCATAAAAACAATGTTAACGATCAGTTGATTTGATCAGATTAATCGAAAAGGAATTACCATTCAATGGCCAACTCTAATTATAATCACTACGATAAATTATCATATTACTGACAATAGTTCTTTTAACTATCGTTATACAAAATAAATTACTATTAAATTATTAATTTTGAAATGTCTTTCAATCGGAAATAACTTTGTATGAAGAAATGCTTTGAAATTGTGTAAATGCCTTTGCTATTATGTACTTTGTAAGCTACATTCAATCTGTTTTTATCTACCAGTAATCGAACTACGGTTCACTCTCTAAAACACCTTAAAATTATACACAACAGTGTTACTGGACACTTGACATCATAATATAGGCAATATTTGTTTCGAAGAATTCGAACGATCAGTGTCTTGTAATCGATATTTTTATGTGAGCCTTTTTGGAAAAAGAAAGGTTTAATGTAAAGTCGGCGCAGATCAAATAATCATGTCATATTATTAACTACTGTATATTAGAACAGACAACAGCTATAAACGGGTCAACTAGGGATATTGGGGAGAAGCCAACTTGCTAAACTTCATGACGGGGGGTTGTTTGATTGTAAACGTAACACTAATTCTTGTCTGTTTTTTCTTAGAATTTTCTTTGGACTTTGGTCTAGCCATGCATAAAAACATTTTTAGTAATTACTTGATTATTTCTTGAATCTGTGCAATCCGTAAATAGGCCACAATTATTTTACCTATGGAATATATATGACCTATACTGTTTACAAAAGTATAATCACATAAAATCTTTAATTTTGCCCGAGGAATGTAACATCAATGTTATATATAATGTATGCTTTGATCTAAAACCAGTGTGAACTAAAAGGTGTTGGCTGTAATTTT
Source organism: Flexamia atlantica (assembly GCA_035578135.1). Lineage (NCBI taxonomy): Eukaryota > Metazoa > Arthropoda > Insecta > Hemiptera > Cicadellidae > Flexamia > Flexamia atlantica. The sequence goes on along the minus strand of JAQJVK010000005.1, from coordinate 16,359,244 downwards.
TCAAACGTTAAAATACAACATCTACTCTCTTGAAAGAGGGGGGTTTGCAGAGCTAAGAAAATACGGGGCTAGAGGCCTATAGCTTTATTTAGGACGTGTTGTCAATAATGGTCTATAGGATGAGTTTGAATTTATTATTTATGACAGCAAAATTTATTATTTGGGAAGACAGTTTTAAAAACAAACATCAAGTTTTATTAGCTGTTAATAGTTTTGAGTTTTACCTGCACATCTTAAAATGTATCTTTTGAAAACGTCAACACATGCTTAAGCCGACGGATAAATAAGACTTACTTACTGGATCATTATGAAATTGTTTAAGATGGTTTATACAAAGCCTGATATACTGTGTATTATATTGAACTAAGCCACGTTTCCTAAATAATACATATTGCTATTATTTATTTAGACACAATAAGGGCAAAATGATAATTATTTCACCGAATATTATTAAATAATCCAAGCACTCTTCTCAAATGTGAGGTATTATTTACTCAATTACAGTTCTACGATATTAGAAGAGCAGCATTTCATAATTGTAACTCAAACTTCACGTTTATGAGTAATTAACTGGTAACGAGACGCTAACTTAGTTACAAATGTGCAATGTAAACTCTGCAATGTATACTCAACTTTCTCGAGTGCATAGATTAGACAACAATTAAATGACCATCATTCCTCACATTCAATCATATATAATTTTTATAAATCTTAGGTAAAAGTTTTATGATCTTAAAACCTACATTTGCTTTGATTTTAATTTTATAAGAAATATTTTTATAGTGTGCATCAACATAGACCAACATTAAAGTAACTACGTTAGTAGGTTTGTTACAAAAATAACTGAGCATTTTTTAAGTACCTTAAAATAGATAGACCAACATTAATGTAACTACGTTAGTAGGTTTGTCACAAAAATAACTGAGCATCTTTTAAGTTACTTAAAAATAGCAAAAAACTAACTAGTTTTTTTGGTGACTTGGAGCACATTTAGTACATTTACATTTTCTTGCACCATCGCAGTATATGATGTGGGTTTTTTAATATATGTAAAAGATTTAAACGTAAAGAGATTTAAAATATATATATTAATGAAATGTAAAAAACAGAGTACTCTGTTTTTGGATCATTTTCTCTTTTATTACTGACACAATGTATGTATGTACGTAATGTATATAAATCGAAGGACCGAGAAATTTACATCAGTTACATAAAAAGACATTATGCAAGTTTTAAAGTTTATTAAGATTAGAAAACACAAAATAAAGAGAGTGAAATTATCATAGAGTACATTGTAATGTGAAAACTGGGTAAGTCTGAATCATTTATATACTACGGTTTAATATAGTTTATTTTCTTAATTTACATTACAGCTAAAATATTAAACTATATACTTTCATTCATAGTTTTGAAACTCAACCACAACGATTTTAAGTATCAATAAATGTAAAGCTTGTTTATTTCACGGATTTACCCATGGATTTTTCCATATTTTTTACATTGGCATGTACTATTCGACGGTTTGTGTACCAAGTGAAAATAAATTGTCATTCAGACTGGGATTCGAACTCAACACTCGGCCCACTGCGACTCTTCCCTCGGTCTACCAGAGGGAAGACGAGGGAAGTTTGAATGACCTTCTCTTAGGTGAGGCTTCAAGAATACAAATGTTGTATTAAAGGGTATGGAGAACCGCATACTGGATGTCTATCAACACGTCTGGTCTGTAATCCGTGTTTCAACCGTGTTATTATTTTTTTATTTGACTATCGATAAAGCAATTTATCGATCGGGTCGGAGAATGTTAACATCCGAAAACCGTAACTTAGAAAGAATTCATAACTAAAAGGATTTGTTAACTCATGCCATTTTCATTTTACACAGTCTTTTCCTTATTTACGTTGAAGACGTTCACAAGAGCAAATTATGGAATAAATAATCTATTTATTACTCAAGTTTAAAATAAACTATAATAAACAAGTATAAAAGTGAGTCTGTTGACAATTATTTAATTGAAGACTTGTCACTGCCAATTAGGATTTATGAATTTTGTTTAAAAATCATGTTACTAAGTAATAATAACACTCGTAAATAATTTTTAGTTAGTAACTAAATGATGAAGTTAAATTTTTATCCTGAATCATACAAACTGATTATTTATTATAACACGTGCAACAGACCACAACCCCAAGGATTTTAGACTCACGAATTATACTTAACCCTTTCCTTTTATGCTGCTGGCCCATAAATCTAGATGAGTATTTCTTTGCAATTATTTAACCCGGGCAAGAGAGAACCAGTCCCGCCCCGCGTCCCACGTCCATTCACAGCGGCGTCTTTGGGCTTAGTGTCCGTCGGCGGGAATCCAGTCCGGGCGATTTACCGACTATAAAACTTGTTAATTATCTACCTCGTTAACCTAAACTTAAATTAATTAAACAGCAAATTTTATTGCGTGCGATGAACTTTGAAATACTAGACTATTCTTGCCTTTCAGATAAATGTTTTTAGGCTGATTATTTTATTAATCAGCCTATTAGGCTGAGTATTTTTTTTATTTTTAGGCTGTTTATATTATTTGAATTTTAAATGTTCATGCGCTTTCAAAAGGATGGAAATACTTTGGAGGATATTAATTGACAACTACTGAAAATTTATCTTGGTGATAAAAGGTTTTTTATTGAATGCAAACTGTAAAAAATATTGAAAATTTAAAATTGTTTTATCTTTTGAAACGTATTATTCGATTATTAAATAATCCAAAATGGTTACTGGAGAATGCCACTGATGAATATTGTGTCCCCTAGTGCCGGCAAAAACGATAGATCTGTCAGATTCAATGTATGGTGGGTGTCATTACCCACCGTTGTTTTTTGTTGCTGTTTCTTATTACTCAATATATGCCTTGGTATGTGCAACAGTGTTTTCTGATCTTAGTAAGAACAACCAAGTCTATAAAACCGATGACGTTCTTTTTTCTTTTTTTTTTTTGATAATACGAGAGCATATAGTACACTTATAAACTGAAGTAACCCTTAGAATTATCCCTAAAAAGTGAGCCAAAACATCTTTTTTCGGCCTGGAGGGAGTTGTCACCCAGACCACACCGGCTGTCATACGTCAAAGTTACAGCAGATAATAGGCTTAGCCTGACATCGTTCCTAAATTCGGCGATCCCTTGATAATCTGATAGCCGAGATCGGAGGTGCCAGACAAGGTATAAATATTATTGACGTTTACTGCGTAAACGGCAGTTAAGAGAAACTGAGGTGCAGACCGCAGGCAGATCTTCTACACATAAAAACCTCAAGCTGCACCTCGTTCAGTGCATAATCAAGCAGCATTCAGTCACATTGGGTACCAGTAAAACCACTGGGCAACATGTCCGTCTGCAGACGTACACCCGAGTCACAAATCTTTCCCTCACGACCTGCGAAGTGAAGTTCTATTACGCATTGGGAACTTAACTTCCCCGAGTTAATTTTATCAATGCAAAAGCTTAGGATAGACAGTCTTTAATATATTAATACACGAACTTGAATCTCACAGCTATTATACTATGAATACTCGGTCAAAGTAGAGATATTTAGGCGATTTGCAATATACTTCTTAGTTATTTTCGTTTATTGGTTATTCATGCAAGGAGGAATTAAAAATGATTAAAGCAAACATTTCAACACGTTTGATCAAGTCCTATGCTTCCTTGGAATCCTAAACTGTTGGACAAGTATAATCTATATAGAGAATATAGTTGAACCAGAAGTACATAGCAGTAAACTTCAACAGATTATATATGCGAGGAGCTTTTCAACAGCTAATCGTAAATTTAGCTTTTTTATATAAAAATACCCAATGAATCGTAAGTACCTAGTATTATCACTAATATTATATACGCATTCATAGGCAATAAAGAAAACTTAATGACCAGGCTAGTTGCAATACCGGTATGCTCGTAAATCACCACTCATATAACCACGGAGACAACGTCGGCGTCGGCCGGCGCGGCGGCGCTAAGGCCCAGGCGCCGCGCCGGCAAGGACGCGTCGACGCGGCGCAACTACTCATCAGATCAGAATCTCATTTGAATGATAAATCGCGACCACGTGCCAGGAACACGATTGTTTTACCGCCACGCACCGAGGGAACGGGTGGCCCCCCAGACGATCCTTCACGAAGCGTTTCACCTCGGAAAATATTTCAGGACGAATATATTTCACCATATCTAAACGGAACAATTTCGTTACTAATATGGGTATCGGTAATGATATGCAAACTGAGGTGGGAAGGGTTTTGTTGAATTTGTAATTTGTCCGGACAACAGACGGACGGACGGACAGTGTGGGAACCGAAGATGTCAAACAACGCACGTCGTAAATGATGTGGGAAAACAACGGGAGGTCTAATGGCGGGGAACACTACTGGGCTACTGCGCGCTCCTTGCCACAGAGACAATATGTTTGCCCCAGAGGCTTGTCCATGATAATATACGGTAGATTAAATTAACAATAAATAAGAACCTCGAAAATTGCCTTCGGGCCTATCGTTTGCCCAGACATTACAAATACCCCCGTTGCAGCAGACCTGCATACTCAGCGAATTTCAAATGCAAAACAACATATTTCAATCACACGTAGCGAGATGTGACATATTTTTTTAAGCTCCATAAGAATAACATGGAGAATGAGTATGCAGGTTTGCTGCTACTGGTATATTAAAATTGGGCTATTTTAATTCAATATTTAGTAGATGTGAACTAGAAACAGTCATTTACCAAGTTTTATCAAGATATGTTGAGAAATAAGCGAGATATAGAATTTTAATTATTTCCCATAAGGTTAACATTAGTACAACGTACTGTGTTTACCACTTTTAATATCTCGGCAACCAATGGACATAGAGCAGTGATTCAAAATACTAAATTGTTTGTTTTTTTGAGCTGAATTCAATGGTGCTAACAAAAATTTGATAATGTTTATTTTTATATGTAAAAAACTCAAAAAACACATTTTTGGGGGGGTTTATCCCCCTTTACCCCCCCTTCCGGTGGTCCGATTGGGCTGGTTTACGAACTCGTCCGAATAATTACTACTTTACACGTCCATGCCAAATTTCATCAAGATGGGACCACTTTTACGCAAGTTATCGTGCTTAAAGACACATATATATATATAGATATATATATATAGATATATATATATATATAGATATATATATATTTATGAAAATGAACGAATAGTGTTTTTTGCTTCTGGGGACCCCAAAATGAAAAGTTAACATGGTCTCGGGCTTAGGTCTTACCATGAGACCTACGGTAATAGCTTATTCCTTTAAGGAAATTCGCTAAAAATAATAAATTATGATTGTTATTAAATACTAGTAAAAGGAAAGCAAACATATTCCTGAAAAATAATAATTATGGTCATTTTAACTTACCGAAGTCAGGAGAAAACATTCTGATAATCTAACAATTGTTTATAAAGTCTAACCAATTAACCTAAATTTAAATTATTGGCTGTGCACCTTGTCTCGGCTAAAACGTAAAAAACTGCTGTTTAATCTAACTACCAATATTATTCATTACACGGTACACCCAAATAAACCATTTCTAATCATCCAACACCACGCAAATTATTACAAAATAAATATAATAAGAGTATATTTTTCATCGTGAGTTATTGCAAAACACAATAAACGAGACGCTGTTAAACAAAATAATTATTAATATGAGTGTTAACCGAACAGCACTGAAATATGTAATTTATTTCACGTATTACAAATTTAATCAAAGTTATTCCAGAAAAGCCTTTTCAACAGCTCAAACTCATTTGCATTGCTTTGGATAAATTTGTATTAACTAACGGTATGTGTACTTCACAACTTTTTTTGTGACTTTATTTTTATCAGTTTTAGTCAGGATTCCGTGTACTGTATACATATTTTGTGCCGTATAAAATTGCCATACAAATTTCTTTACTGTTTCAATTATTTTTATTTATAAATAAATTATCCCCGAAGGTTCTCTGAATTTTTACATATACATATTATTTCGAAATAATTATTTTAACTGCTTTTTGATATTCTTAATAATATGTATATTCCAATGTTAATCTCATGTAAGGCAGTGTACGATGGTTTACTACATTTGCATGCAAATTGTTCCACCGCAGTGGCTCAGGGCTCGAAGTACTTCGTATCATCCATCAAGTGAATCTAATGAGTGTCCAAACAGTTAGTTACCTGCAGTATACAATTTCATGTATCTAGCCAGCATGAAAAAGGACGTATAATTAAAAATGTACGTCCTTGTCAAAATATAATCAATAAATAAAAATCTTTTCTTGGAAACATTTACTAATTTTGCATTTTTTCACGTGCCACTTTCTCCTAATGTGAATAAGTTGAGATCTTGTGGTTTTATCCTAATACCTAATAAATGTGGCTTTGTTAAATACGCAAAATCGAGTTACGTCCTTGCCCGCATGATATTGTAATCACAGTTACTTGCTTTTTTCAATTGATTTGTAATTATATAATTATATTACGCTAATTTAATACAATTGTAATAAGTAATGCGTAAGACACATTACGTTAGGTTTTTGATTACTTTTAAAATATACTGATACAAAACCTGACATTCCAAAGTTATCAAATCTGTTTGAACCTTACACAATGAAAAAGTGAGTGAGTGAACAAAATGATGAGTAATGATTGACGGGACAAAAGTCACGGTGATTTATTGTCGGGCCGCGCCGGGCGCCGCCTGGGGGTCAATAAGTGTCAAAACTCGCGCGTTCCTACAGTCGAGTTTGTTCCATCAACCTTGGCTTGCAGTTGCAAAGTGCAATTACGATCGTTCAACTACATAGCATTGATCGGACTGTCCCAGTTAATCTGCTTAGCTTTTTCCTTGCTCCCGCTCTTTTTAGCTAGTTGTCTAATTTACCTTATTTAAAAAATAACATTTATTTATATTTTTTGGCATGCTGTTCGCTAACTGTTTTACTGTTTTTTTGTTGTTTTTTTTTCATTTTGTAGTTCAGCTTGGAAAATTTTACCATATCCAGCAAGACGAAATTGCATTATCTTATATACTAACTAACTAGTGATTGCATTGTTTTTTTTTACTTGACATGATTTTGCACTATTAATATTTACTATTTAATTCACCATATTTAACAATTACAAGCTTTGCAATTTACTTAATGTTTCCAAAGTCACAGTGATGTTTCCGTCTTAAAGGTGTGATGAGTCGAAATGCGTTTAACATGTATGTAATCATCCATAATCTATTTTTGAATTATTATTTTATTATTTTGTCATTTTATTTGAATTACCAAGATAGTTTGAACTTTCGATTGCACTGTATACATTTTTTAGAACGATACCTATACTATATTATTTATATTTTTAACATACATTTTCTACATATTTTTAGTCTAGTATTGTTTTTTGTAAATAAATAATTTTTATTTTATGGATAACTATCTTATTATAATAATCAATTTATTATTTATAATTCTTTTTTATGGTGCAGCAAATCTTACTCTGCATCTGGTGAATTATGTTCATTAAGTGGTTAAAATATATGTCTAAATTAAATATCATTAAGAGAGGAATTTATGTAATTTTTTAAATATAATCTTTTAAAATATTAAGTGGAAATATGTCTATAAGTTCACCACCATCAAGGCCACCACGACTCAGTATACCGGTTTGGGGATAAGACGTTCAGCACGTCAGTCAAGGCAAGGAAGGTATAACTTTTTTCCCGAGACGTTTTACACGTCATCGCAGACAGTTACATCCAACATTATGACTTTAAATTCCGTCAGCGAATCGTAAAACCGGCTGGATCTTCCTCGTATTAAAAATACTTAATGAAAGTGGATAACAGACATGCAGAAGGCTGCGTATCGGCCCACACTCGTGAGAACTTAAGCTCAAGTGTGATGAGGAATTTAAATAAAAGGATTGATACTAATAGATTTCAGTTTGAAGATTGCCGTAGATGTGGATGCTAAACGTGATCATCTGCTCTTTATTAAAATGTTTTTACGTTATTATAAATTATATTTGAAATAACGTAAGCAATAAAACAGCCATAGTTTGTAAGAAGTTTAAAAAAACTGACATTTATTTCGAGTTAATTCGTTTAGTATAACTTAGGCATCAAAATGTCATTCAATACATCAATATAAATCCATGCAGATAACTTTGGAGTCCGTTTCAAAAATGAATGTGGGATTTGCCATAGTTTTCTCTGTCAAACAAATGTTATGTTGACCAACCTTTCTTTGATCCGTAGGTTAGTTTGTTCACAATTCTTAAATCATAAATCTTGAAGAAGCTTACTCTATAATATCGAGTACTCTAATCATATTACTGAAAATATTTGTTTTCCAGGGGGTTTCTTCCAGATGTTTTTACAGTAAAAATTTTTAATGAGCGTATAATTAGTAAGAAACATAGGATTCTTGTAAGAAACATAGGGGGCTTCTGCAAAGGATTCTTTTAAAATATTTTATGCGAAATCATAAGTATTTAGAATTGAACTTTTGCTTATCTCCTACTTTTCTTACTGCCCAAACATTCCACCCAACGTGTTTGTTTCGCCAAGGTGTCAATGTGAATGAAACTAGTGTAACGCATTAGTAATTATGATAAATAATTCATTGAAAATCTACCTGATTGTGTTTATCCTACATGTTGGGTTTACAAAGCCGATGTGTTCGTCACACGTGTAGTCGACAAACCAGCTGTAAACATATGCAAGTGTGCAACAAGGTCATAAATCAGGCGGTAACATCCCGGCCCGACCGTGTCGCTCGCCGCTCCATCAGCCGCGGACGCTCTCGGCGACCCTCGCGACTACCGTTCCACGAGTCGAATGAAACAAAATACATTTCTACATTTGAAACCTCTTCGTAGATGTTGTATATGTATATCATTGCACTTTTACGTTTCGAGATCGTTGTTTCTAGATTTAAAGATGACGGGGAAGATATAATTATAGTTCAAACTGGTCATAGGAAAAGAGGCTTGTCAAATTCACGCGTTAGGAAAGAATCGGTATTGACATCGGGGCACGAATTTCGGCATCGATACAGTGCAGTGCCTAAGAACTGGTGATTCTGGTGCTACAAAGAACATACAGTACCTAGAAACGACCGATCCGTAAAAGCTGTTATAAAAAATACTTTACATAAAAATGTTCCTTGGTGATGATGTTTTTTTTTTATCCACGCTGGAAGGGAGGTTAAAAAATAGCCCTTACCCGCACCGAAATGCGGGCCCTCTACGCCGCTCGCCCAAGAGAGCAAAGCGACGAGCAGGGGTCTCCAACCTCTGACAGACAGCATCAGTGTCAGAGGCCCCGCCTCGAGGCTCGAGGCGGCTAGGAGCGTACAGTTGTCTACACGTCTCCTTGGGCATATCTGCTAAAAATAACCCCTCGCGTGCTGTCACCACATCATTGCGATCGACCCGAGCGTCTGCTCATTGCGACATCGCAATGCGTGGCCTCTGGTCCCTTTCAGGACTCCGCGCTGCTGGTGATGATGTTAAAGTGGTTCCAGTTGAATTGATTATTTTCGGACAAGTACACTTATAATTCTAAAATAATTAATTATAAATAGTCAAAAAATTATTTTTTTGAATTAAATGTTGGTTTTGGTCATAAATAATATGATCACTGTGATTATTAGAAAATATATAGTTTCTCACTTTAGGCTAATAATTTATCCATAGGACGCACGTAAATACGTTTTGCAGCATTTAGTTCATATGCGATATTAAAATATGCTTTAATTATACTTTAAATGTAAATGACTAAAAAACAGAGACCCTTCTTTACGTTCAAATAAGTTATTATTCCATCACAAGGTTACCATTAAGTATCACTAGATTCTGGAACAATTATTTGGCCCTTAGGTATTTTTTATGTGTCCAATACAAGTAAAAAATATTAAATTAGGGGATACTCGAATTTCCTTGTTTCATTAGCAGCCCTACATCCTCGAGCCAAAATCGTGACATTAACTGGTGACTCACATCAATTCATCTCTTGAAAACTAAACCCGTAAATCCTACTCCTCAAGGCCCTGGGTGGTAGTTGCGTGCAATCGGTTGCTCGTCAGGCGCAGACATTACATTTGATCGCCGATTGATAGCTGGCCTCACATGTTATCAGAGGTGTGCGATCGACCGCTGCAGCTGTCTAATAGGGGCTCAGCCACCGAAACAGGGCATCTTCTATATTAATGAATTATATTGTTGTTATTAAAAATACAATATGCCTCTAACTCATTTCCCTTTGTAAAGGTATAGAATTTGTAATTTAACACACTCTGAAGTGTTTTAGTTATGGTCAAAAGATGTTTTATTCTAGAACCATGGATTTAAGACCGTGGTTGATGCCTCCAAAATGTTTTATAAAAATTAAAACCAGGTCATATACCTTATCTGTCGAAGAGATTGTCTATTGTATCAATATGACATGACTGCATGTTTCTCAGTAAATATTATATCGTCAGTTTCGAGGACTTATTGTCAAAATCACCAAATAAATCAATCTGGACATGATATTACAATTCAACATACACCTTTCTCTCTGCATTCGCTTTACGGACTTAACGCTTAATGACATTAACAACAAATTTTCGTTAAACCGCTGCGAAAATGGTAGTTTTCATTACATAATTTGTGGGCCTAAGAAAGCTCTTTTTCACCTAAGGGGAAATAGAATCAGTTGATGTCGAGGACGTCAGCCGTTCGCTTATAACGTACTAAAACTGCAAACATATGTACGTCAGCGTCGATGGTGAGCTATCGATTGCATCGATAGTGATTAACGGTTATTATTATCAATTGTAATTTATTGTTACATTGTTGTAAGTTTAATTGATTTTTGAAACTCGCTCATTTCACAGATCGATTGTTCAATGCGTTCGATACGTCAATAGTTGTTCATTGATGTCAGTTTGACCTAACACAAGAGAAACTGACAAGCAACTGATTGTTTTAATAAAAAGAAAGAACAACATGAAAGCCTCTTTGGGAGATATCTTGAAAGGTAAACAAGTTGTAACATTTCGGGTTTCTTAAGCAATTAGCGTGTTGTATTGAGCTGTATGAACGAAAATAATAGTTCATCACACAGGCCTAAAGCTGCTTTTCGATATTCGGTCATTTTTCCTCTGAAAAATTGACCTCGAACGAAAAGCGTCACTTTGGTCCCTAGTAATTAAATATACTATTACTATGCACTGTACTGTTATCGGCCGGCAACTCGACGGAACAGTTGGAAAATCTAGTCGCCGGCATAAACATTTTTTTTTATTTAGGTTAAAAATGCTTTATTGAAATGAAGTTCCACCGTATATTTTAACGGTGAATGAATTAGTCAAAACGCTTTTGTCATAAATAGTATTATTGAAATAATTCAAAAAATAATGTAACTTATTATTACACCACAGCATGCATAACACCACTATTAAAGAAATATGAATCAGCCAGCTATCTTTGCGTAAGTTCGAAAAATCAAGAATGTTTTGGAATTAATTAAAACTTTTTATGTGTTTTGTTACATTTTTTATCAATACTAAATCTACAGTTTTGACACACTTGAACGGCCACACCCTCTCTATCTTTCCTCATCTAAGATGAATTGGAGGACATTAACAGGTCGAGAAAAAAGGCACTGTCAATTTATATAGGTTCTGTCCTTCCTCAACAACATGGCAGGCTTTTAGCAACTTTTTTGGGCCAGGCACTTCAGCGTAGTGCACTTGTTGAGAAAACAACCTAAGACATAAACTTTGATAGATTTTAAAAAAAAGTTCAACTCATTTCATTAAATTTACGTGCAATTTATTAATTGTTTTAAATACAATCTAAAAGCTGCCCAAGTAATGTTGTGGAATATGCAATGTCAGGTAATCCTGGATTCTAAGTTTCTCTTGAACGTTAATGTTAAATATTTGAATTAATGTTTTTTTATAAAAAAACATGTGATAAGTAATGTCCAGTCTGCCATTACGACACTATGTAATTAGTACTAAAGAACTTCAAGCCTCTGAAGTATACAGTATACATAGATAAATATGTATTGCATTTTTACACTAAATATACTGGGTGTTTGATATATAACCACTCAATTCATTCGATGGACCTATTTGGGTTAGTTAACCTTGGATAGTCAAATCAAGATCAGACATTGAAAGATTTCAATGATTTGGATAATCAATGTTTTGACAGTCATTACTAACCTTAATTCTGAGCTGAATCAGAAAAGGTGTTCTAAGTAATAGAAGAATACTAAAACTGCCGTCAAATGCAAAACTTTCATACAGGCTTTTCCAGAAAATAAATCTGTTGTAAAACGTTCTTGACTGCTGTAACACTCTTTCTTGACGAAAAATTAAATAAAAATAAAATGAATCGGCCGTTAGCGTACAGAAATGTAGACTGTTACAAACGCAACAAGAGTGGACGAAAATTTTTCGGAGGGGTCCAAAAATCCTTATTTCCAGAGGAATAGGATTCCTCACTGCGTCATTGAAATATTTGAAGGAAAATCTCTCTTCTATCCCTTAAAACAATATTATTATTTGCAGCAAAAACGTTTGTAGTGCTTCTATTGTCGTTTAGATAAATTGTGAAGAATCGGTAGCAGAATAATTTGAGTTTTAACATAGCTTAGAGAACTTGCCAAAAAAAAACTCAAATACATACTAAGCCAAGTACATATTAATATTATATATATTTTAATTAGTATGAATCTCTCACCAATGAAATATTATTGTTGAAACATATTCCAGGCTGGTTTTACGCTTATTCATAATGAGCTAGCCTAAATACAATGCTTAATGCAGTGTTTTTTTTAGCAAAGCGGTCATTCACTGGGGGGTGATCATTCAGTGGTGCGCCCACCCTATATTTAACGTAAAAGGTACATCATATGCTGTGTGATTAACGCTTCTTCAGTTACATTGTAAAAGGTTTCATGATTTTTACTAGTGGAAAACCCAAAATTCACACGCGAAAAATCCTGAGGAAACGTTCTTTCAATGTCTTTCACCGTATACAAGAAACCCACCAGAGAGCAGAAGCATCTGATTTCCACCTGATATATATATTTGAGGAATATGTAATCGCTGGTTACTTTTGTATTTGTGACTATCTTAATTTGTATTCTATGGTTTAATAAACGTATAGTGTTTCGCCAACGTTAATTTTCTGGCAATGAATTTGGTTTTTTATTATTTGTAAACTAAAAACAAATCCACTACTGGTATCTAAAAGTTAAAATCTAATGGAATTTAAAAGTACCTTGCTATGAGTGGTTTGAAAGGCACCTGCACTCGGAGGAGGATACCTGGGCCTTGGGGAGGGGGTACGCGTTGCGCCCGCTCCCTGGCGTCAGTCGGAAGACGACCGCGCGTGCGTTTAAGTGTTCAAGGATAATATGTGATCCCTAAAAAACTTTAAAGTGGATTAAAAATATCTGGCAATACATTCATCATCAAAAGTTGTTTTAATGGTGTAGTGAGGTGATTTGTGTTAAATTGGAATTCCATATCGGGATTTGGAGGTAAATTTCATTTTTGTTGCCGTATTAAGTTTTTTGCTATTTTTGGTTTTCTGGGTATGGGAGATATTGTGATTTAATTTATTTTAAACTTTGTTTGGTATTATTATTCTATGCCAATTTTGATCAAATTATATGTGAAACATATTAAGTACCTATCCCTGCTATATATGATACCTTTCACACAGATTTTATAATTTTTCTTACTATACATTTTCTTCTTGACTTATCCTATATTAATGTAATTCAAATGAAAATATTAAATATTGTTATAACTTGTAGTGTCATGTTCTACTAACTGAAAAATTTGTTTCACTGCATATTTTGTGGTATCTATATTTAATGGTGCTTTGTAAAGGTTAAAATCTGTTTTGTTTCGGTCTTAGTGTGTTGATTGAAAATATATAATCAAACAATGTATTCATATAATTTACTTTTACTATTAATTTACTGCTGGTATGTGCGAATCAATTCATCAAACACTATAAAAATGTAGATAATTTATTACATTTTAAAACCTTTTAGGCCCTTAAATTCAATAAAACGATTTAACCTTAAATGATAAATATTAATTTACTGCTGTGCTAATCAATTCATCAAACACTATAAAAATGTAAATATTATATTAGAATTCATCAAACACTATAAAAATGTAAATATTATATTAGAATTCATCAAACACTATAAAGATATAGATAGTTCATTACATTTTAAAACTTTTTAGGCCTTTAAAATTCAATAAAATCGATTTAACCTTAAATGATAAACATTACAAAATAAACACGTTTAATATTCAAATTAAAAGCAATATTGACCCATCACGTGGCAAATTAAAATTATTGAAACTAATTTTATTTGAAAACTTAACGAGCTACCCTGCTTACCTTCAGTGTCAGTTTGACTCAAGTTACCAAGTCAAACAATAGTCATGAATCGCCAGTTTGCCGGGGAAAGTTGAGGGAATTTATCTTTGTAACGGTGACCCTCAGACCGCAGAAACTAATTAAACTGGGGTAGTGAATAACGTTACACCTGCTGGTCGACTGGCGACTGGCGACTTTCCTATCGCACCCTCGACGGCGATGCTAACTTGGTCAAGTCCGACGGTCCAAAAATGTTAACTTAAGTGAAAGACGCTTTTACAAGTACTGTAATATTGTTCTGGGTGATTTTTATGTGTTAAAAATCTTTTATATTTTTTACTCTGTAAAAATTATATTGTGACCTCATATTTTGACTTTAATGGCATTTTATTTTACAAATAACTAAATTTGTATCCGAAACCATTAATTAGGAGACTATGAGGTATGTTCGGACATGTATGGGTTGGATTTCCAGCATGTGTGATCCATAATAAACTTACAAACTGCGGTTGGGGGAGGGTCCACCTTAAATAAACAGTGTCCGGCTTGGGGGGGACACTGTATTAACAAGTTATAACTATATAAAACAGTAAATAAAGTAGTATTATAAACTTATAAATATTACATAAGTTTATTTGTAAGTTTAATATGGATTGTGTAGACTAGATTTTCTACTTGTAGCCTACACTTGTGTGGAGGGAGACGCAACACCTTCTTTTAATTAATTCGGTATTCCGTTAGTAAATTTGGACATTTGAAATTACTTCGTCACAAAAAATGGACAAAATACAAATGAAAACGTAGTCCATGAAAGAAGGAAACACGTCAAAAGAATAATCAAGATCATTAGTTTTTACTCTACTCTTAAGATTAAAAGGCAACCGTGGGCAGGAACTATGAGCAATATATTAGGGACGGTCAAATCGGCCAATAATCAGTGTCCGGGTCGGGTGGAAGTTGACGGTATTTTTTACGTTTTTACGGACTGCTCTGACGCCTGTTTTGATCCTTTTACACTTGTATTTGAAGGAGGAAAGGATTTTTCAAATTATTCTTTTATAGTGAAATCATTATACTGTTAACACCAAACAACGCAAAAAAAAAAATTAGAACATGAAAAACAATTACATGAAAGGCTTCATTTTTGTATTCTAGTAATTTTGACCCGTTGTTAAATGTTAAATATAGCAGTGTCATCATGAGGCATTCATATCTAAATGATAGTACAATATATTGACCTTAGGTATTTTTTTCCTCAGAAATTGACGTAAATTTTACTACTCTCTTTTATTTAGTATCCATAAACAAAAAATTTAATTTCGATATTTTAATTTGCCAGGAAACTGTGGCACTTTTTTAGAGAAATATAAAAAATTCAGTCTCTTTTTTCTCGAGTCAACTTTATTTCAGATTTCCTCTTTTAGATGTAGATTGTGAGGTTGATGAAACTAGTCTAATGATAACTGAATAAGAAATCAACATTTTGAAACTCCTTAACCATCGCGGACTCTTCTTATGGCCAGCCCGAAGCTTGCAAGCTTCCCTGGGCCTCTAAGTATTACAATCATACAAGTTATATGGAAAACCTACTTCCACGCAAAAAATTAAGCAACTTAAAGTTGTTTGACAATCTCATATTGCTTATTTCGTGTAAATACAACGCATACCGCCTGCAACCATAGCTTATTTCTGGAGGCTCGTTCCCTGTTATCTGATACATGCACACATTTCATTCCTGATATGTGTATCTGTGCCTGCAGTATCTGATAGTCCTGATAACTGAGGTAGCCGCCGGACAACTAATTAGTTCAATCATATCGGATAGCCACTACCTGCGGGTGTGTAGATTGTAACAGCAATTCCTAGTTAATACATGGTTTGCTTTGAATATCTCGATTCTGGAATGATCTAACAAAAAGACGAAGAAAGAAGAATCCTCGTCAGACTCATCCAATTATATTATACAACTGTTTAGTTTATCGTGGAAATGCCCTGTATTGTTTTAGACGTTGATTTTTTCTGATGACACGGTTTTTAGGGTGACTTTTGATTTCATTTATTCACTGATTACTGGGTAAAAATCACTATATAGTTAAATGTTATGAATCATATATCTTTAATGTCACTGGTGCTACTGATCTAAAGGTAACCAAAACGCTGACAAAAAACTTCAATTGCAATTTTATTTAAAGGGATTAGCTTAGACCGCACATACAGCTAAAATTAATAAGTCAGTGTCATAAAGTTAAGATAGCTTGACAATAAAGGATATTATTTCATTTTAGTATGTTTTTCCAGGCTAGGTATTTGTTATGAGTTACCTGCGACTAGCAAAGATTTCTTAAGGCAATATACTAATAGATGTTTACTTTTGTTTACTATTATTATGTAAAAGAAACCTCTCACAATATTTAGCATTGTTTATTCTTCTCTATGTTTGATTTGTAACATGCAAAATAACAGTAATATTTAGTAATTATTAATTCGAGTTTATCAAGTTTAATAAGAAAATCAGAGCATTACCAGTTTGGCACAGACCTCAGACCTACGAGAACGAGTCAAGGGCTGTAACGGACGAAAGCGTTCGGTTGGTCCGTGTTTGACTGCAGATTACTAAAACAATCTAGTTTATTTGGAAGTCTATAGTTACCGACTGTTTTTATTCAAAAAGTACCTATTATATTGAATTTTCAAATATATATTATTAATAGTTGGCTTTCATATTTACATATCCATATACATCATCTATCAATTTCAGACAGAGGCGAATTTTTTTACTCTCCATTACCTTTGCTTGATTACTGATTACAATCCTACATGTTCCTAATTATTTGTAAAACAATTCCAACACACTTGTTGTGATATTATAATGGTATAGATAAAAAATCAAATAATTTAAGTTTAAGGATATAAAAAAAATTTGAGAAAAAAGTTCATGCTATGCTTACAACTGTCACACCAGCACTGTTGGAGAGGATCAACAAACTTATCACACGATGTATTAGGATCTATGGAATGACCAAAGATGACTTAGAAATGTGAACATTTGAAAAATAATTTTATTTGAATAAGTTAAAAACTGATTTATTACTCATCCCTCTGTCAACGGGTAGGAAATTTAGCTCATACCCCATCCATCTCTCTTGATTTGACCCCTCACACTCAAAAATATTTCACACTCACTTCATTGAACTTCTGATGCACTGTTAGTGGGTTTTATCTGCACTGTTTTTGACGAGTGTTTTAAGGTTACTTAAAACATTTATTAAATCATCAATAGCAATAGCTACTTGAACAGTAAGTAGTTCCGTTTTATCTTTTAACTTTATAAATGATCGATAGCAACAATTCTTTTAATAAGTTTTAATTGGCCAAAAATAAACGGTTAGGCAAATCATAAATTAATAAACTGTATCAGGAAACTTACACATACTTTCTCCCTTCAAGTAATTTAAAACCAGAAAACATATATAGCGAAATAAAACAAATTAACAATTAATTATCACACAAATATATACAAAATTTTATAAAAATTGGTTAGTAAATAACGGAGATATCGGTTTTTAAATATTTTTCATAACAATAACATTGGTTATTACTAGAAGCCTCTGGATCGTTAAACAACATTATTTAATATTTAATCTTACCTTACGATCCAATATTTGTATAAAAGGGGAAACCTAGGTTTCAGCACCGCAATGCCATCATCAGTCCCATTTTTTGTTATATAACAAATATGGGACTGATGATGGCATTGCGGTGCTGAAACCTAGGTTTCCCCTTTTATACAAATATTGGATCGTAAGGTAAGATTAAATATTAAATAATAACATTGGGCAACATACTGCGTTTACCGCCGAACTAAAATATCAATTATCTCCGCAACCAGTTGACGTAAACTAATGATTCAAAATACTGCATTATTTAGTTTTTCAAGTCAAATTTAACGGTTGCAAGTATATTTACTTTGGAGGTTACGGATTTTGTGAAATTTTAAAAATATGAATTTTTTAACACTTAAACTTTCATAACTTCTGAACCTGAATTTTTACAGACATGCGGGTGGTGTCATTTTGTTTGTCATCGTAAGCACTAAAAACCATGAAATTTTTATCAAAATCGTTAGAGCCGTTTTTGAGAAATTTGGATTTGTGTAATTTTTTATGGGTTTTTATGGGGTAAATACCCTTCAAAATCAAAAATTCAAAAAAAATAAATAAGCCTGGAGATACAACGGCTTTATACCTACATGCCAAATTTCATGAAAATCGGACCACTGGTGTCGTCTCTAGCTTTGTTTACATTCACACACACACACACACACACACACACACACACACACAGACAGACACCACGCCAAAAACCACTTTTTTGGATTCAGGGAGCACTAAAACGAATATATCCACTAACAACTCAAATTCGAAAATTTTGACGAAAACAATACTTTCTCCATATACCATGTATAGGGGGGAGAAAGTAAAAAAGAAACATTTTTTAACTGACCCATAAACAGTGGATGAAAACATGAGGTAACCGACCTCATTTAATTCATTTTTAATTAAAGAATTCAATATTCATTTATCGTGTCTAAAAGTAAAAAAAAAAAACTCTGTGTTTTTCATGATTTATTTTAATATTTTAATTAACAAGATACGTTACTCCTTAAAAACAAAACAGTTCTTCCTTAAGAACTAAAGTTTAATGTTGGATTGGTAGATATAACGTTTTAGAGCCCTATCTTTTACCAAGCAAGGGCACCACAGTATATACTGAACCCAAGCCTGTGAAACCTGTTTTAGAGGTTTATATGCCTTGTAGCTGTTATGGAGACCGTCCAATTACATCGCACAGGCCAAATTATTGGTCGTTTTTCTTACTTGAAGCCGGAATATAAGATCAACTTTTTTATTGTCAACGCAAACTATTGTTACAGTAGTAGAAAAATCAACATTTAAAGGGGAATCGGTCCTAACCGCACACATTTATTTACATGTTGTGAATTGAACCAGTGACCTACTGAATTCAATTCAGAGTTGCTAACTATTCAGGCTTTATACAAGGCTTCTTGTGCCCTGGCAATATAAAGGAAAGAAGGAGAGGGAAGAGCCAAACCTGCGATGGGGCGAGCCACTTGGGCCCGTCTGACTCGCTTTCTCCATGTGTGGAGAATTTCGCTGTATTGGTGGGAAATATGACCCAGTGCTGAGCACTTTTCCAAACTTTAATTCTCTGAGGGAATTTAATTGGGTTAAGAAGCTATGAGATAAAATTTCCCTCGTTTCTTACAATACCTTGCAAAAACTCATCATTACATTTTTGCGAGGCATCGTTTCAGTTCTAAGAACTTGGGCTCACTACGACAGTAGCTTGTCCACTACTTCATCCATACTTTGTATGCTATTTTGCTCTATTTTCTTCACTCAGGATGAATGCAAAGAAAGATTAGAATTGACAAACTTATAAATAATGTGTTTTTGATTACCCAATACAAAGACGCATTATTATTATTTTTCTGTGTGGTAAACGGACTCTAATAGTTTTCTATACCCATTTTTAGTTCGAGTTTTACATTTTTTGCACTTAATAAAGCACCGTACGAAGCTCTTGTGGTAAGATTTACTGAACTCGCATGAGAATTCCACCCTCAGCACAGAGTAATTACCGGGGTAGGTAACGTAATAAAAAAACCATTATCAATTTCAAAACCTAACACAAACGTAGCCAGTTTTTCTGGTGATCATGTAATACCTGAACTCAGAACGTTTTATTTTATTGTTATTTATAAATATCAGCTGATTCACTGTCATTACGCAGAACTTTAAATTTAAAATAATTACCTACAGTAAAGAATTGCGCTCAATAGTCCGATAAGCTGACATTATTGGTTCCAGCACCCCTCACCGCATGAGTTTGTAGACTTATTTATCTTAGTGATTTTGGTTTAAACACATATTCTTAAACTAAGTCCCACACACCGAAAAAAAACATAGTGATACGTCTAGGTTAAGGGATGTTTAGAATCGTTAAGAGATCTTTTCTAGAAGAGGGCATCCACTTTTTAAAATTCACTAGCCTGCTTATTTCTCTAAATATCTTGATGAATCTTGGCATATAGCTTTATCTAGCCTAGATCTATCGAGTTACAGAGTAAAACTCCCCATTTTGCATTTCTGTGCCAGCAGACTTGTACACTCACTCCCCATTTCATTGTAAAGGACAATGTTTGTGTATTCTTATTTCTACTATTTAAATGAATAAAAATCGGTTAGGTAGGTTAGGTTACGTAAAATTAGGTTAAGATAAGTAAGGTTAAGTTTTACCTGCCTGACCTAACCTAACCTTGAACCTAACCTAACCTTGACTTGAAAAGGCCAACTCCGCGAGTTACCGGCGGGATCACAAGATGATAACGGCTGATAAGATAACATTCGACGACTGAACCAGACTGTGAACTGACTATTAAAATGTTTATATTTTTCATTCATCAGAAAAAAATGAATGAATAGTACTATAACTCTGTCAGTACTATGAACCCATTAATAATTCATTTATTCGAGGAGAGAAATTTTAAATTGTGGTGGCCCTATTCTAGAAAAGATCGTCGTTGGGGCTAGCGTGTTGGGCTGTCATGCCTAATTCATTACTGTAGGTAACATTTATAATTTTAACACTCTGAGCAACGATATTGAATCAGCAGATATTCATTAATGAGATTGGAAGAAAATTTCTGAGTTCAGGTATATTGTTGTTACCTGCAAACATGGTTACGTTTGTCTAAGCGGGTGTTATTAGGTTTTGAAACTGATCCGTTTTTTGGGACACGGTGAATTCTAAAATATAATTTTCTACATACATTTCACCATAAGATTCATTCAAATTACTAATTAGTTTATATAATGCTCCATGGATGGAGTAAAACCCATTCAAATAAAAAAATATGTTTGCACGAATATTATAGTTATTTTCACATAAAATTATTTAACAGACATGAAATCAAACAAAGATTTAAGGAAGATCGGTCACTTGTGGTTTCATCCTATCCGTTATGAGTAAAATCATAAACGGTGCATTTGCAATCAACAACCTTGTGCCATAAAGTTTAATTAGTTGGCCTCCGTTCAATGCTGTGGTTAATCATTTATGATAGGTATCTAATCCCGGGTAATATTACCGCCGAACCTATTATACTTGTTTACAAGCCGCCTGGCACCTCTGCATGTGTTGTCTCTATGTAACTACAACCATTCCACCCTATTAATTTTAACAGCGTGATCCTCAAATTTATACCTCTGCAAATGCATCCGCATCATATATCAACACCGTTCAAGTTTTGAGCTAATAAATATATATATATATATATATAGGGATCATGTAGTTGTTTAGGTACTATTTTTAGGCTTACAGATAGAGTACGTGTACTTGGTATTAATCATAGATTTGATCTAATTTTAAAATAATTTTAAATTAGAATTTAAAGACTTGAAGAATAAAATACGTTGTTAATAGTTAGTATATCTCGATATTAGTATTCCCATGGTGAAAAAGAAATTTTCCAGAAAAATAAATGGCAAAACAGGTTCAATTAATATTATCCTATTAAGAACATTTTTTTCCTACTTGATTTACCTGTTTCAACATAACACTCCATTACTTACCTTAAGTATGCTAGTCATAGATAAAAATGTTAAGCGACAACTGACGAATTCAAGATAAGGAGGAAACTTTAAGAAGCACACTAATTATATTTTGAATGATTCCTTTTTCGGTTTTTTGTGTGTTTCCAAGCTTTATTCTCAATGGCGTCATCCGTATCTCGTCACCGGAGTTCCAATTTTCACTTAGCCATTAATTACAATAGCAGCGATGCTGGAAACGGTTACGCCAGCGCCGAAACCTCGTGAGTAGCTTATTTATTTGTCAGCTTTGTTTGTGCCTGGAAATTTACAATCTGTTGAGGACAAAAAACTGACAGATCTTTGGCACTGACAACGTAAAGTTTATTCTGAGCAAAATACACAAACACTGTCCAATGGAGGAAGTTTAATTTATGTGGTGCAATGATTGATATGGTATTCTTAAGATTTAAGTTGTAAAATATAATTGAGTTTATTTTGTGAAACGTATTGTATGGTTAAGGTACAATAAGTTAATTAACTGAATATGCAAGGAATTTAAATATGGTCTATACTAAGATTAATGCGCGTCATCGGTGTTAATTATTCTCCTGAAGTCGCTTAAGAAGTTTTAGAATCATTTTAATTCAACGTCAGTTTTAATTATAAATAGCTTTGTTTACCTTGTCAATTCCATTATTTCCAATATATTGTATAATTATAAAGGGTTATATAGATGGAATAACTTAATCAACTGCCTTCAAATAATAATAAAATTAAAATTTGCCTATGTTCTTTATTACAAATTCATTTTCACAGTTTTTCTTTGTACAAAAACCTTAAGTCAATAAACTGACTTCAATTTAATAATTATGTTGAAGAAGATTTAAGCACAATATACTATGATAATTTATTATATTTTGATCAATACGATTAGTGTGCTATAATATCTCTATTTATAAAAGCCAAAACTGTTGACTTACTGACTGACTCACTCACTGATCACAGTTCCTCAAAAACTTTAAGGCCTCGGACCATGAAAATTGTCATAAAAATTCAGTGTAGTCTCTAGATGCTTGCTAAAGGAAAATTTTAAAATATTTCGTCTGATAAAGCTGTAAGAGGGTAGATTATAAAATTCAAAATGGCGGCCTTTACCCAGTTTTCAAAGGTTATGAAGGCACCTCAAATCCATGAAAAATAGATATGAAACATAGCACAAATATTATTTATGGGCTCTAGATACGTACTAAGTAAGAATTTTAAAATATTCTTTCTCAAAGTGCTAAAATATAGATGTAAAACGTATATAAAAATTAAAATGCCGACTATTTAAGTTTTCAACATCCAATCTACTTAAAAAAAATAAAACGTAAAATCTATTACGGCCGCCAAGTATATTTGTCAAAATCCACACAGGCTACTCGCGTTGAACAGACCGCCCGATTTACCTACTGTATTGTATTCTGATTCATGTGAAAAATAAATAAATAAATTTCGTCTGTCTAATAAATAAATAAATTAGTGGTAAAACTAGAATCTTGAAACTGTGTATGGCCATTCCATTTTGAGAACAACTGTCCACTAAAAACGGAATTTCAAAATTAAAATTTGGGTGTGTTTGCGTAGGTTATGAGGATTTAAATTCCACAAAATATGCTACGTCACTAATACATTTTCGCCTCTATCACGTAAATAAGTGACCCTATCTTCGAACGTGATTGAAAAACGTTTGGGGAAATAGTGTTTTTGCTAATATATATTCTCTGTCAAGTATTTCAAAGAGTTTTAGGTCTATTAAAAAAGGGCTGAATAAAGATTGACGTTACGTCGAAAATCCGCCTTAGAGTCTTTTTGTTTTATATCTAGATTTATATGTCATTTTCCATGTCGCAACAAATAATTAACCATTTGCTAACTCATTCTATTTTCTTATCTCAAAGGAAATATTTTGTTAGGAAACGCTACACGTTCTCATTTCAATCTAGGGTGGAATCACTAGCTGCACCTTGAGGATATAATTGCACGCCCATGGCCTATAACCCAAATCAGTCCATCTGTTCATTTTCCCCAAAACATTGCACATACATAATATGACTTAAACAAAAATGAGTTATCCTTTCAGTGCACGAAGCTGCGGGTATATTTCCAATTATTTATATGCTATTTACTGTATTCATACAATAAGCAAATTCAAAATGTTCGGAAACCCAGTCGTCTTTCTGATGATAGTCAAAATCAGGATAATTACAGTACACCTCGGATTATCCGGACCCCACATTATCCGGATCCCGGATTATCCGGACCGGTCCATCCGAGAAATTAAAAAGTTTAAATCACGACAAAAACATGATTTTTGCGAGTATACGGGTGAAATGCGCCTTCTAAAAGTAAAATTCAAATGTAATACATTACCGTATGCATTTGGAATCACAAATAATTGAAGAAATCGCATTGCCTGAACATGTTATTACAGTATTTTCGTGAACGTAGTTTTCTTGGGGCGCTAGCAATAATCAATAAAGGGAAAGCCTACGGCAATTTCGCGAGTTTGTTTATTGCTGTCATTTGATGTGTTACCTTATTTCCTAAGAAGAGTTACTTTAATAAGTTTTCAGTTACTTTAAGTAACGATTATTTAAGTTTGAGATATTTTGATTTATGATTATTTAATGTTAATAAATTAAATATATTTTAATCTGGCGTTTTAATCCAAACCGGAACCATAGGTACGGTAAAAGTTAACATTTAACATTATATTCGTATGAGTAATAGTAAAATTTAGTTCTTAAATTTCTTTCAAAACTGAACCCTCGTAAAATTTGAGACTAATATGTTGTAGAGTCTTTACACGCCGTTTGCAGCATCAATTTAACCGGGGCTAAGGTACGCGATCGCAATTTAGGCAATTTTATAATGACCTCGGATTATCCGGATTTTTTGTTATCCGGATCGGTATTCCGCCACATTGATCTGGATAATCCGAGGTGTACTGTACTATTTTTATAATTGTGTAATTTATCAAATTTGATATTATTATTCATCTGGTTAATGCCCATTTTCAAAAGCTTAATTATTCTACATTTCAGAATGATTACGCCTTCAGAGTTCGTATATTAATATCAGTATAAGTTTCCCTATTTATGTGGACACTGTGTTTCTGTTCCTTAAACAAGAGATAGTTGGAATGATTTTGACTAACAAAGCCAATTGAACTATTGATGCTAAATTCTTCATATATTAGACTTGCCAAACAATACAGAAATATAATTATTAATACGTAAAATACTGTATTTCAATTCTAGACGTCAAAGAACAGTCTGAAAACATCTTTTACTTGAGCAGTTTCATGACGTGCACGCTTTCTGAGCTAATTGAGGAAAGGATTTCATTTATTTACATGTTTGAATAATTAGTTTTTTACTTATTCTTTTTCAATAAATAATATGAAGGTGATATAGTTTTTCAAATAATTTTAAGGTGTTTGTTATGCACCTTAAAACATGTTTGGAAGTAAAAACGTTTCGGCAAGAACGTATTTCAATCCAAAAGTAACACGATATACAGCTCAAAACTCAAATTCGAAAAGGATAGGATTACAATTACGTTTAGTTTTATATTGGAAGGAGTCCATGATTTAATAGCCAAATGTGAAACTGTCATAGGGCTCAAAATAAAAGATTAATCCTTATTCAAGACTTTTATAAGGGGATAATAATGTAAAGGTCTTGGATCCGATTTCAAAGATCGTTTATTGATTTTGAAAGTCATTGAATTTAGTAGTTGGTATGGGAGCCATGATGTTCCTTGTGGTATTACAAGAGCGATAATTATCTTATTATTTTTATCTAAAAGGTTTTCCTTTTATCAACTAATTTTTCGCTCTAAAAATGAATTTTAAAACGTCTTAAATCTACATTTATTGAGTTTACACTTTTCAATTATATGTAACAAGAAAACATATAAGTCGTATCGTTTCACTAAAACGACAACAAACTTTTATTTGTAATTTTTCACTTCTTAATTTATTATTTCTCAAGCCAAATTGACAAAATGCATTGCATTAGCCGTGTCATGCATTAACATTAAAACCGAAGAAAGAAAGTAACACTTTCGTTTAAAAAAAGTAATACTTCACACTTTAAAAAGTGGTCTATCCTTAAGAAATACCCGGACAATGAGCATTTATAATAGCAATAAACATTTCTAATAGCATTTATCCATGAAGAAATAATGTAAGTTTCTTTTTTTTTCAAAAACATTAAAGAAACATTGTGGGCACTGATTGATATTGAATATTTCAAAAAGGATTTACATTTAAAAGCCGTGTTTTTTCATCGAGATCATATTTGTAGCAGCCATATAGGGGAGCAAAATTTGAGCCTTTTTTTATTGATGGGCAGAGTTTTCTTCCTGTTTAGTTGGCTCGTTAAACACCTACTGTATGGCCGAGCCCCCTATAATTAGAACTGTTTGACTCTGGGAATCGCGCATTGATTTCGTAAGTTAGAGTAAACAAGCAAATCTATCGCAATATGGGACGCATTGTCTAGATTGAGTCACATCACCTGCTGCAGACATTTTTCATACTTTGTTATAACACTCATGGGCCATTTGGGTCTATTATTCATATTTTACATCAAATTTGCTGACAACCCCGGCTTTGCCCGGAAGATTATTTCTTTCTTCTAATATTCTTGTTGTTTTTATGCTGCATTCTGTTAGTATAATCATAGAGGCTCTTTCTAATGGTAACCATAGCAACTACTCAAAGCACTACCAAAACCCTTGACATAGGTCCCTTTAGGACGATCCTGGGCCTAAGCCCTTAAAGATATCAAAACCAAACCACTATAGTGCACATTATGAGATTTCAAGCTTTAATTTGATTTTGCAATCACGTGTCTACGACATGTAATTTTGGCTTTAGCCCGAAATATACCAACACACAACTCTTCTATATAATATACATCGATTTTCAAATTTTACAAGTTATTGTCTAAGAGCTGTCGTTAGTAAGAATATAAACCGCTAAGTTTTGGTGCTACGAATAAAAACTACGTTGCATTCTTTTAGTAGCGCAATTTGATTAATCTAGGAGATTTTAACACCTCACCATTCAATAATTACCAGTAGTGGGCACTTGGGGCTGCTGGCCCAATCAAACTTTGACAGGCAGTCAATTTTTTGACAGCTACTTCCGGTCACGTGACCGGAAGTGACGTCATCAGCTGTGACGTAGCTGTGACGTGTTGTAGGTGGGTATTTAAAGTTTAAATGCCCTGCTGTGCTGGGTATTTAAATTTTAAATGGCCGGAAGTGTGTCAAGGTCGTTTGGGGATGTTTTTAAAAAAGATCTTGCATTTTCGGAAAATCCGAAAATGCAAGATATTTTCTTTTTTTATTTATTTGTTTTTTTTTACAAAAGTATTATTTTACAAGTTAGTAAAGTTTGCTCCCAAATTTGAAAAGTAAGTTGTTGTCGGTGCTGAAAGTTCTTGTTTATTTTCATTCTTCTTGTTGTTGTAAGTTGGCAAAAACACATTTTTTTCGTTTTGATTGTTTGTTGCATAAAGTTCTAAAGATAAACCAAACCCAGTGGTTATAAGTTGTTTTAGTTCTTCACTAAAAATTTCCAAATCCTTGTAGGTTGTAAGATTGATAGTGTTGTAGTGAATCCCGCGAATGTTGAGAGACATGACTAGAGTTGTTTACTCGACGAGAGGTGTAGCAGGAATGACTATTGCAAAGCCGGTGCTGCAGGTACCTCCGATGGTAGTGGGGGTAGTGGTGGGGGTAATGGCAGGTGTTTGTTTAATCACTTTGAATTTAATCGTTGCCACAATAGACCGAGTCGATGTTGCAATTCTTCTAGTTTATCCAACCGGTTCTTTTGATATGTTTTGCAACTACATTTACAATAGCTGAAAGAATTACATTTTGTACAAGCTTTTCCGTCAACTTGATCTTCAGGTATTCTAAAACATTTTTCTTTGCAACAATAAGTTATAAGTGTTAGATTATTTCTTTTGGATGACATGTTGGTTGTAGCTTGTCTTAAACAGAACTGAGCCTCTCAACGTTAAAGTTTCGTATTTATGTAAAGTATTCGAATAAAACTATCGAATAAAATAATCGAATAATACTATCGAATAATACTATCGAATAATACTATCGATTAAAAGTTCAAGGTCATCCGTTTGAGGTTTTAAAAAAATACAACATATCAGTATATAAAAACATATACTGATATGTTGTTTTTTATCTTTTTATTTAAAACATTTTTTTTACAATGTTATTTTTGTGCGATGTGCAGAGTTAGTTCCGTAGAGTTGTTTCCGCTCATTCCGTGTGACACCAAATATAATGATCCTGGTTGAATTTCCCGCAGATCTTCATTTTGCAGCAACTGGACGAATCGTTTTGGAAGATATACTTGAAACTTTGGTTCATCACCCGGTGTATATGGTGCATCGGATAAAGATGCGACGACTGCGTCTCCATGCGTTGTATCAATTTTCTTCATTTCATGAACAATATAATGTTTCTGTTCTTTTAATTCTGAACATTTCTTGATAATTAGAGTATTTGATTTTGAATGCAAGTTGAATTGTTCAACTAAACATTGGAGAAACTGTTGTGATGCCATCCTTCACAGGAGATGTTGTCTGTTCGGAGTATGGAGTTAGACTGATACTCGGGGTGTGTTGCCTCTTCGTTTATATAACCTTCGGAACCCCCACTACATTCTTCCGTTTGTTGTTGTAAGTAAGCAGCCAAGTGATACGCGTTTTGTAATGCGCATTGAGATTGGTTGTGTTTCGGATTTATTGTAGAAACACAAATATTTCTAGCATCAAAGTGAAATGTTTTGTCCACTTTTATGTTTAAAACTTCTTTGTTTGTGTACTGTCGTATCCAATTCTTTTTTTCCAATCCTCTGGTATATATGTGTGTAAATTGTTTGCAAAAATGAAACATAATTTTGTGTACATTGTTGTACGGTAGGAAACCTTCATACCAATGGATATGATGAAAATTATTTGTTAGCCATCTGTTTGTTATTTTAGCTTTTGACTTTAGTTCATGGACAGAACACGGTGCTTCAAATAAAAACGGGTATGCTACTTGTGTAAGCAAATCCAAAATTACCAATTCTTTTATGATAAATCTATCATCGTTTCCGCGAAATGCTTGAAATTCAATTACACAAGGTTTTGCTGCCATTTCTTCATCCTGTCTGCTCATCATGGTGTCTGCTGATCAACTGTTTTCCACACCACGGTAGGTTAGATATATATATAAACCAGGCCGTACAGTTGTAGGCGCGTTGGTGTATGTTTAACGTGGGCACCATCCCCAGTAGGCCTACCCCACGGTTTATTCTTTTGTTAAATTACATTGTAGTTTTAACCTAGCAAAGTTTCTTCTTCTGTATTATTGTTGTTGGTGGTTTCTTCTTCTGTACTGTTGTTGTTGTTGTTGGGTTCTTCTTCTGTAGCCTCCGTTGCAACTTCGGTAAAAGGTTCAAAGTTTCTTAACTGCCTCCACATTTCCACTTCGTGAGGTATTCTATTAAAGATGGATGTATCTATTGGTCCGTATTGTAAAGTGCTTTCTGGTTGTTTTTCGCATGCATCTACCAGATATTCCTTAATAACAGAGCTTGAAAATACTAATTGTTTCATATACCTGGTAATAGGTGATGTTGCATAGTTTAAAATGTAAAATTCTTCACGTGTTAGAAGAATTTTATTTTCAAATTGTGTCGAGTCTCTAATTCTTACTTGTTGTTGACCACGATGTTTAATAATGTCAATTTCATTGTCACAATCCAAAAGTCGAATGTTAGTTTTTCTTCCAAAGAAACTGTTGGCTAAATAACATTCAATAAGATGTAGATGTTTTAAAAAGGAATCCCAAGCATTTTCTGAAAATAAAACCATCTTTGTTCCATGGCTTAGTATTACTGCGGGAGAGTAGTCTAATGATTTTACCAATCCTATCGACACACTTTTACTCATGCAAGATGAAATAGGATAAAAGATGCGAAGGAAAACTTCAGTTAAAATGTTTGGTGGAATATTTTCTTCAAGTTTTCTTTTCTTTCTTACGTTTGTTTTATTATTTTCCAACTTTTTATTTTGTTTTCCAAACTTTAAAAAGTCATCAATTTCCTTTACAATATTTTCTTCAAAATGTTTATCATCATTTTCCAATAAAGGTGCTGTTTCGGAAACGTCTTGTACAACTGATAAAGAACTCATTTTGTTTATAATGCTGTAGACGATGTTACCCATACAACTGTAGACAGTAAACTAAACAATTTTTGTTCCCGCTCCTGCTTTTATAACCGAGTGGTGGGGGTATTTTTTTTTCCTTTTCATTTTACAAAACTGCTTTTACAATTCCTGTTAAAGGTGTATATGTAACAATTTTATCATGTAAAATTAAACAATAAGCAGATGTATCTTTGGGTACATTTTGTTCAAATTCCATTTCTATTTTTATATCTACACTGGAAGATTTTACAGATTCGTTTTGTTTTGAACAATCAACTACAACAATCGGATAGTTAGATTTAAATTGGTTTGGCGTTAATAAAGGTGTGTTTGTTTTTCCATAATATGAATTTTGGAATCTTGCGTACATATCGTACAAAACGCTAAACCTGTCTTTTGTAAAGTTTATGTTGAAGTTGTCGTATGGAAAGAATTGAGAGTTTAGAAACACCTTAAAATTTGTAAGTTTGCAATGATCAAATTCACCAGCATGTTTAGTTATTTCGTTTCTTCTTTTTGTTTGTAATCCAAATATTACATATCTTGCCTTTTCCAAATGAGTAGAAGTTTTTACAGTCCATGTATGACGTTGTGTTTCCGGTAAAACCGGATATTCATGAAACTCCCAACTTCTAAATGGTATTACGATATCACGATCTGATTTTAAAGTTCTTAATAATGAAATTCTATTCTGATCGTTTAACCGTACATGCGGTACTCTCCAAACAATTTTGTCTAATTGCATTTTCCATTCTAAAGTAGCTTCCGTTGTTCCATCAGTTGCTTGAATAATATCTTTGTCGTTTGATGATCTTAACAAAACTAATTCTTGTTTTACGTTTATTATTATTTTTCGGTAATCTTCGGCAAAGCCTAAAAGTAATCTTAAAGGAATGTAAAAGTCAAAATTGCCTGAAGTGTTTGGAGTGATTGTACTGGAATCGGGTGCTACCCATCCTGCGGCGGCCAGCATATTTTTTTCACTCGGTGTTAAAGATGCTAATCCTTTTAATGTACTTGTAATTCCCACCTTTTTTGTTGAATCTACTGTAACTCCGGAAATTTCATATCTTATTTCATCAAACAAATATGCCATGGGGTTATTTATGAGCGGAACAGTACTTGCAGTGCTTCCATCTCTTTTTGTTACTCTTCCTTCGATATACAAATAACTTTCACATGGAAGTGTATAAATATCCTGTTGTTGTATGGGAATTCTAATTTCATCATTATTATTTAATTTTGATGAAGCGTAAGGGTTGTGCGTATGATATTCCTTTTCCCATAAGGTTTCGTCGAATGTCGGACCCTGCGCTATATCCAATATTTCCATTATTAATAAGTTTTAATCCAATTTCTTCTAGAAAACGAATGTTATCACTTGTTAATCCTTCTATAGCTGAAGTGCTACTGACTTGTTTACCAGTCAGCTCTTTCTTTTTAAATGATAACCCCATTGTTATACGGTTGATTTTATATGTATTCGTATAGTTATAGGTTCGTCTCTAAAATCAATATGATTTCCGTCTTGATCTAGTATGTTCACCACAATGTCTGAAATAAAACTGGTGTTTAACGGTAGGTACACCAAGTTTTGTGGCTTTTCCACAATTTTAAAACCCGGAGCGACCGTTGGATAGAATGTGTGCAATATATGAGTATTTTCACCATCTCTATAAGAACCATGTATAATATTACATGTAATATCTATACTGTTAACTTTCATTATTGTTACAGTTCTAGCACCTGAATGGTTAATATTAGGTTCTAAAATTTTTGTTGTTTTAGGAAATCCTAATAAACTACCAATTAAATGTTCTTTGCTAAAATCTATATAATATTTAGATTTAATTTCAGCTTTCATAGTATTGTTATTTCCTTTTATTGTTATATTATCTTTTCCCATATGATTTTGTATCGCTTCATTTATATCATCAATTTCATATGCTCCAGTGGGTAAACTAAATACTTGTATATCTGAATATTTGTTTGTATTTTTATCTTTTGTTTTGTAATAATGTATTTTGTCATTAACATTTTCAGTAACGTTGGGAATAGAATTATAAGTTGTTATATCTAATAATGCAGCTTCCCATAATTTATCTCTTTCCAAACGTAACGCAGGGAAAAGAACACTTCGCAAAGTAGATGAAGTTCCAGTTAATGATACTGTATAGGAAGACATCTTAAAGTTGACTAACGCTTTTTGTTAAAAAATCTAAACATAAATGTCCACAGATTACCGTATCATCAGGTTGCTCTCTTTTATAATTGTATAGTACATTTTTAGCTGTTTTAAAGTAATATTGTAGTTCTTTTGGTGGTGGGAGATTACCAAAACTATCAAAGTAGTAAATAGTTGATCCTAGTTTCTTATAACATACCCAATGAGTGCCTGATCCTTTACTATTATCTAAATTTACTATTCCGGTTTCATTTTTCCATATTTTAACAGGTAATGCATCTTTCATAAACACTCCTCTAAAAAATGGAATTTTTAAACAAGAAACATAAGTAATTAATTCTTTATCTGTTAATTCTTTATTTGGAATTAGTAATTGTTTTTTTCTGTTTAATACACACGATACGGTCTTAGGTATAATCCTCCTCCTTTTTTTATCATTGACCATATTGTTTGTTTCTTTTTATTTTTACCTGCGGTGGATCGTCGTTTTCTTCTTATATTTCCTCCACGTTTCTTTGCAGGTTTTCTTCTCCTTTTTCCACCTCCTTTCTTCTTTCCACCTCCAAACATCGTTTTACCCTTCGTTGCTGCTGATACCGCTAAAGCTGCTGCTTTTTCACCGATACTAGCGTCACTGGATGTTACTCTTTGCCAAGCTTTTTCAGCAAGTGCTTATCCGCTATTGATCTATTTTTAGTATCTGCAAACTTTGAATATGCTATATCGTGTTGTTTGCAGGCTTGATCAAGTTTATTTATTCCAAGATCTCCTCTAGCAAGTCTTTTTTTTCAATTTTGTTCCAGGACCACAATATTGATAACCTCCTGGTAAATGTAGTTCTACAGGTAATAAATCGATAGCTTTATTAACTATAGCTCCAACCGGCTTAGTAATAAGAGAAAGTGCTGTTGATGCTATTCCTCTTCCTCTCTTTATAACGTGTCGATTATGACTGATGCGTTGAACTTTCAACATGGTCTTTTATAGTGAAAGGAAATGTCGATACTTGTTTATTTTATAAATGCTTTATAATGAATGATGCACTTATCCTTTGACATTGTTTATTTATAAGTATGTTTGTTTATGGGTAAAAAAATTTTTTCCAGTTTTGTGGAAGGATTGTATCTTCTTCTTTATCATCATCTTTAGAAGTTCTTAAAGTATCAGTTTCCTTATTTAAAAAATATTTTTCCATAACATTCTTTTTAACCCAATTTAATTTTTGATCAGATTTTATGGGCTTTATTGTGTTATAAATATCATATAATACTACACTTAAGAGTCTTACAATGTAATTTACATTAACAGCATCAGTAAAATTAATAGGGTCTTTTAAGCTAGTCAATCGCAAGTCTTCACAAAAAAAAGACTGCTTATTTAAATCTTTTCTTAGAAAAAGATTATAGTACATGTTTCCCCTCTCACGCATTTGTGCTACTGTAACTACATCACTGTCTCTTATTCCTTCTGCAACATTGAATAGTGGTTTCCCTTTGCAATCAAAGTATTGTTTACCGTCTTCATATTGTTTTATTACAGGAACTTGTCCAATTGTTGCTACATCAGTTTCATCCAACCCTTTTTTTAACATTAGTAATTATTTTTTTTGCATCCGCATTCCATTTGTTATCTTTTAATTTCATTATTTGACTTATTGTAGCTGCATCTGATTTTGCAGTTCCTTCCTTAACGTTAGTTAACACTTTATTTTTGCAATCAATTGACTTAATATCATGTGTAATACAATGATCTGTAACATATTGAAGGTTTACTGCATCTTTCATATCTTTAGGGTCTCCAATATCGTGTATTACAAAGTTGTAAAAGGAAAATTTATCTGTTTTTTCAGGTATGACTGAATGTAAATACTTTTTGGTAACTGAATCTTGATCATTAACAGGATCTGCTATATTGGCTATTCTAAGATCTTTTGCATCATATGCTTTATTATTACTTTTAGGATCATATCTTAAGGTTTGGTTTATGTACCACGTTAAATATTCTTTATTTACCGAATCATTCTTATCTATTGGTTTTGGAAGATTTGCAATTCTATAAAAATTAGCGTTATACACTTCATTTTGAAGCTTTAAGCTAGGTAATGTTTCACTTCTTAAAGTTTTAAAATTAACCGCATCATTATCATCTTTTGGATCATTTACAAACTTTAAACGTTTGTTTAAAGTTTGTAACATGCACTAACATCCGATCATAATCTCCATCGGATGTTAGTGGTAAACCACCTCTTTTTCCATAAGATCCTGATTTGCTTCCAGTTTCGGAATACCGTCCAAAC
Source organism: Flexamia atlantica (assembly GCA_035578135.1). Classification (NCBI taxonomy): domain Eukaryota; kingdom Metazoa; phylum Arthropoda; class Insecta; order Hemiptera; family Cicadellidae; genus Flexamia; species Flexamia atlantica. The sequence continues at coordinate 16,324,417 of JAQJVK010000005.1, read as the reverse complement.
CTATCCACACTCATGGTTATACTAAATATTTAATCAGTTATACTTGTATTATATATATATACTCATATTTTTTTTATTCAATTACTCCTCGATTTCGCAGTTCGCCGACCAAAGCTACCCATTCATTTTCTAAACCACTATGTCCGGCTTGTTTAGCTTCATATATCAACTTCATTCTGTCAACCAATTTGTTTATATCGTTGTAGTATATGATATTAGTATCATACAAGTTTTTTAATAATCCTTTTCCTGATAAACTTGATTGATTTGTTTTTCTTCTTTTATGTAAAATATTTATTTCAGCAGAAGATAATGATTTTCTTTTTATGGGTTCCCTTCTTTTTGGTGGGAAAAGTTTAGCAATAATAGTTTTATATTTTTCTGATGCATTTCTATGAACATTGAAATTTTTAGAATAATTTTTCTTATGCGCATTTTTATCCTCCAATATTTGTTTAAAAATGTTTAAATCCTTTTTAGTATATTTATTAGGTTTCGGCTTAAAAATAAGTTCAAACAATCCTTTTGTACCCTTGTATTGTTTATTATTTATAATAATATTGTCATGTTCGTCTACATCAAGTTTGCTATCTCCAATCATTAGCCCATTTTCTTCTATTCTAGCACCAAAAGTATGATATTTTCGAGTTGGTTGTGCAGAATGTAACATTTTTAATACAAATTGTCTTGCAAGCGGCCCTTTATACGCAATATCCGAGCCCAATTTGCTCAAGTTGGATGGATTAATAGGCTCTTCTTCTTCTTGTTGTTCTTCGCTTGTAGAAAGACCTTCTTTTTCTGTTAAAACATCCGTTTCTTCACCTAGTTCGCTTTCTTCTTCAGTTGTTTCTCCTTGTTGTGTAAAACTTGTATCACTTTCATATTCTTCTTTTTGTTCAAATTTTGAAATGGGTAAAATAGCATCTCCGGAAAAATTAAATGTTGAATGTTTAACATTTTGTCCTAATTGTTTTAATGGCTCAGTAATAGGTTTAAATGTTGATTCCAGAAATTTCTCTCTTTCACTTATTCCTAATCTTAACGCTCTGTTTTTATGTCTAATAGAATCACTAAGTGATTTTATTTCTTTTAATAGCTTTTCCTGATTAACCATGTTTACACCATGAAGACTTGTACGATAATGTTGTTAATTAATGTATTAAAACAAATTTATCAAAACCTATGCGGTAACGACCATCTGTTATAGCTTTATCTTTCATAATTACCAAAAATCCATATTTTTCCGCCCAAGCTTTTCCACAAAGCTCTTTGAATTTATCAAATGACATATCAGCATTTACATGATCGTTGTATATATGTTTTAGGTTTGTATCGTCTTGTTTGAATAAAACTAAAATATTTGCATTGTCTCTAATTAGTTGTTTTGGAATTTTGCTATATGTTTGTCCGATATATATGCTATCAATATTATTATGTCTTCCCATGGCAAAATAGTTTCTAATAGTATCATGATTTTCACTAGATACATCATCAAATACAAATACAGAATACGGCTTAGCCTGGTCTGGTTGCATAACACTGTCACTAGCATTAAATTTGTAATAGTTAACATCGGGCACATCAGTCAGGATCTTTTCCAACAATTGATACTTTGGTTGATGTAAGGACTTTGAAAAAATATATAGGTTATTAAATCGCAATCCTTTTGTGTTTGTAATTAAGTTAAACACAACGTTAGTTTTGCCACAGTTTGAAGGACCGCTGACTATACATCGTACAGTGTTTGGAAATAAACTGCCGTGTTTACCATTGTTGATTTTAACGTTATCTACGGTTAAATCATCAATGTTATTAATATTAAATTTATCTTTATGGTGAACAATCTCCATCTTATTCAAAGGCAGAAGAGTAAATAAGTTGATTTAAAACTAAATCAAATCTTTTATAGGTATCCACGAATCTTCAGTTTTATCAAACCCCAACCAACGTACTTTAACTTGGTCTTTTTTCCTTTGCAACACCTTTTCAACAAGATAAACATCGCCTACTGTTGACTTTAACAATTCATGTCCGTAAAAACCGCCTTGTAACAAATTTCCTTTGTTATCTTTTAAAATATAAGTTTCCGGTACAGTAGGTTGTACTTTATACACTGTAAAAACTTCGTTTGTCCAATTGGGCAGGTATTTTTTAGTAAACACTCCTTTGTATTTACTAATTCGAACTTTATCATTTACATTAAATTTTCTTGGTTTTCTTTGTTCCGCTTTTGGCTGTGTATTCTTTTTAATTCGTTGTAAAACTAGTTTAGCGTTTTTCTTACTCACTTTGTTAGGTGCCATACCGATAGTTCTATGAAACTTGTTGTTGTAATCGCTTATTAATTTTGGTAAGATATCAACCCATACGTAAGAACCTCTTTTCGAAAACATTTTATACATTGCACCTTTTAAGGTTCTATTAAATCTTTCAATTATAGCTGCCTTTTTCTCAGAATTTGTGGAATAATGATTTGTGTTATATTTTTTCATTAATAAGGCAAAAGGTTTATTAAAAAATTCTTTCCCGTCATCAGTTTGTAAATGTTTAATTTTATTTTTATCTCTTTTTATAGCTACTTCCATAGCTTTTGTTATGCTGTTACCAGTTTTGTCTTTTAATGGCAAAGCATCTGCAACTTTAGTAAAACAATTAATAATCGTAAGTATGTATTTAAATCCTTTATTTATTTTACTATGCGGTTGCATTTCAATTAAATCTGCTTGATATAAATCATTTATTCCTTTTACAACAGTATTTCGTCGTGGAAACTTTATTCTTGCAGGTTTATGAAGTTCATTAACAATCTTTTCCTTTAAGTCTGTCATGATGATTTTACTAACAAAGTCAAGTTAGTATTGAGTGTTTCTTTTTCTGCATCCGCTTTTATAGTTCAAGGTCATTTCAACATATTTTAAAAAAAGGGGAAATCACAGCGAGCATGCTGTGATTTCCCCTTTTTTTCTTTTTTTATTTTTTTTCTTTTTTTATTTTTTTCTTTTTTTCTTTTTGTTTTTACTCATTGATAGGATTGAGAGAGTAGTGGCCGAATGGTAGAGTGTGAATTTTGTCTGGAAGAATGTGTCGTTTGTCATCATTGGAGCAGAGTGCTTTTTTCACTTCTGTTACGCTGTACAGTTGATGGTTGAAACTTCTGATGGTGTTGAATTTTGCAGTTATAGTCGTTTCTTCAAATAAGCATTGCTTGTAGTGTTCAAAATTTACATTCTTCTTAAGATACAAACTTTTTACTCCCTTAGCTTTTTTAATAATATTGTTTTCTTCTTTATGCAATTGTAGTGAATACAATTTTGACATTAGTGCAATAAGTTCTTTCAGTAAAATTCCATTTGCTTCGTCTTTAAATTTTCCAAGTTTCTTTTTGTTCCGATCATTGTCATAATTTAAATGATCTTTTGGATAGTCACTAAAATCAAATTCATTTTTGTGAACAAATGTTCGAAGATCCAAATACATATCTTCAGTAAGAATCCAGTAGATGAAAGCGTCCGTGTCCATGTAGGCGATTCCGATGTTATCTCTACCGTAGAAGGCGACCATTTTGTTGTAGTGGAAATCATACATGTGGGTTTTGGAAATATCCAAGATTGACATTCCAACGTACAACGGACGATCCATTTTCACGCTTGTCTTCTTCATAGATACTGCCACAAGGTTTTCATTGATGATAACGGATGTTTCAAAGTTTGGTTTTTGTACAAGTTTTTCTAGTTTTATAGGATCTGTAATTAATTTAACATTTTTGTGTTTTCTTTTGTTTTCCAATGTTTTTCCAAATATCGCATTATTCATTAATTTAAAAAAGTCCTTTTGAAATGTTGATGTTGCAGCTGCTCTTCTTCTAGTGTTTGAATCAATGTACGGTTTTAACCAGCAAGATTGGGAAAATTTTAAAACTCTATGAATTTTGGTTATACGTAAACCCAATTGGAGTGCTTGTTGAACAACCCAAAAGTGAGCTACGTATCTTTGTTTATTTTCAAGAGTCATCATTAATTTTGGATGTTTGCCAATTGGTGAAACTTCTGTTTTTGCAAGGAGCGGAAGATCGTAATGAAGATCATGCAAGTGTTCTGGATATTCAAAGTCACAGTCCAATATGTATCCGGTGTCTCCGTCTTTTGAAATTTGCGAAATATCACCAAGAGAGTCTGGATTAACCCATTCAAAGTTTCCAAAAGGAAGTGGATTAGACATGGCCCATCCGTATAAATTGTTGGCATCGAAATATCCTAAGAACACTGATGGTTTTTCTTTATCGTAGTTTGGAAGATATTTGTTGTTAGCTTTAACATGTCTAGTAACACTTTGGGTCAATCCACCTCTAACGCCCGATTCGATCATCAACACCATGTCAATATCTGTTAATAATTGAAGGTTGCACTTTGTTTCTTTTAGCATAGCTTGCAAAGCTAGTCCTGGAGAAGTATAAGAATGAAGAGGGTCTAATCCGTAAGCTTCAAAGCAGGTGTTTCTAAATTCTTCCATCACATCGCAGAGAAGGGTCACATCAAGTTTTACATAAAAGTCAGAATAATCTCCCAGAGTGTTCATTTCCAATTCGTCCCAAACTCTGCATGCGTGTTGATAGTCTTCAGGTGAAATGTCCAAATCGGTAAGTTTACTTTTGAAAGCTTCTGGTGGAGGAAGTGACGTTTCTTGAAATTTATGTAGTCCATCGATGTAATCATACGGGAAAACTCCTTTCCGAAGAACCAAATCCATTTTTTCTGCAGGTACAATTTTGCTTGTTTCTATTAAATTTTGTCTTCTTAAATTTTCAGAAAGTTTCATAAGACTGGAAGGCATAAATCGAAAAGAATCAACAAATCTAAGTTTAATTTTGCCCACCTTTTTTGAAAAGCTTATAAATTTTTCCATAGTTTGTGCTATAACGTCTATTTCACCGTTGTCTCTTGCTAATTCGGGAATGATAAAATGTCCATCGTATCCGCTAAGATTGTGAAAAACCACGGGAATAAAAGATGGTAGTTTGTAGTTGATGTTACATCCGTTGCAAGCTGCACCTCTGTAGGCTCCTGTCAGATGGTCATGGTCGCGAACTTTAACTTTAGTTTCTGTAAATTGATTGTTACACAAATAGCATGTTGTTGTCAAATCATAAAGATAAATTTCTTCCGGTGTCATAGGTGACATAGGAACCACATTGCTATACATTGCTTCCACTTTCCCAGCGATGTCGTATAAATCATCAACAAAGTATCGAGCTGCTTCTTCTCCACGATAAATCTTTGGTGTAGATGTCAAACCATATTCTTGAAGATGTTCTTCAGGCAGAGTGGATTTTACTATTAAACAGTAGCTGTTTGGTTTGTGAAGTTGATACTTTGTTCTGCTTGTAATTTCCTCTCCTTCTTCTTGTTCAAGTGGAAGCAATGAAGATTCAAAATCTGCATACACTACAACGGGAATTCTGTATTGTTGGATAACTTTATCAAATTTTACTTGTGATCTGCTAGGGTGTGGTAATTTAATTCTTACTTCATAGTTTCCATTGCATAATTTTTGATGTTCCATTAACCATTCTGATCCACCTCTTCTTAATGGTTTGTTTACAAAACAAAAACATCTTTTACAAGTGGTTTTTTCTTCTTTATGTTTTGATAACTGTTTGCAAACTAGAGCTTCGAAATCTTTAATATATACATAATGTGAAATATCACCTTTTGTTATTAATAATAAATCGGTATGATCTCTGCGTTCGGTGGGTGTTATACGTAAGGGATAGACATTGTTGGATGAATCTAAGCCAAAGATGTTTACAGATGCAAAAGGATTTTTCTTTTCAAATTTTGATATGTCTTGAATTGAAACAGGATAAGTCATGCCTTGAAAGTTATACATATAGGAAACCTCATCGTATGCTCTACTCGGTCGTTCCACATGATCTTCTACATATTTTGCAAGCATTGCATACTTGAAACATTCAGCATTTTCATTTTGTACATTAACACAAGATTTGGTTACTTGAATCTTCCTTGGCAAAGCAATATAACTACTACCTCTCATTCCATATCCATGTTTATGAACTCTCACATCTAAGCTTGTTATACTTAACAAACTCCATCCAGAACCTCTTCCTTCATGTTCTTGTAATTTTGTTAAAAGTTCTTCAAAACAATCATCCACAATTGAGCTTATATCCGATGCAAACATGATGGTTTTGTTTTTAGTTAAAAATCCTCTTGGTGATGTTTCATTCTGAACATTTGTAAATACAGTATCTAATAATATTCCAAACTTTATAAAATTTAATCTTCTTAGTTCATTCTTCAATGTTTCTGTTACTAATGTTTTTGCTTTCAATATAAATTGTGCTAGTTGCAATTGAGCATTGTCAATCTTAAAATGAGTTACTACACTGCCTGGTAAAGCTCGGGCGTATAATTCCACATCCAAAGATGGTCCGGGTGCGTATTGAATAACACTTGGTCTTGAATTTAGTTGTTGTTGATGGGTAGCCAGCATTTGATCTAATTCTTCCAAATCTTCTTCTTCTGCATTGTTTCTTGTTTCGTTGTTATGGTACACTTCTTTGTGTATTTGTAGTAAGTTTTCATTTTCAAAAGATTCTTCACAACTGATGCAGTAATACATGACGTAGGTGTGCTCTCCACAAACGTTGCAGTAATAATAAAAACCACTCTTAAACTACCCCTATTTATAGACTACCCCCACCACTTTTTCTGTATTAAACACAAAAAGTGTTAATAACAGTTAAATTTCTTATATTTCAAAACTCCTAAGTGTCAAGGTCAAATAATGCAAGTTTAAAAAAACATCTAAGTGTCAAATAATGCAGGTATTAAAAAAAATCTAAGTGTCAAGGTCAAATAATGAAAGTTTTAGAAAAAATCTAAGTGCCAAAATCAAATAATTTAAGTTCAAAATAATACATATATTATGCGTCGTAAGTGTGATCATCATTGCTGTTGTTTAAATATGTTATTTCCAAATCGTTATCGCTTTCATCTTCCTCCATGTCCGATGCCGGAAACAAACGTCGCCGAACAAGAGCATGTATATATTGTACTGGATCATAGTTAATTGTTACAACATGTGTTAACGGTGTTTCTTCGCCTACTGCTACTGGTACTTCCAAAATATTTTCTTCATCACTTGTAGCATCAGACGTAGCATCGGATGTAGCATCGGATGTAGCATCAGATGTATCTTCTACTGGAATCAAACTATTTTCAAAAATACTTTCGTCATCCGTTAAGTCTTCTGGTTCAACTATTTTATATATTTTTTCACAAATTGTACATCCAAAAGGAAAATTGTTGTCTGTTGGAGGCATTATAAAAGAAACTTGATATTGTAAAATAAATGTTGAAGCAAATGTTTGAAAATTTTTCTAAGTCCGAAAGTATTAATTATTAGGAAGTTTTACAAGTCCAATGTAAAGTAAAAATAAAGAAAGAAGTGTTGTTGCCTGTTTAAACAGTTGCAAAAGAATGATAGGTTTGAAAATTTTTCAAAGTCCTAAAATATTAAATATTGAGAAGTTTTAACACTTAAAATATTTACAAATCCAATGTAAAGTAAAGAAAGAAATGTTGTTGCCTGTTGGAACAATGGCAAAAGAATGATGGAAACCAAACCCGCAGTAAGGGTCCTGTGGTTTGGGAGGGGGTAAGCGAGGAGGGGGGGATGACCTCAAGCCGAGTTGGGGTCCGGGATCTGCGCGTGTGGTTCGGCATCAGTTGCTCGCTAGACAGTGAGGTGGTAACATGTTCAGAAGGCGCCCTGAACATTTTATCATTTTTGCTGTTTGGTGAAAATATCTTGGTGTTATTTGTATAATAACATCTTGACGTAGGACTGATTAATTTTAAGGCATGGTAGTTGTTTGTGCTTGTAGATACCTTAGGGTTTGTAGTTTGTTTTTAATTTGCTGGTTTGGTAGTTAGTATTATTTTAAAATCTTTCTTTTACTTACAATATATTTCTGCCTGGAATGTTTAAATTTAAAGTAAAATTTTTGTTTTTAGGAATGTTATATGATATGTTTTTAATACCTTTCTATTCCAATTTCCTTTTTCCAACAAGCTTGTTGAGGGCATTCCCTCTCTTGTCTTGTACTCCTTTTTAGTTAGGGACACCTTTCAATTCCAATTTCCTTTCCTTTTTTCCTTCCATCTTTTGCATGGTAAAACCAATAATGGTAAAACCGGCTACCGCTTTTGTAGTGATTACGCTCACCAAAGCGGGTCACTTACAACCTCTATACGTGCTGGATGGGTAGTTCGCCTACCTCCGGAGTTTCGCTAGACCTCAGTTGTTCTGCGTCGCTAATGGCGAGACACTGGCTCCTTTAGTGTTAGGAAATAAAAAACATATTTGTATAACATTTTTTCCTAAATTTAATTAAGCAACTTGCTATTTCAAAATAACATTTTTGTTTTAGCTTAGCGTTGTGCGCTTATGGTGAGGTGTGTGAGTTCGCTTACGTGATGATCACACTGTAACATGATGTGCAGCGCTGGGCTGTCTAGCTATTTTTTTTTTAAACTAAATTTTATTTCTTTATTTTTTTATTTTTATTAATTCTTAAACTCTAGGCAGATTGTATTGTAAATTAGCTTTTCTTCTTTTAGGTTTCCGGGGGTGTACGGTTCTGTAAAACCGTACACCCCCATTTTCTTTTTAGTTATCGAATGACCTTGACCTATTTATTTTCAATGTCAATAGCAGTTAGCGAAAATTTATAAGTGTAAAAAGTAGGTCAAGGTCACCAAAAAATACCCTATGAACGGGGGAATAGACCGCTAAGTAATTCTTTTAGAATTACAAAGTGGTCTATTCCCCCGCTCCTATTTTTTTTAATTTCATTTTTACACTAACCTCTCAGTTTTAACAAAAGGAGGTATTTGTTGTGCGCACTGCATAATGTTTGATTTATACAACACATCTTTTACCCTTTTTTAATAATATACGAACATTGTTCTTTTTAGGACTAGATTCTAAAAAGTAAAAAGTCATTTTGTTATCCCGCTTTTATAAGAAATTAACCCTCCATTGTAAATTTTGAAAATAGGTCAAGGTCATTCAAAAATAGCCTATGAGCGGGGGAATAGACCGCTAAGTAATTCTCTTGGAATTACAAAGTGGTCTATTCCCCCGCTCCTTTTTTTTGTCTTGTGTTTAATTTGACCATTTAACTTTATCAGATGGAGATTTTCTTACTAAATAATAATGAACATTACTGATATTTGGAATTTGAAGATTTACTGGTAATTTGAGCAAGTAGAGTTCATCACAACATCTAAGAACAACATCCCTGTTACTGATCTTTTTTACAAAAACATATTTGTGGTTTAATTTCAATCTGTTGATTTTAATTCTTTTATAGTTTTCAATTTTTTCTGGCAATTCACTTTTGGAAGGTTCAATTTTGACTTTTTTAGAAGGTTGAATTTTGACTTTTTCGGAAGGTTCACGTTTGTTATGCAAATTACACAATTTTTCACCTACACTACACAACTTCACACACCTTTCACCTTTGTTCCCTCCTTTTTTTAAAATATGAGCACATTGTTCTTTCTTAAAACAGGATTTTCTTAATTTTTGAAGTTTTTGAAGTTTTTCAGAAATTTTCTTAGGAGATTTTTTTGGTGAAGATTTTTTTGGAAAAGGAGATTTTTTCGGTGAAGATTTTTTTGGAGAAGGAGATTTTTGTTTCACAATAGAAACAACAGATGATGATGATGATGTTCTTGATGACGAGGAAGAAGACCTGGACGAAGACGAAGTGCCTGCCATAGCGCTGGATCCTAAGAAAGTAAAGATTACTCTGTTTACCCTGCCTTTATAACAGCTCCCCACCCATTTACCCCCTCTACTTTTCGACGTCAAAAAATATTCATCCAAGCTTTCTAACACTGGCAAGGAAACAGTTTCAAAAGGTTGATACAAAATTTCATAAATGTCTTGGTTTAAATTTTGCGAAGTTTGAAGATATTCTTCTATTTCCTGTACAAATTTCTGTTCGAATTGTTGGAATTCTTCTATATCCTGTAAAAATGTCTGTTCGGATTGTTCAAATTCTTGTTGTTCTAAGTTCAATGTTGGTGATTTCAAGTCTTCTTCCAATTTTTTAATGTAATCTATTGCATTTTGAACTATAGATTGTCTGTTAATTTTTTTTTGTTTTTGACTTTCCGGTACAACTAATTTTAATTTTTCAAAAGCTTTTTTTAATCTGTGTTGTCTTCTTTGTTCCCTTCGGTTTCTACTTAATCTTTGATCAATCAGGTATTTTTGGAAAGATTCCATAACGTTTTGTTGATTCAAAATGTAGCAAACTACTAATTCTATCCGCTCAATATATAGTGGAAACCCGGGGGAGGGGGAATCACCTTCGCCATCAAGGTGATTGGTACGTATTTAAAGCTTTGAGGTTTGCATAGCCAGACCATAACTATGAGCTCCTTGTACGAGTTGTGTTTGCAGCGTATCTGCTCAGACAACCCTATGCTTCGGCAAATTAGGGAGGTGTCAGAGCCGCTGCCGCAAATCTTGCAAGGCGAGCTCATTTATGAGCACAAAAACGGTGTGTTTCTAAAACTAAAATTTGGTGGGAAATGCCAAATGCTGGCAAAAAAATATGCGGCCTATGTCACATGGTACGTTTTCATTAACTGCATTGTTTTTCTATTTACAATATATTATTTTATTAATTTTCTTTAAATTAATATTTTTTTAGCGGCTTCCTGGTGCGAATCCGGATCAAGAACTGTACAGATACCTGAAACATGCATCTGAAAATGTAGGATACAAATTGAAGACGCCAATAACGCAAGAATATTGTCATCTTTGTGGTTGGTTTCCTCTGGAGCAATATGATATTAAATGTATGTGTTTATAAACACATATCAATAGAAGAAATTAAATAGGAGCGGGGAACAGAGCAGCTTGTGGTTTAACCACTTACTGCTCTGTTCCCCGTTCATAGGGTATGTTCAGATGACCTTGACCTAGTTATTTTGAAGGTTTATTGTAACTTAACAAAAATTTTCTAAGTCCATAACGAGGTCAAGGTCATTTAAATCTTAGCGGAAGAATGAAAAGAATAGCTACCAACATGCATTGTTGGTATCTATTCTTTTCTTTCCTCCTAGAAAACCCCCTTAGTCCGTGTCAACTTTGATGTAAAGTTTTGTACAAAATTGTACATAATAAAGGACCCATGATTCAAGTCCTTCGTAATCCATAGAATCCGAAGTGCAACAGATTTTTGTACCGTCTGCTTTAACAGCTTCAAGTACTCCACTGATGCAATTCAGATTGCTATGATACGTTTTTATGTACCATAGTACTCTTTTGGCTTCAACAAAGTTGTGCACAGCACCAAAGATCATGAGGGATTCCATGGCAAATATAACCACAAGACTGCAGCACACCTTATATATACTGTCGGTCCAAGGCGGCGGCCTCCTATGGCGACCTGGTTAACCCAATGGAGGGCGTTGTCCTTTGCCATCAAGGTGATTGGTACGTATTTAAGGCTGTGAGGTGAGCATAGTCAGCCCATAACAATGAGCTCCTTGTACGAGTTATGTTTGCAGCGGATCTGCTCAGACAACCCTATGCTTCGGCAAATTAGGGAGGTGTCAGAGCCGCTGCCGCAAATCTTGCAAAGCGAGCTCATTACTGAGCACAAGAAACGTTGTATATTTAAAACCAAAATTTGGTTTCAATTGGCAGATGGCGAGAAAATATGTGCCCTATGTGACTGGGTACGTTTTCATTAACAGTATTGTTCTTTTCTATTTACAATATATTATTTTATTAAATATCATTAAACTATTTTTTTTTTAGGCTCTTCCTTCAGCCGAAGAGGGAGAACCGTTGCATAGGCAAATGATATACCGATTTGGAATCATAGGATACAAACTGGAAACACCAAGACCGCAAGAATTGTGCCAGCTGTGTGGATTCTTCCCATTTGCTAAATATGAAGTTAAATGTTTGTGTTTATAAACATATATTATATGTTTATAAAGACATATCAATAAAAGAAATTAAATAGGGACGGGGAACAGAGCAGTTTCGCGGGGGGGGGATATAAAAAAAATGCTCCAAATCTATCGTGCGGGTAGTCAAATTAAGCGGAATTAAAAGACAAACAAAAAAGTTCCAGTAACATTTTTTGATTAAACCAACGGTATAAAAGTTATGACGCAAAAACTCAAAAATATTAATAACCAACGCGAAAACTAAACTCACCATCAACAGAAATTAAAACATTTACAAAAACCCAAATGTTAAAAATAATAATTATTTAATAAAAGATACAACACAAAACTAAAATCTTAGGTTATTTAAAACTTTAACAAAATATTTAAGTCTCAAAAGTAGAGTTTTAAAATCAATCAATATATAAGTCAAACAAGTAAGTCTTTTGAAATTAAAATATCTAAGTCTAAAAAATAGGTCATTTAAAATAATTCTAAGTCCGAAAGTAGAACAATCAAAACTAGGTCAAGGTCATTTAAAAATTATAAAAAAGGGGGGTGGGGAAGCGTGGGGTCCCTACCTTATTCTACTACTTTATTTCTATACTACTTTATTATAACTTATGCTACCCCTTAAATGCTATCATGCATGCGGTTACGGTGTGATCATCACGTAAGCGAACTCACACACCTCACCGCCCTATCATATCTTAACCCCTACCTAACGTTCCCCCTATTCTATCTTATACTATGTAATATTACAGTTACGGTGTGATCATCACGTAAGCGAACTCACACACCTCCCTATAATATTACACCTAACTTAATATTACAGTTACGGTGTGATCATCACGTAAGCGAACTCACACACCTCACCGTAATATTAACCCTGACAATTAAACCACGCAGGAAATGGAAAGGTAGGTGGATTGCCATTGCGACCGACTATTATAGGAGGGCGCCTCTCCCACAATAGCCGAACGCAGTGTGTGCTTGACATAAGCCATCCCACACACCATGGCGAACATTACGTTACAGCATAACCCTCCACGTAAGCGGACCAGTTACACCTTCACCGTAATGCCAAAGAGAAACGTTGCGCGCTTGCTTATATCAGCGAGCTCGAGACTCGACCTCGCTAGCGAGCCTTGACTAGTAGGTCAACGTGTCGCTCTGCCGGGGCCGGTAGCCTTGGCCGGGTCGCTAGCCACCGCTCTCACAACTTCGTCTGGCCTACTTGGACCTGGTCGCTAGCCTCAGCTTTCACTACCTTGACTACAAGGTTGTTGTGTCTGCTGCCTATAATAACCCCATTCGCCCGCCTTGTGTTATTCTGCCACTCGCCACCATCGCTGTTACTATCTATTCCCACGTTTTTTAACCATTTTTCCTATTTCATTATATTATCCATTTTATTATTATTTTTATATCAACATGAACTCCTCTGCATCTTCTTCATCTACCCCCATTCTCCTGAGTCTGCTGCAGAAACCTCTGCAGCAGAAACCAACTACAATTCCGGTATCTATTGACCTTTCTTCTATTTCGACTGATTTTCTTCAAAAAAAAAAAAACTTCTCCCGTCCTCTCCTCCTCCATTAACGAAATAATAGCTGATGCTGTTAATGAAGATCAACCCCAATTATTTCAGAATCCCACACCAGTTACAGAAACATCAACGCCGCAAATTGAAGAGATTCCGATCGCTCCAATTTGTGACGACATTTTAACTGAAGACTGGATGGAGTTGTGCGGACTGCACCCTTCTTCTACCCCCCAACAAATTCAACCCGCACCAATCAAAGAAACCCCTACCCCCCAAACAATTCATCCCGCACCAGTAAAGAACATTAGACTGAAACAATTCAAGAAAAACCAAAAATATACAATCTACAAAATTGAAGAAAACAAAATTTATGTTTACAATGAGGAGAGGACGAAAATTTATGTACTTACTACACCAAAAACAAAAAGAATAAACATCCCATTAAATCCAAAATTCCTGATTGTAACAGCGCAGGGTGAACGATTAAAAATAAACATCACAAATTAAACCCTTTTCTTCCTTCCCCTCCACATACAAAGTCCACCCTGGTGGCAAAATCGGCCCTTCTAAGGGCCACCCTAAGACTTTCAAATTTAGGCTTAAGTTAGGGCCTCAACCCTTGGTGACTACAAGCGGTTCATATACCTCTAAGTCCCAAAGGTTGAGTCAATAGCGGGGGGCTTTCGCTAAAGCCTCAACCCTTGGTGACTAACAAGTGGTCTGTGTACCACTAAGTCACAAAGGGTTGGACGCTAAAGCCTCAACCCTTGGTGACTAACAAGCGGTTCACATAACTCTAAGTCCCAAAGGTTGAGTCAATAGCGGGGAGCTTTCGCTAAAGCCCTAACCTTTGGTGACTAACGAGAGGTCCGTGTACCTCTAAGTCCCATAGGGGCTTTCGCAAACCACCCCTTGTTAGTCACCAAGGGTTGAGGCTTAAACTTAAGCCTAAATTTGAAAGTCTTAGGTCGGCCCTTAGAAGGGCCTTTTTTTGCCACCAGGGTGGACTTTGGAGGTGGGAAAAGGTTTTACTCGGTAATATTTATGTTTAACTTGGCACCTTTTTTATTTATTATCAAGTGTCGAGGGTTAAGGGGAATGGGAATTTTTTTGGGAATGTCAATGACATAAATTTTGGTTTTTTCAGAATTAAAAATGAAAATAGAAGAAGATAAATGTCTTAGGATTTCATATTTTCGGTTAAGTTTCAGTTTTTTTAGATGAAATTTTTGCTGGGGTACGTTTGAAGATACAGGTGATAGAGGTGGTTTGGTGCGAATTTTGGGTGGTTCGGTGCGAATTTTGGTGCCGGTAAGAATGTTTTTCCAAACTTGCTGAAAAGGTTTTCGAGCAATAGTGGTTGTAACATCATACCAATCACGATTGTTGTTCGATTGAATAATTCGTACCCCAAGCAGTTGAAGATAGGAAAACCAGTTATACCAAATCTCGGTATACTCGGAGCGGTTCATTGTGAAATTGAAGTAGGTGTTGTTAGGACGGTGGCAAAGGAAAGAATAACTTGTCGAGTGTAGAGTGTAGAGTGTGTTAAGCAATCAAGGACAGGTGTGCCGGGTGATGCAACAAGGACGACGACCTGTATTCGCCGGCCGGCCGCAAGCGAAAGTGCGGCGCAAGGTCAACCAGTTGTATTGCTAACTGGTCGGCAACAAGCGAAAGCATGCGAGGTCAAACCCGGCCCACTCGGTCTCGTTTATCTTTTAAAACTCGCATGATAGGGTTTGCAAACATATTAATTCAAATATGTTGTAAAAATTTTCTTACGATATTTTGTTACAAATCTTTTTAAGGCAAATGTTAAGAAACCATGTTTCTATTTTAATCGCAACTACAGTTTCGATTTCTTTAACTAAATATTATAGCTAAGTATTAAGGTAATATAATAAAGTAGCATCTTTAAAAATATTGTAACTTGTACAAAGTTAAATAAGTATTTTAAGCCAAATGTTAAAAACAATTGTTTAGTACTGAGATGTTCACCCTACAACACCTACGTTAGAACTAACACTACAAATCCAAAAATTGCGAGGAGTCTCTCATGGTGGTGGGGGGAGGGCAGATGTTCCGAGCTGCACATGTCAAGGGAGGTTGCAGCGCCGATACTGACACATCAGTTTGCTAGTAGAACTGGCAGAGTAAACATCTAAATAAACATGAGTTCTGTTTTATATGTTTCTTTTATTAAAGATGGACTTTGCATTGAAACGCAAAGTTTTCCTATTGATGCAGATCCTATAAAACAAATTTTAGTACATCCTCCAGAAAGTTATGATTCCATCTACATTTCAGTGCAAGAAACAAACGACCCCCCACCACCAACAACTCCTGATGCACAGTAGGACACGGCTACCACACGTCATTAAAGCTTCAGCTCTTTACCCGAGCACACATGGACTCTGAGCTTCAATATAATACTGTTTCTTCTACATCTACACCAACTTCCGAACAATTACCTACTACAAATGAAACTACTACAAGTCTACAAGTAAATGAAATTTCATCAACTGTTAGTTCTGATGCGCAAGCAATAATGTTATCATTAATTGGTTTCGACTAAAAATTCAACAATGGAAGAAGAAAGAAATTCGCTACTTTACAGCTTGGTTTTTGTGAACCCGTCGAAATTTATTATTTGCCTACTTTCATTTTTATGTGGTTACAATTTTGGTTACCTTGTTCAGGAAATGCTAACAGATAAAAAGGAAGAACATTCGCTATATTTTAAAGTTTATGTTTATGTAATTGCATCTTTATTTGGATACTTTGTAGCAGGATATTTTCTTGTTAATTTGCCAATTCCATTTTTTACATGGTATTTTAACAGACGTGAAAATCAACAAAACAACAGTTTGTAAAAAGAAACAAAAATTATCTTGCATTTTCGGATTTTCCGAAAATGCAAGATCTTTTTTAAAAACATCCCCAAACGACCTTGACACACTTCCGGCCATTTAAAATTTAAATACCCAGCACAGCAGGGCATTTAAACTTTAAATACCCACCTACAACACGTCACAGCTACGTCACAGCTGATGACGTCACTTCCGGTCACGTGACCGGAAGTAGCTGTCAAAAAATTGACTGCCTGTCAAAGTTTGATTGGGCCAGCAGCCCCAAGTGCCCACTACTATTACCACATAACATAGAAATGTTAGTTTACCCACAGAGAGAATGAATTGACAGAATTTATAGACTAAAGTGGCTGATTATAATTTATAACTTCAGTGGAATTCCTACTATCATAGTGTCAGAATTACACCTCTCGTCTGACATATTTGGTGACATAATGTTGGTGTTTTCACATTTCACTTGAACAAACAATGATACTTTTCCAGCTGCTAGGTAATGATTGATCCTAGCTTAATTCTTCGCGAGCTCACACTTAGACAACTATTGCAACATCGAGAAAACGGATGAGATTGCTATTTGAAGTATAAATTAATACGTGAAGATTCTACAGACTATTATCACTACTTCACGTCTAAACAACACAATATTACTTACTTAATTGTGTTGTTTGGACATGAAGTAGTGACAATAGTGTGTATTGTATTAACAACACGTAAAATATGATCATCAAGAAACTGTTTTGTGAAGATTCTGTAAACTATCAATATTTTTAACTTTCGTCATATTTATTAAAGTGTAAAAAATTGTATAAACTAACGGAAGCTCAACCAGCATTAATTAAGGTAAAATGCGTTGTTTAGTTTATATAAATGATTAAAATAACTTGTTATTATGATTAGCCTACTAATTATTTAAAATTAAAATTGAAATTTTAATGTTTATTTTCTTTAAAACGCTGATGATTTACGGGGTGTAATTACCTACAACGGTTTTATAGTGATTTCGGGTTGATTAATGAATGATCCGCATTTTTACTACGAAGAGAGACTTGTACTTTGTATCTGACGTTTACATAAATTGAAATTGAACAAACACAAGGTCAGGTGCTGGGCAATAACCATTGTCTGATCGTGACGTTCACTGCTGTGTTATAAGACGGAAAACGTATTAAATTAAACAACCTGTCAACTGGTGCACAGTGTGTAATAAGTTCACGAATGTTAAAACCTGACAAGTATTGAAAACCTTGTCATGAGTGAACATAATGATATTTGACCAGGAATATTTCGGTTTCTCTTCTTCTCAGGCTTATGCATACTTCTTAAAAGAAAATATTTTAAGTATGGAGTTGTGTCGTATTTTCGAGAGAATGAAATCGAAAATTTCTTGACCAAAGATAATTATGAGTGTTGACAATATTTCGTAATTACACTGGAATGTAATAACATGCAGCGATTCATTAGATACAGTCATCAGATGATTATCAACTGTTAACATTTAGGGCCTCGATGATTTGGCAATAACAAACTGATTATTTTTTACTTATCGTTTTATTTTCAGAAGTTAAACTCGCGTCCGAAATATTTTTCATTGAATGATAGATATAGAACAAAAAGCTATATGTTACATCACTAAACAAGACCAAACTCTTACTCGCCATTATTATTTTGGTTTATTTTTTTATTTTTCCATCATATTTTTCAGTGATTTTGGAAAACTCCAAATCGAAACGTTAACTCATCACCAACAATAAATTTTAAACAAACCACATTGTTTTAGTCGTAAGCCCTAATATGGTCTTTATTTTGTTGTATTCATCTAAAGCAAAGAAAGGTTGTATTATTTTTCTGTTTACAAGAGTAACGATAAACAACATTTTATTGAAAAAAAATTATGTTGCATAGTTTTTAAGTAAAACTTTTTATCTGGCACGATATTTTAATGTGAAATTTGTTAACATCTCAAATGATATATATTGTTAAGATAGCCAACAAATTTTCTATTACAATTAAATACAGAGAACTCTGTGCTCTGAGCTAACTGAATTAAACAAGCCATAAGTCGAGTGAGCACTGGGTAGGATTTGCTGACATTTGATAAAACATATTTCTGTAATCACCTTCAAAGCCCTATTTAATGTCATTATTATTTTGAAGTATTTTACTTGTGGGTTAAGCTTAAGGGCTAGGTCAATCTTTATCAGATTAATTATCTGTAGCGTACATAGTTAGGTATAGATGATAGCATTATTATAAATAGCTCCATTATAACCCAAATGTTTTTCTTCTGATAGATTTCTTTCGTTTTTTTTTTCAAAATTGTTTCAGTACCGTAAATTCCCCATGCATTTATATTTCACTATACATATACAAAACTTGTTAATACCTTCAAAATCGTTGTTTCAATAGTTCAACAAATAAGAGGCAAGATAATAATTCGCCTCGATAATACTTTGCCAGGATCGTAAATTACATTATGTAATACTACCTCACATGGTATTACTGTATCACTGCGTATTTGGTTTACACCGTCATGAAATCAACAGGGATGCCTAAAAAATCATAGAAATCAGCTATTCTCTGTTAAAAAAATTTACATCAACTCATCCACACCACACTTATCCTTCATTCGTATTCCAGTTGAACTACGGATTCATTGATGCGTTCTGGTCTTATAGTATTTATAAAATGACTTGACAAAAAAAGTTCTCCTAGCGTAAAGAGCATTTCCTATTATTTATTTTCGAAAATAAATTCTCGATACCCATTAAATCAATTAAGGTAGATGCTGAGTGTTAGTGGATGTAACCAGATCCATTAACTCGCCTTCCCGAGTCCTCGATATTGGGAGTCACTGATTATAACGACAGGGTTAATGGATATTTCTATTCTCGGCAGATATTTTTGCACTCCTGCACGCGAGAGGTGCCCCGACCTTGCCGGTGACTACTTGGCACCTGGCCACCTCCGAGGGCGCCTGTCAATAAATAATTAAAACCACTATATTGAAAAGGAGTTAAATTTTATACATATAAAAAATTATTTGCTTAAAAATACTACTAGTTGCTACAGTGCTTGCTATCTTTAGAAACCTCACAATACAGTTCTTTTTGATCCGTTCATGTGTATCAAGAATATCTTTGCAATAAGTTCTTTATTTCATAAGAACAACATGATCACTATACTAGATATTAATCTGTAAAATTAATCCTTCAAGTAGTGAGATTTTAATTAATTTTGAAATAAAATTGGATTAATATTTGTTTTTGTTTTTTGTGTCAAAAACAAGGCACAGATCTCATCAGGCAAAGGTTCTTCAATATTTTGGGGTTTCTGCCACACTGTTTTTATTTTGTTATCATCGAGAATAGGGATTGAATTTCAAACTGAACTTACAAATCTTGTAATCCATTGTAAGCATACTCTATTTAATGAAAAATGTGCATATTAAATCCTCCTTCAAAAGTGTCATATCAATATATGATATTACTGGGCTTGTAAATGGCTATGCCGACTTCTGCCTCATTCATTTTGAGCCTGTCACCAACTACTGTTGTAGAAAGTCCAAAAACTGGCGCCATAAAGATAGTTAAAGGGTCACAAATCAGGAAATATTGGACCCTAAGGATCAATGAACCGGCGCTTTGGCGGTGTTCCACCCCGAGTCCTTTCATACATGTAGTTCGTAGTGCAAACATAACACTGTTATGACGATTCAAACATTGTTTTAAAATAGGGTTTCAAGCGCTATTCACTATCCACTAATACTTAATGAGATTTACATCAACGGAATGTCATATAAATAAGGTTGTTTTTTGTAGCTTTAGTTTTTGGTTTTCACAGAATGGGACCATTTTTCCTATGCCTTATCCTATATATATTTTTTATTGTGTAAACAAAATGTTCATTCTGAGAGAATTTGTTCCAACAGTTTTTTTTTTGTAGTTTATAAACTTTATTTACATAGTATTAAAATTTTATTTGGTACTTTTTAAAACAAATACTTTGGCAATTTGAATGTTCGACCCACTGTAACTTTGTTTAGTGCTGTGATAGTTACCTCCAATTTGCAGCCTTTTATTATGAGTGGTGGTGACTCGATGGGACATTTTTAAACATTTCCACCCCCCAAAGTAATCACATTTTCATGACAGGGGCAGATATGACATGCACAGCAAAATTTAGTGTTTTATGGTCACATATACCTTTAGCCTATATCATTTAGTTTGAAAGCTATCAAACCGGTTTTTGACTTTTGGTTCACATGGTATGTTATTATATTAATAGAGAGTGGATTACTTTTCTATTTTTAATAAAATTGTATTCATATGGTGATGATATATAACTTATAAGTAAAGAGGTGGTCACAACAGATTAAAGCCAAAGCTTTCCGACATGAAATTATTAACATTAAAATACTCCTTTACTACTAACAGTGACTCAGTTGTATCTAGTTCAACCCTAAAATAATAAGAAATAAGAATAAAATAAGACGTACACTTCTAAATTTACGCTAAGGTGATGATCTGAAATCAAGATTTTAACCAGACCGTGTGTCGTTGGAAACTTCGATAAATCCTTACAGCAAAGACGACCGAGTGTGTGCCAAACGGATGAACGCGTGAGAAGCAGCGAGCTCAAGTATCGTCTACGTCTCTCATTGTGAGGTTCTATCTTCTTTGATCGGTGCACCAGGAAAAGGTTTCATCTCAAAGAAAATTATGATAAAACCCTTACAATAAGTATGTTTATAAAGATTATTAGAATTTATTTTATTTTTAGTTTAGGCCTAACCCTCTTAATTTAAATTTTACCCTACCCAGAATTACTAAAAATAGTTAATTTCCTTCCTGCCGCTCGGACTTGGGGCTGTCGGATCGTCATCACACCCACAATGTTTGCGGCCGTATATAATGTTTGTTTGCTGAGCCCTGGCAGCCGCTTATTTAGTGCCATTAAGCTGACACCTCGAGTAAGTTACAGCTTGGCCGCGGGGTTGGCCGCTGGCGCTGTCGGACGTGCCGTGTGTCAGGGGTCTCGGAGCTGCTCTAGTTTCATGTTGGGTGCTCCGCACAACGGCACATGTTTTCATAAAAAAATGGCTGTATGTTAACTTTGTATATTATGTTAATTTATGGCCTGTTGGTCAATAATTTAACAGTTCTGTCTAAGGAACATGTCGGCCTTAGTAATAAGACTAAAATATCGCTCCATAATCAACCCACACTCATATCTTTTTCATAGTTGGCTTTGAAATATGATGAAATACCTACCTGGGTAGGCTGTCATTTCATGAAAAGTATGTTTGTTTTTTAATACAGATAAATAAGTAAAAGTATCCAAATTGTATTTGGGCTTTACGAATTTTTGTTTTTGTTTTTTTATCTAAAAACAATACCAATGTCAGATGTACGCTGCCGATTTATATCTCAGACTAGTCGACTAAATAAATATATAAATTAAAACGTAAAAATTAATCCAAATATCAACTCAGTTTTCATAGATAAGTGTTGAATCTATCTGTAACCTTCATTAAATAATTATATGTAATAATTATTTGTATATGTTATTGAATAATTTTATAACTGAATTCTTAAAAATCCCGTAGAATGATGCACAATAATATTAACTTTGTCTAAACAGTGTCTGAAGTGATAAATTTCTATTGCTTACTATACAGTACACCTTTAAGTAAGTTAGGACTGAACTTTACTTGCCCTTTTCCTCTTCTTACTTGGTTGGTCAAATCAATTATTTCTCCTTTTAATTAAAAGGTTTGTATTTAAAACATTTGAAACTTACGAAACCGTCCCGAAATTGCATTTTTTTGGATAGCGGAAGACATGACATGCACAGCAAAAAGTCGTATTTTTGGTCAAAAATGATGTGAATATATATTTTACCGTTATTATGTAGCTTAAAAGTTATTAAAACGGACCGGGACTGATGGGTCATACTGATCCTTTACAAGAAATGTTTCAAAGGTTTGTATCAAGGGGTACATACTTAACCATTTTATTAAAACACTTACATTTGAAAGTGAATATTTTACTATAATACCTAGTATTTTAAAGTGAATTAGATTGTTTATCTTAATTGTGCAGACTACATTAAAAGTGTACACATTTTAAGTATTTATAAAAAAGATAAAGTGCAACTTACTGTGTGATCAATACAATGGTTTGTGATGATATTTTTGCGGCACGACACAAGTGATTAATTGGCAATCTTGTCAGTCCCAAGCTGTTAACGAGAAATCAATACGCATTACCATAGTTGTCGCTGATAATTGTTTTTGATTGATGGGACCGCTAATCTTGTGTCGATTGATAAAACGGATTAATTTGCTGATTTTTCATGGATACTTTTTTAGATAACATATTTGTCAAGATTGAAAAAAGAAACCTTCTCCATGAATTTTATTCTATTCATACTGAAGTACTGTCAAGTAATCTTTCATGTAATATCCCATCAAACTTCATATTCGTTTTTTTTATTCCAATAAATCTGACAAAATATTTTACTGACATTAAATTTAATACAAACTACTTATACATTAATAGAAAACAAAATCAATCCAATGCAATAGCTACTATAATTTATCAAAAATGTTATTGTTCGACAAGTATTTTTTATTGTTTTCGGTAACATGACAATAACATATTTTAACCTTGTTAAGTATATACAGGGTGATTTGGAATAGGTGTAAACAACTTTACCAGGCAATTCCTAAAATCAACATAAAAAATATTAATTTAGTATAGGTTCGAAATTTGTTTTATTGTTAGAGCCTAAATAAATTTTTTATATTTTCTAATGTATTAATGGTTTTTGGTACACAGATTGAGAAATTATTAATATTTTTTTTATAGTATGTTTATAGTTGGATAGGAAACTAAATTTCAAAGCGATATGATTACTGTTTTGTGCATAAATGTTGAGTGTGGCTAACAAATTAGAGTTTTAAATTGAAGTGTCTTCATAAAATTCATGGGTCCAAAAGTATTTTCTGTTTTCATCTGCCTCTAAAACAATAACCGCTCAACTAAATAGGCCGCAACTTTACCAATTAATTGCATAATTTTATAGAAAACAAGGAATTGTCCATTTATGTAAAGTTTCGATCAGAACTACTTTGATGAAATAAGATAATAAAGTACGATAACACAATCGTAAGAAAAAACTAATAAAAAACTCTGATAACCCAGTAAAACTAAGGCGAATAAATATTAAATAACTTCATCGTTCTCGATATTTTTTCCGACTTTTTAAACCTACCAGGATAAATTTTAGAGTGTAGAGGAAATCATGCTGCTGTATTTTTGTCTAAATTTTCAGAGATACTGAGTTAGGGTTACCTCCAATAATTTTTAGGTGCATAATAAGTTTTTGCGAATAGCGGCTAAATCGACAACCGACAAAAACCACAACTCTAAAGAATTCGGTCATAACGACAACTATCCTGGATCTGCTACCTGGGGAGGGTCAGTAGGTAATCCAAACAAAAGTCTGGCGGCTAAAACCACACCAATTCCTTCAACCGATAAAAATACAGATTTTGATGACTTTAGCAGTTATTAAAGTAGCGCAGTAACAGCGAGCTGGGATGTCTCTCTGTAGGCCTAAGTAAGGGAAATCTCTTAAATTAAGGTAGGGTCCAAAGATTCTCTCGCGGAAAAGTATACCATAAACGGGTATTCCATATTAACTGAAGCGAAACAAAGATCTGATTTCCATCACCCTTTATCCAGGCTTTGTACCACAGAACATATAAAAATTTTTTTTTCATGGTCTGTGCTTTGGTCTAGAAAAGTGATTGTACAACGATCACTTTGGTATGTTTAAAATCAGCTGTGGCTAAGCTTTCATCAGTTCTCTGATAAGTTTTTCTGATAAAATATAAAATAGGCCTATTTAGTTTATAAAAAATTTCATTTTAAATATTTCACATTAATAAATATTTTTTTAATGACAAAATACCTTATTGTGGTATTGTATAAGCACAACAGTTTTGTACAATATTGTGCCTTGCGGTATTGTATCCTACCATCATAATGTGATGATATCTCTATATGTGATAACATTAAGATTTTTATTTCGCTTCAGTTAACGTGAAACTTCAAGACAATCTATCTATATGAGCTACTAGCAGTTGCCTGTGGCTTCGCTCACGATAAAAATTATAACACCTAAGGCAAAATTATTGGTGTGATATTATATTTTTGCAGTGAAATCTTAATCACCTAATTAAACCCTCCTAAAGTTTTACTTTTGAAAATCCATTTCCAGTGGATATACATATACTCGAATTGAAATTTCCACAATGCGTTTCATAGTTTTAGTTTGAATAGGTATTTATTTATTTATTTATTAGACAAATAAATATTTCAAAGAGAATATAATATTTTACTTCCGGGCCGGGTCGTATAACGCAAGTAGCTTAAGTGGTATTTGACAAAAATAGTATAGTATAGGTGGTTGAAATAAATTGGTACATTTAATTATTTTAGTTGATTGAATATCGCACATTTTTCTATCACCTGAAAATATTGTATAGGCCTCCCATCTATAGTTTTTAATAACTGAAACAGCCGCCATCTTTAATTTTATAATATACTCTATTTTAGTCATATGAAAAAAAATATTTTAAAACCTTTCTTTATTCGCATCTAGTGCATATGTAGAAGAGTTGTGCCAAGTTTCAAGACCCAAAGCCTTGTAGTTTTTGAAAAAAGTAAGCTATGAAAGCTAAAAATGGCCGCCATTTTGAATTTTATAATATACCATATTCAAAAATTTTGAGAGAAAATATTTCAAAATCCTTTCTTAATACGCATCTAGAGCCTATGAAGAATATTTGTGCCAAGTTTCATAACTCTAAGCCTTATAGTTATTGAGAAACTTTGATCAGTCAGTCAATGGTTTTTGGCTTTTATATATATACTAGCTGATATACCCGTAGCTTCGCCCGCTGAAAGGATAGCTCATTTTAATTCAATTATATTATGCCTTGTGCAATTTTTAGAAATAATTAACAAATGGACTGATTTATTTGGGTCATGTGGGTGCAATTAAACCCTTAAGATACACCTTATAATTCCTCTCTAGATGAAAATGAGAATGTGTAACGCTTCCTCTAAACATGTTCCCCCCCTCATGATTAGCAAATGGTATAAATTAACTTCCTCCAATTTCCCAATTCAGAGAATGAGGATAACCCGGAATATAAAACAAAGATGACACAAAGGATGGATTTTCGACTTGACATTAATCTGAATTAGCACGTTTTTGAAAATAAACCGAAAACTGTAAGAAAACGTAGGAGGTAAATATCTTGGCCAAAAACCTATTTCCCCAAAAAGTTTCTCATTAAATTTTTAAATTTTATTCTTTCAGTAGTTCAGTTCTCGTACCGTTTCTGATCCCTGAAAATATTCTACAGGACTCCCACCCATAGTTAGGAAAAACTAAAATGGCCGCCATTTTGAATTTTTTCAAGTAATCTATTTTAGCCGTCTGAGAGAGAATATTTTTAAAACCTTTCTTTTTTCGCATCTAAAGACTATAAAGAATAATTGTTCAAGTTTCATGGCCCAAAGTCTTGTGGTTTTTGAGAAATTAAGCTTTGAAAGCTAAAAGTGGTCGCCATATTGTATTTTTAACATACTATATTTAGGTCTTTAGAGTCAAAATATTGCAAAATCCTTTCTTAGTACATATCTAGAGCCTGTAAGGAATATTTGTGCCGAGTTTCATGGCTCAAGCCTTATAATTTTTGAGAAACTGTGATCAGTCAGTCAGTCAGTCAGTCAGTCAATCAGTCAATGGGTTTTGGTTTATATATATATATATATATATATATATATATATATATATATATATATATATATATATATATATATATATATACATAAATGCACTACTTTAAGAATCGCTTAAATCATCAAAATACTGTACTTCTCTCGGTTGGCAAAATTGGTGTGGTTTTAGCCGCCAGACTTTCGTGTGGAATACCTACTGACCCTCCCCAGGACAGTCCCAGGCTAGTTGTCGTTATTACCGCATTTTTTAGACTTGTGGTTTTGGTCGGTTTTCGTTTTAGCCAGACACCTTTTTTTACAGGGAACTTATTTTTGGCCGCCATCACGAAGCCACCACATTAGATTAAAAATCTGTCTTTCTACTCCAACCCATCATTACAGGATAGATTTTCGCAATCATTACAATGCTGTAATCTGTTTTATGATATTTTGATTCGGTATCAAGCTATAACAGGTTCTGTGCTTGCCATAAGCTGGGTTGTGGCCTCACGAATGAAATATACAAATTAATAGTCTAAAAATATTTTTTCAGAAATTTTATTTTATTATTTTAAGGAATCGTATGATCCAAAAACAGATTTCGCAACAGTAATTAGCGTGAAAATCTTGACTGTAATAATGGGTCACAATGCCATATTTACGCCAGAAAAATATTTTTCGAACCGAAATTTCAAGACGGCGGCAAAAAATGTGCGGCTTTAATTCCGCATAAGGGTTACACCTGATTGGGAAACTCAGTTGGAACCTGTAATATTAACTCAGGGGAACTACTGACTGATGATCATGACCTTTTATGGCCTTTAGGGTTGTAAGAGCAAATTATTAAAATATTAAAAAACTGGAAGTGACAAACTTATAGCAAATGGTGTAACCCTTCTGCGGAAGTTGCACCAAATGATCTTCCTTAGAAAATGAATTACTTTGCATCTACCAATCATTGGAGGTGATCCAAACTCAATATCTCAGAGAATTTAGACAATACATTGGGATAACTTCTTTTACAGTTTTTCCTATGTTGAAAAAATGCCGCCATTATGAAAAACATTGGGGTGGTTTTCATTATAAGGTACTCGCAGATTTCTGTGAAATAATTGGTCTTAAGGACAAAATCCATTCAAGAACGACGAAATTATTTGATATTTATGAGGAAGCGGTTTCGTCTTTGTTGTACTGGATTATAAGTGATTACCTTTTAAAATTGTGTTATGCTACAATATTTGTTATTTTATCATAAGTAGTACCTACTGATTATTACATTAGTTGAGTGGAAATTTTCTTGTTCTCCATAAATTCTGCAATTTTTTGTAAAGTTGTACCTATTTACTTGAACGGTTGCTAGACCAAAAAGGAAATTTTGACCCTTGAATTTTATGTAAAAATGTAATTTTAAAACTAGATTGGGTTCTGATATTCTCAACATTCAAGCACAAAATAGTAATTATATCTGTTTGAAATTGAATTTCCTAGCCAACTGTGGACATCTTATCAAAAAACTATCAGATTTTCAATCTGGAGGCCAACAAGTGCTATTAATACATTGCAAATTTTAAAAAATTTAATTTTAGCTGTAACTCCAAAACAAACAATTTCCGGACTTATGTTCGGATTTTTTTTCTTGTCTTGGTGTGAGGATTCGCCTGATAAAGTTGTTGACACTTATTCCAAAAAATCCTGAGTTTTTTATATTCTTAATTTTTTCATATTTGAATTATTACATGCTGACCTATATTTAAAACCACCACTCAGTCTAGTATTATTTTTAGACTACTTTGCATGTATATCGATTGTTTTCTTTTCTCCTTTGGACGTGGTCAGGTAAATGAGACTGATAAATAGACCCAGAATCGCCGAAACAAAGTAGAAGCCCGTGTTCTGTCTGGACCACGCGTCTCTGCCAAGATTTACAACATACATTCATCCCGCGTTGTTCCTCAGATTTATTACCGTAGAAAAATGTTTGTCATGTTTTACGATGTCCTTAGTTTTAAACGACGCATGCTCCCCTGTTGACCTGTAAGGAAAAGAAGAATTGTAATATTGCAAATTATTGTCTGGTTTCTAGGAAATTTGTGGTAAGGTGAAGTAGACATGTTTAATTTTCTCATGTCTTTCACTTGGAGGAATAAATCAATTAATGGAAATCTCTCAACTCACCGTTTAAAAAATGTATTTCTATGCAGATTGACCTTAAGTTTTAAGCAGTTTCAGAACCATTGGAGGGCCGTTCGATCTTTCGGCCTCAAGAGGATCACAAATGATCCGGCTGGTAACAATCAATGTTGTATAATATTTTACATGAATAAAATTTAACTTAACCGTGTGTTGAAGTGCCTCTAAAGGAATTAATAGTAGGTAGAAAGTTATTAAGTTTGAGTTCAAGCGTGCTTGTATTATTTATTTAATATGATCGAAATCGACACGAACCAAGCAATAGCAAAACTTTAATGCAGTCTTCGATGTTGACTGCCACTTCCAAATTATGCTTTGTACTACCTTTATAATAGCCTGTACAAAACTAATATCCGATTATCACACTGCATTCAGAATTCCATTACCACGTGAGAGTGAGAGCTTGATCTGCTCACGGCTGTGCGAGCCTACTAATGAACAATGCTAGGATCGTTAATATCATTGGATTATATTATTTTTAACACAAGTTAAACACAAGTTAAACAAACACACAAGTCTTCTTTAACACAAGTTTAAGAAACAAGACAATTATTTCATGTCTTTCGGTAATTGTCTGTACCGCAATTATTAAATTTTTCTGATGGGCTATAAATTGAAAATGTTGTTGGTGGTCGTCATGTTACTGCACTTACTGTGTAACTATCCTAATAAATCCCTTTTTCAATATGTTGCAACAAACAGTATGTGATAAATATTTTCCTTTGACATTTTGACTACCTTTCAAACTTCCACAAAGTCAATTCACAGGAGAAAACGGCTGCTACATTATTACAGACATCACTATATTATGGAAATATTCAGTTGGGCTGTTTTACATCATAGGGAACTCCCACATCACACAATCTAATGATACACACACGATGAGACCGCAAAGATGGCCGACAGGTAAAGACGAGAGTTTATCGCCGATCTGTATGCAAATATAGACAACGCGTGTACCCCAACTGAGGCTGCCGATGTACGGCCGACGCTTGATAGAGACTTAACTGGGGACTCAACTCTCGTTACGGACTTTATCTACAAGATCTCCCTTGAGTTTACAACCGTGTAGGATTTTAGGGCGGAAGCTTCTGAGTCCATCTGAATTTTTAAAAGACCGAATACCTCTGTATTTTTGCGAATCGTTTTTCTGGCAGCTATTTGAATGAGTGTTTCCCTAAAATATAAAACAAATAAAACAGTAGATAAAGGTTTGGTTAACAGTGTTTTTTTTCATTTTGTACTAGAATAAACCATGTCTGATAAAACGTAGTCAATTAAATATTTCCGGTCTTAAGAGTTTCCAACTTATTGATCTTTTAATTTCCACTGGTGTTTATCACTGAACTAAATTATTAACACGGTTTCACCCGTGGGAAAACAGAAAAACTTCCTTGGATTCATGATTTAATGTTTAGGTTGACACGACAACTTCATAAGCTTTTCAATATGGTCGAAATCAAATAAAATTAGCTTTTTAGAGGCTTGCTGTTTAATTTCAAAAAGACTTACGCTTATTTTAAATAGTCTATGACTTTCTTAAATGTGCATACAATACATAAAAAAGTTTCGGCCATACTAGTATACTAGTTTTTGCGTGAAAAGCGCTCTAATGTGTGATGTTGAGCGTTACCAACAGAGTGACAGAAATTGAGGTAAGGCTTGATTCGGATTCTCTGAGCTTCAAAACGCAAAAATAACCAATCATTTCATAATTCCAAGCAATGTACAGACAAAACTCTAATTTTATTTATATAGATAAGCTAAAACTTCGACGAAAATCAATGTAACAAAAATATTTTTAAATAGTATCTAAAATATTGCTGATGATTTTTCAACTTTCAAAGAAAAAATTGTTTTTCCAACTCAACTTATAATTTTCCAACACCTGAGGAGACTTTGCATCATAATGAATGTGTATCCGGAATTGATGTGACAAAAATGACATTTACTTGAAACTTGGATTTAAAATATTGCCGTACAGAGTCCAACATGCGTTAAAAATATTTTATTAAAAACAAAACACGGTTTTACCCGTAGAAAAATAGAAAAACTTCCTTGGATTCATGATTTTATGTTAACGTTGCCATGACAACTATATGAGCTTCCCTATACTTTAACATTGAAACTTTTATTCAAGGTTCTAGGTCAAGTAGTTTGGGCTGTGCGATGATAGGTCAGTGGTATTTGACAAATATATAGTAGAAGATTACCCTAACTATGCGTTATTTACAAAACTCTTAGAGAACTAGAAACCGATTGACTATAACATGTTTATAAAGTGGTATAACCAACAGTAAAAGTCAAATACATTTAGATTTGTTTAGTTACTTCAACTAAGAAAACCCCATCTTGAGTACATTGTGCATGACAGGAAATTAATTGATAAAAAACGCTTTAAATTATCTTAGACTCCTTAGGCGCCCTTGGTTGAAGGATGATTGGAGGTGGAAACTAGAATGCTTAGCTATTCATAAGTCGATCAGTGATTTTATAAGAGAGTGTATAAGTGTTTTACAATAAGTATATTGAATACCCGTGAAAATGGTTTAATTACTAATGTTAAAGTTGAAGTGTTTTGTTTTTGAGAAGTTTTTTTATGCAATTTGTGGGTTTGGTAGTTCTTATGAACATTCTGTATACATTTAATTTACTTCTATAACTTGTGAAATAAAGTTACAGGCTGTTAAGAGATGATCAATTTGTAACATTTTAATTTGTGACTGGGCGAGCTTAAACATACTTAAAATTTGCGACTAAATAAAGGACAATTTCTTAATATCCTTTTTTATATCTGACTAGGTAAGATATTCGTTACTCCTTATTTTCTCACACCCAAGTTACAAATCCGAGCTAACCAAGCGTCTTTCAAGTGCAACTAACGTTACATTTTAACCATGATTCAATGGATTTAGTAAAAAAATGTACAAGAAACTTATTTAAACGTGTTATTTTGGAAAATAGTAAGAATAATTATTATAAATAAGGGTATGGTGTAACACATAGATGTATCCCAATAACAATTAAATACAATCAAAAAACTGCAGCTCTACTTTATATGCATTTTAACTTTCGTGTGTCATCATCAGTGAGACCGTGTGAGCAAGAGTAGCTGCAGGTAGGATGAGAAGAGAAGAGTGGAGCGAAGGCAGTTTAGTCGTTTTGCCTTTGATATAGAGCACGGCCCGTGTCAGTCTGCATGTCAGCTGATTGTCTGGTGGTTGTTTGGGTGCCTCATTATCTCCACATACCGGAACATCGCCAGTAAACAGCCCGAGGTGGCATTCCCTCGCGGGGCGCAGCCACAGAGATGTCCTGGCGAAGCACAACCTTGCCCCGATTCATAAAGGTGACCAGATGTCCCGTTTTGAACGGGACGGATCCGTTTTTTGCCGATATGCCCCGTTGGCCCAAAAAACTCTCTCGGTACGCCAATTTTCTCCCGTTTTTGCGTTATTTGTACGAACATACTTTTTAATTTCGACAACTCTTTAATTCAGTTTTCTCCGGGTTTTTTTCGTAATTTTTTCTTTAACTTTTTATTTAAATTGATATAAATCGATTGAATTTGAAAAGTATAGTTTTATTATACTGAAATGAAAATTATACTAATACTTATTATACTAATACTTAGTAGGATTTTTATGATAAGATTTTTATAATAGCTTCATATTTTAATCTATATATTAATACACAGATGTATAATTGTGTATGACAGTCCCGAAGTTATCTAATACAGGAACTTACAGGTTTTAAAAAAGTCAAGTAAAGATGGTAAAGTCAGTTGATGAAATGGTAAAGTTCAACAGCAATATCGCATAAAAATACGCTATGAACGTGTTTAAAAATCCACCGAAAAGCTCCATATCCCCCCAAACCCCGCGTCCCATTTTGGTTTTTCCAAAATCTGGTTACCAGATAAATGTTTTGGTACAGATAAAATTAAAAGAATGCATACTGATTAAGTGAGCTACTTTTAAATCGACATTAGCAAAGAACCTCTGTGTCTTTGCTAAGAAAGACCTGGATCTTTCGCTTGGATCGTTTAAAGTATTTGAAATAAAATCCTAAAGTATTTCTATAAACGATTTTGTTAAGGTTTATCTACTTTCATTTTATAGCTTTTTCCCCAATGCACTCCATGTTTCAAATTGCCTGTATAAGGCACAGGACTGAGATGGAAAAATCAATCTACACAAACCTAAAAGTCTACAGTTTTGGAAAAAAGTTAGACATAAATTTATGAACTTATCCATAAACGAAATATTTAAAGGCCCAACGGTACCCCGTGTACAGTAATCATAGAAACAACATCTCCACCCGAGGCGCACACCTCAATCGCGGGCTGGCGGGCGTAATGTTTCACCCGCTAAGTGGACGGTCGCCAGTTGCAGTCCCGTGGTTTTAATGAGGCGGTCTAGAGCGGATGGCTGGTGGTCCTACATGTTTTGGATGCTAGGCAACCCCAATTACGCACGTGTGGATTATACAGACATGCAGATCCGGCGCTGAGTGTGGTCTGTCTGACGTGGCACCTCGCCTCTGACACAGCGAACAGCGAGGGGGACGGCAGCGACAACTTGTGGGCTTCTAGAGTTGGAGCTTGAGAACTAACACGTCTGTTAAGTTGGTACACCCAAATTAGCTTAGCCTCTTCTAATCATGCCAATCGTTAGATTTTCGTTAGTTCTCGATAGTTCTCCAATTTTCCCGTTAGTTCTTAAGAAATAAAAAATGTATGACTCATACAAAGTGGTTACGCTAACTTCACACTAACGGATTCCTGCAAGCACTTAAATTTTCTTGCAAATGCTTATGTCAACAAATGCTTATGTTATGCTTATGTCAATTGTTAGCTCTTCGTTGGTTCTCGATTATTCTTCAATTTCTTCGTTAGTTATCAAAAAATAAAAAGTAAAGACTCATACAAATGTCAACATACAACAATTGAAATGTTGACATAAACGTTTTCATGAAAATTAAGGTGCGTGCTGGAATTTGCTAGCGTGAAGTTAGCATAACCACTTTGTATGAGGCGTAATTGTTGTTATTTTTTAAGAACTAATGTAAAAATTGAAGAACTATCAATAACTAACGATGAACTAACGACTGATATGTAGACATTAACATTTACATGGAAATTAAGGTGCGTGCTGGAATTTTATAATGTGAAGTTAGCATAACCATTTTGTACGAGTCATAACTTTTTTGTTTGATGAACTAACAGAAATACTGAGGAACTATTGAGAACTAACGAAGAACTGGCGATTGATATGTTGACATAAACCGTTTCATGAAAATTAAGGTGCGTGCTGGAATTTGTTAGTGTGAAATTAGCGTAACCACTTTGTTTGAGTCATAACTTTTTTATTTTTTAAGAAATAACGGAAAATTGAAGAACTATCGAGAACTAACGAAGAACTGACGATTGGCTTGATTAGAAGTGGTTAAGCTAATTTGGCTATGCCAACTTCACAGACCTGAAACAAATCATTCTGACCAGCTTTCATATCATCTATTCTACAACGGAATTAAAATCATATTTCGCTCTTACTGATGTTCGGAATGTTATGTGACAATCTAATCTAATTGAATATCTACGCTTAATTTCAAGATACAAAAGTCGCCTAAGCAATATTAAGCGAGATTCTGAGGAAAACATGAAAACTTTTGAATCGAACCTTGCTGCCATCAGTTATTGAGCTATTAATAATCAGTTTGACTTCATTAGTAACAGAAGTAATCTCACCTACCCTACATAAATCTTTCATTTTCGCCATTAAATACGTCGGTTATTTAAAGTAGGTATTTAATGAGGTATTATGTCAGTGTATTTAATTCATAAACCTGGAATAGTAGGTGATTTTGACCTATTTTAGCTTTAGTAATCTTCCCTTATTCCTCCTTATATTTTTCTTTCCATTCTACTAATGCTCAAGATTTTCAATAAAGTTTTGAAAATAAGAGATATTTGGGCGATAGAACAGTGTTATATAAGAGTTTGGATGGATAGTGTAATTTATTTCACATATTTATTATACATGTATTTGGTTAATGTACAGGGCATTTATATTAAAAATATAAAGTTAGTTAATATATTACATATAAAGAGTTAGTTTTGGGATATTGAAGGTTTTACGATTAATGTTATAAGAAAATCAATTTAAATCTTTTCAATTTTTCACTTAATTTTTTTTACTGACTGGGAATGTTCAAATTTTTGTGTAATATAACCATAGTCATGATTAGTCCCTTTTTGTAAAAAATAAACAAAATGTGTCTTACTCCACTGTCATTCTCAACGAATTATAGGTATTGTTAAAGGATTTTTGAGACAAATATTGTAGTTATGAACATTTATTTATTAATGTAGGCTCTAACTAACAAACAATAAGTTAAACAATTATAATTTGTTAGAATAAAAAAATATGTGTGTAAATTGAGTAAGGTTGCACCAGTTTTATGCTGTTTAAGAACACTACTCACAGTACATTAAAACACTGACTAAACTATTATAATACCCTAATTAGAGTAATAATAGGTATAATTACAGTTATAATAACAGTAATAACTATCAAACTCGACATAAAACACTTAAATAATACAAATGTTATAAGATCAAAACACTTCAGAATCAACAGCTGACAACTCCAATGGACTTACTTCACTCTCACTCTGAACAGAACAGGAATTTGGCTAAATGGACTTGTTTTGTGCTGCTCCTGGTGGCAGAATATTGAACTAGGGACTTAAACCACTTTCATTCTTAACAAAACAGTTTTTCTAGATTAAGAAACTGCATTTATCTCATTTTTTCTAGTTTTGGACTTACGCCACTTTCATTCCAACCGGCTCATTTAAAGATAAAAATAAAACTAACTCTTTATATTTTTCCATGAGGAATAGCAACGCATAGTTTAGATTTTCAGGTATGCTATCACAAAATGTGATACCTTAAATATGTTTTACATTTAAATAAACTTTACTTTATTAACATCTGTGTTGATAATTTTAATTCTTAATTCATGGAAGCACAGTTTAGTTAAACCTGAGAAATCAATTTAAAGTTAAAAGAAGATAAACAAAAACTGTAAAACACTGCATCCATTAAAGCTTCCTTCAGTTCAAGAATTTGTAAGTCGATCAACATGCATCTTAACGTTTGGATTAGCTTGTTGATCTCTTAAGAATGTAATAAAAATATTTTCTTCATTATAACCTAAAATAAATATAAATCTAATTTACTTTCACCGTAAACCCCATACACCCAGTTAAATAAAATTCAGGTAAGAGCACCTTACAGCTAAGCTAGACCAATGTAGTTTTAAATTTCCCTCAGAATAATTTAGAACCGGCTTTGAACTAATCTTCAGTAAAAATAAATTTAAAAAACTGTTCACATCAGCAATTTGAAAGTAAATTTTTCTTAATTTGTCAAGAACCTCCACAAAAATGAATACCAATTGCAGTCTATTTTTAACAATTATACTTTTTGAGAGAGGTATAAATGAAATTTTGAATACCAGGGTGTCTGTCCAGAAATTTATTGACAAAGACTCTCGAAGTAAAAAAAAATTTACGCCTGCTTGTTGCCTGTCTAATATCTTATCACTTACCAA
The DNA here is from genome assembly GCA_035578135.1 of Flexamia atlantica. NCBI lineage: Eukaryota > Metazoa > Arthropoda > Insecta > Hemiptera > Cicadellidae > Flexamia > Flexamia atlantica. The sequence continues at coordinate 16,288,390 of JAQJVK010000005.1, read as the reverse complement.
AAGTAAACTCTCTCGCTTTGTTTTATCTTAACACAAACACCCGGATGTCGGAAAGCTCTTTGTAGTTCCTAAATCCTTATTTGAACTTTTACGTGAATGAAACCGTAAAAGCTTACTAAGCGTTTTCTTGTAAAATGTTCTTTAGATGAAGTATTATTTAATGTTTTCAATATGAGTTTCCATTCTGCTCTGAGAGCAGGCAAGTTTTTTTTATTTTTTTTATTGTATAACCTTTAGTAGAACATTTCTCCGAAATATATAACATTTACGAGTTATAAGTAACTAAATCTATTCTAATTTTCCAACTCAATATATAAATCTGTGTCTGCCGTTTTTATTGAAAAACCCCATTTCTCATGACTAAAATAGTCTATTCTACCCTACTGACCAGCATTTTCTTCTTTATTTTGTCGTTCAGACGTAAATTCTTGAATATTTACATAACTCCATTTAACTCTCCCACAAGATTTAGGTGGGCCAGCTATAAAATTCCAACTCTTTAGGGCCTCTTAAAATGTAAATTTTTATGTTTCACATTGAATATTTAAAAACGTTCTGCTCCTCTCTGATGATAGCTATATTTAAGTTGTAATGTTACCACCAAAAACGTAGTAGTTGAAAGCCTCTTTATCCTTAAAATACAAGAACCCCTATTATCACGCGATTTAAACTATTTTGTAAACAATTATTAATCAAAGTTAAGTCTTATCATTTAATTGTTTTCACAAATTTTATAAACGCATTGAAATACAATACAAATATAATACAAAATAAAAATTAGTTTACATAATTAATAGTTTAAATAGTTTAACTACTTTAAGCTAGAAGTGTTACATGAGAGGCATTTTATAATCTGGATTGGTACTAGATGTATAATAAACGTGTCTCCTCACACAGAATGTGAATTTCCATAATATTTATATGATGTCATCCATAACACTACAACCTGAATCTTACAGCATTCCAAACATTCATTCACACCTCCATATTGATATGAGTGAGCTTAACTTAACCCAGTGACAAGTTGACAAGTTAAGGGGCTGCTTTATCCAAGTTCCGCTCAAACAAGAATCCTAATAGGGGTACCAGGCAATTTATTATGTTCAGCAAAACTGATAACCATCAGACCAAATACCTACGCTTCGAATCGCGAGCATTTGCATGAGAGTTGGAATTTCGGCTTTGGAATTTGTCACCTCGATCAACTGATTCGCATAATGAAATTGTTTTTACCAACACTTTATCAGGGTCAAATTCCTTACAGGTGCCAGCAAGGTTTGAATTTCTTTTTAAGAAATCGTCTAAGGTGTCTTGCGTTGAACCTCAGTTGCGTGGACTTCAAATGCACAGAGCTCACAATCATGAATAATTGAATGTATCTAACATTAAACGCACATTCGAAAGAGTTCAAAAGATATTTCTGCGATCAACACCAATTTATAGATAGGGACAATAGTTTATGGGTCATTTCAGGGTGGCCCAATTTGTCCGTAGTATTTCAGACCGGAACGTGGCTGTTTTATGGCTAGATCACGGTATTCAATAAAGTGGCCTCCCGCTATCTAGTGTTAACTGTTTACAGCTTTATGTTTATTGCCATCAGCTGCGGTAAGCTATAATGGCGTTAATTACCAGCCTAAACGTGTTTTATTGCCGCGTTATCGGTTTTATAGATGGCCCATGGTCCAAATCAACACCTACTGGAATTTCTGGCTGGGATCAGGATGGCTGTGCGCGAGTGTTGTGTGTTTTAGGTCCACGAGTGGTCAGTTGTCTTAACTATTAATATATTCGTTTCATGGAAACAACTCGAAAATTATTATTTACCGTATCACTGCATTCTTAATACTCAATTAAGAATGTAATATATTCATAGTACTATTCGTTTAAATGTTTCTCTATTGCACTGCCCTCAATTTGATATATGAAATATACTTAAATTACCCATGATGAATCTTAAACCAATATTCATAACCACATAAAAATATTCATCCTCATTCTGGATATTTACACATTTACATAAACAATCCAGATTAATACAATGCCAAACTGTCATTTGGAATACATTAATTTGTGCAGGAGTCACAAATAAATATTTGAATTGCTCATTGGCTTGTTGCAGTCCAATGTCATTTTATCTAACTTGGTGGGCACAGCGGGTGGGACCACATCAGCCAAACTAGAATGTTGGCAACTGATCTGTAAATCTAAACAAAGATCCAATTTGTAACGCCTACGGTACTAACGGGATGGAAACCAATCTATAATTACGCAATGATATTTCAATAGGTCTCCCTAGGTCTTCTCTATGATATTGCGGAACTTCAATACTGTTCCGCTAGACCGCATTGATCTGTAGCCTTGAAGGTAGATATCGCATTCATCTATTATTTCTATTGTCAATGGTACTATCATAATCAAGATTGGTTGCTCACAAGGAAGTCGCCGGTACCCAGCGAGCTTTGCCCTATCATCGACTAGGACAGTGTGATCACAACAATGATGTGCCTCTGTTAATGACAGCTGGAGGCTAATTAGGCTAATGGATAGTGCAATTGCGGGATACTTTGCGTCATGTGATACATCAATTAGAGGAAAGTAGAGCACGATTTCCGCAACCAATCAAAATACTACCTACTTAAAAGACAATAAACACAGTATGTATTTGCTTTTATTTTGGAAACACAAATATTTTATTTGAAGATTTATTTCCATTTTCAAATGTTTTCCATTGATAAAATAATGTTATATGATTTATATTTAAAATATTATTTTTCAGTACTCAGCTTGAATCAGTAGGTACTTGGTAATAATTCATTCACGTACAAATCATGTTTGATTTTCCTAGCTAATGAAACAGTTCTACATCTATCGGTCCAGTGGATCTAAGAAGTATTGGTGCATAAACTGATTGCTTAGTTATAACCACAAAACTTCCGTTGTCTGCACTACAACAAACAATGTGTAAGTGTAATTTATTAAAACTAACTTTAATCTTTGGGTAACACAAGAAATTTAACATTAATGACTGTTATACTCTCCTGTAGTGTTAATGCTGCAAGCATAAAGGGTTGGGGGAAGGGATGATTGCCCTAAAGGTAACTTATAATAAAAACACATAGGCCTAGCTTGATTGGCCTCGAACTTGAATAACTACACAGGATTTTTTGAGGTAATCCAATAAAATTCGATTTTTTATTGTGCACTATACTTATTTAAATATTAACAATCCTTTCACGCAGTGGCCGGCAGCAGACACAACCTGGACAATGCGCCTAGCCCGCAGTGCCGGCAGCAGACAAAACCTAGACAATTCGCCTACCCCGCAGTGGCCGGCAGCAGACACAACCTAGACAATACGTCTACCCCACAGTGGCAGGCAGCAGACAAAACCTAGACAACGCACGTACCCCGCAGTGGCTGGCAGCAGACACAACCTAGACAATGCGCCTACCCCGCAGTGGCCGGCAGCAGACACAACCTAGACAATGCGCCTAGCCCGCAGTGCCGGCAGCAGACACAACCTAGACAACGCACCTACCCCGCAGTGGCTGGCAGCAGACACAACCTAGACAATGCGCCTACCCGGCAGTGGCCGGCAGCAGACACAACCTAGACAATGCGCCTAGCCCGCAGTGCCGGCAGCAGACACAACCTAGACAATTCGCCTACCCCGCAGTGGCCGGCAGCAGACACGACCTAGACAATGCGTCTACCCGGCAGTGGCCGGCAGCAGACAAGACCTAGACAATGCGCCTACCCGGCAGTGGCCGGCAGCAGACACGACCTAGACAATGCGCCTACCCGGCAGTGGCCGGCAGCAGACACGACCTAGACAATGCGTCTACCCGGCAGTGGCCGGCAGCAGACACAACCTAGACAATGCGCCTACCCGGCAGTGGCCGGCAGCAGACACAACCTAGACAATGCGCCTAGCCCGCAGTGCCGGCAGCAGACACAACCTAGACAATGCGTCTACCCGGCAGTGGCCGGCAGCAGACACAACCTAGACAATGCGTCTACCCCGCAGTGGCCGGACGCAGACACAACCTAGACAATGCGCCTAGCCCGCAGTGCCGGCAGCAGACACAACCTAGACAATGCGTCTACCCGGCAGTGGCCGGTAGCAGACACAACCTAGACAATGCGCCTACCCCGCAGTGGCCGGACGCAGACACAACCTAGACAATGCGCCTAGCCCGCAGTGCCGGCAGCAGACACAACCTAGACAATGCGTCTACCCGGCAGTGGCCGGTAGCAGACACAACCTAGACAATGCGCCTACCCCGCAGTGGCCGGTAGCAGATACAACCTAGACAATGCGCCTACCCCACAGTGGCCGGCAGCAGACACAACCTAGACAATGCGCCTACCCCGCAGTGGCCGGCAGCAGACGTAACCTAGACAATGCGCCTACCCCGCAGTGGCCGGCAGCAGACGCAACCTAGACAATGCGCCTACCCGGCAGTGGCTGGCAGCAGACACAACCTAGACAATGCGCCTACCCGGCATTGGCCGGCAGCAGACACAACCTAGACAATGTGCCTCAGACTACGATCGATCTGCTTGTTTACTCTACTTTATTACAGGGGGCTGCCGTGATTCCCAGAGTCCAAACAACCCTAATTATAGGGTGGCTCGGCCTAATGCTCGGGTCCGTAACGAATTTGTTAAACTGTGAGTCGATTCCGCCTTTCAATTTTCAATTAGATAATTCAAAACTTACTTGAATATCATGCATGTATTGTATTTAAAAAGTATCTATAAGATAATAGGTAAACTTTTAGGTAGAAGGTTTGTGGCAAGTGTTCCCTTAAGGTTGCATTAAAGCGCAGTAACCTCTGTGGTTCGGAAATAATCCTGTCATTCGCGGGTGTCTGATACCATTGATGTATTCACATTCGGCCTGTCTACGGCCTCCGAGATACTGATTTTTACTGGCTGTATAATTTTATCATAGGATTAAAAACTACTAAATTAGGATTCCCGACAAATTGTTACTCACCAAAAGTGCATCAAGATTATACTAAAGAAACCAGTTTAAACCGAATGCTGAATTATTCAACATTTTTATATTATAGTCCCACTTCTTGGGTGGTTGGTAACGCTGCTGCCAATTAATATTTCTAAAAGTTGATTAAAAATTTAAAAGCTTTCGTCAATTACATGCCAAATATTTTGGAGATCCATCGGTAATCAAGATTTGGATGTTAGGAGTTAATTCGATGGTATTGAACATACCAACTTTAATATAATTCCTTTTTTTCTTGTTATTGCTTTTACCATGGTAGTTCCTAAGATACCTTGGTATGAACGGAAAGCCTGTTAAACTTGAATAATTATTTCAGTAACTAAACTTTATAGAGACTGCTTTATATACATAAATAGTCATAATCCATCACTAGTACTTTGTGTTTTTTTCTGCATTTCACATACAGAAAAATATGAAGCTCGAAAACTAAAATTCTTTAATCAGTAACTGGTAGAGAAAGTCAGCGTTGGAGGGTTAAGGGTTAAATTATGTGAAGAGATAATTTGCTAGTAGGCCTTAACCACAATGCAGAGCTGTGCTATGTCATAGCTGGGGCCACCTATGACCGCCGCATGATGAGCATGTATGAATTGCAATACGATTCCCTCTAACGCAAAAGGATTATGGAGCCACGTTTGAACACAGAGGAGATCCATGATTTGTCATTAGACGTTTCTCACTGCTGCATCACTGCTCTTTTTATGCGGAGGCGAGGTACAATGTGAAATTATATTTACCCATTGGATATTTATGTTATATACATATATTTCATATTTATATTATTAATAAATGCTTTACCCTAGTCAGGAACTAGCTTATTTACAGCATGAAGTCACTCTCCCATTTATATCATTACAATGAAAGCTTTATTTGCATTAAAGCCTTGCATTAAAAAGGTAAGTTGTATGTTAGTGCGATTATTTACATTGTAAACTTGAAATAAAATCTACGTCTGCGTACAGACATCAGGCTCTGAGTGGATCACTTAGTCGTGGTCTACTCATCTCTCTAATGTTAAAAGAGAACATATTATATTAGTATTTGTGATATTAGTCTAGCTTCCAAACATTATGCGCAGAGTTTTTCCTTAATTCCTTATAATCTGCTCCGTATTTTCACAGTAGTCTACTCTTTTATCTGATCAATGTGTCAGGATGAAATAATTAAGTGAATTAATTAATACTTTTATATCTCATCTTAGATGGTATAATATGATCTCATTTTAAATTGTTACAATTTAATCTGGTCACGTTATCGAAGAGCAAAACCTCTTACAAACAATATAAAATACACACAAGTAAATTTCTGCCCGGCATTCAGCATTCAGCAATTACCTTCTACCTCTTCCACATCTAAAGGTATTTCAGTTTACATAAAGTAACTTCTTTGATTTCCATCTGAATCCCATTTTTAATCTCTGAGTTTTTAGTTATGGTTTGTTTGTTTTATAATTTTTGCAATTCCTGAATTGTTTCTCGATCAAGTAACTAAATGGAGCGTAACATATAGGTGTTTTCTTTATGATACCGGAAAGACGTGATGCAATGTAACCACCCACACCTACCATGTTACTTTCGTGACATTAGTTCAACACAAAACTGTAAAGAAGGAAGGCTCCTTTCCTTGTTACAATATTAATGCTGCTTTCACTACATAGTTGAGTCTAAGACATAACTGGAAACACTAAATCCTTACATTTATCATGTTGGTTTCTCTCAAATAATAACATTGAGCTTGAGATTCCAAGATCTTGCTGAAGAATAATGCAAATAGAGTGTTGAGTAGGCCTCTATCAGACGATACATATTTTACGAATTTTTAACCGACTAGAGAGATTCACTAAGTAGGCTATTGTGACTGATTAGACAGAAAAGGTCATTTCAGATTATTTATTTGATTTCAATAACTAATGACTTGACATGTGTTGCTAGTTTATTTTGTGCTTTTTACTAAAACAATTTATGTTTAACTTCTTGGTCGTAGTGTTAACACATTTGAGTATACCTCTAAAGATTTGTACCACTAAAATTATGACAGGCGGTAGCGAAACTACCTACTAATAGATAAATATTAGTAATATTTGTAACAAATATAATTTGGCAAAGACCATATAAAAACCAGTCAAAGCTAATCAAGTAATGTCCCTATATGTTTGCACTACATATACACAAATTTTGTTTTTATCAAAACAGAAACAGACACTCTTTCTAGGGATGTATACACAAAATTCAATTAATGAAAAATTGTCATCAACGCAATGAAATTTTATTATTTTTGGACGATACTGTCCAAATCATAATGTTGGACTGATTCAATGACATTGTTTCGTTAATTCAATTGTGTTTTCATCTAGACCTACCATAGGTCTAGATGAAAACACAATTGATATAATATCGCTATGATATATAATACCATGATATAATATAATACCATGATATAATATAATACCATGATATAATATCGCTCAAAAAACTGGGCAGCACAATGTTTTGGTATAATACGTATTAGCGTATTCAATATAAATTACCACTTCGATAAAGTTAGTCAAAATCTATATTTTACGATTAAGTTGTCAATATGAATTTGTTATCTATTTACAATTAAAAATACGTTCATTTTTTTATATTGTACTTCACAAACTCCATAAATCGTCCATTCGTGATTGTCCTATAATACGTGGTCGTGTACACCATTTTATGAATGTGTAGCTGTGTTCGCCGAGCCGAAACAATCTGATGGTTTCATGTTCACGGATTTCCAAACACGTTTACACCAAGGTAACCTCTGCACCTCTACTATCAATTTATATCTGAAATTCAAATTCACTCCAATACCAAATTCAAAGTTAATCGTACTGGAATTGCTGGCATCTGAATTAGAATTCTACCTACTTCCATGTCTTAATATAAATAAAAAATAAATGCACACACGTTTCGAGACTTTTCAGCACCCGATATGTGCATTTTTATAAACTCATGGTGCTATACATCTCTTCGATTTATTTGACCGTATACATGACGCACCAAAATACTGAAACTAAATAAGCTACAAGTAAATATTTTCTTTTGAATTAATCAAAATACCATTAAAAGTTGGTCTAACTGATCTACAAGTGAATTTAAAGCCATCAGTACTATTTATTTCAGCGGATACCATTTACTACCATTTATTTATTTTAAGTGTTGACTGCCCTAAGTACGCAATACATATATACAGCATAACTAGGAAAATTTATATTCTAAGTAAATGCAGCATCGGATTAAATCAAGTCAGTAAATTCGCCAAACAACCCGGGTCATAAAATGCTGTTTGTTGGCCGTCGCTCAACGCTGTCAGTCGATCGTTTATGACCAGCGTTGTCCTATCTTTACATGGGAGTGTTCTCAGCTGAAATAATGCTCTTGGAATGTTTCACATCGTTCACTCATATTGGTCATATTATTAAGGATGAAAGAAAATAGATTTTGGTAATGATTACATTACAAATACGTTGTTGATCTATTTTATATTAATAACCATATTGAACATTGAACAAACAAATGGTTGAGTTCATTGTACTTCAAATAACATCAATAAGGTCCAATAACATCAATAAGGTCCAAAACTTGATGAAGGCTTTCAAATAACTCAAAGGTTGTTCAAAGAGAATTATTTATCTTAATCGATAGTTGCATCGATTTCAGTCATAGGTCTATACTTTTGTGCGTTTTGTGTAGCACCGAAATCGTAATTATTCATGTGTTATTATGAGGCGAGAGAGTAACTGCCAGTTGACTAAAGAGATAGATAGTGGATAGAGTAATTTCTTTAGTGATATTTTTCATTAATTTACAACATTAATATAAAAACATACAACAAAGTGCAAAGCTATAGATCGTTTATCTGTCAATGACTATCGAGAGTTTTAGGCTATGCCAACTACATCCCATTTACCTACAGTTTAACATGCTCTTAAAGTAAGATTTGCGTTACAAACTATTTTCTGAGTGCAGGATATTTTCTGAGTATTTTCTGAGTACTGTTAGTAGGTACGAGATGACGATTTATATGATTTTCGTTAAAGTGTTGTGGCATTTTTATAACTGAATACGTCAATAAAAATGAAATGAAACTTCTGTTAGAAATCAAAATTCTAGAGCCGAATGTCTAAAATCTATTCTTTATGGAAATAAATAGTAATCTGTATCCAACCTCATTAAATTTTAATTTTTTAGAATACATCTCATCATATTTTAGCAGTATAATAAATAGTACATGCCATCAAACATAAAGTTATTTTTCATTTTTAAATTAGTGTATTTTATTTATCGATCTAACAAAGTGCGCTGTGCGAAATCATTTGGCACTTAATATAATGATAATGATTAAGCTTATGAATTTTCATACAAATTCTAAAAAGTAACAGCAAAATGTTTTAAGCTCGTTGACTGCAAAATTCTTAGATTGCAGGTGTCGAAGTGACTTCCGAATATGTTACACTATAAACGTCGCATTTTTCAAAATGACATTTTCCTCGAAGTAAATAGATAAATAGTTGTTTTCAGCGTAAGTAACACATACAAATGAGCTAGAGAAATAGCTAGACAAGTTACAGGGAATAATTATCTACAAATGACATTGTCTCCATGTAATCGCACATTGGGATCATACGCCACACAAGTTGCATTGAGCGGCAGCCAAACATATTAGTTATCGTCACAGCTTTACAAATACGCCAAATCCATTAAACCACTGTTTTCTGACTATTAAATGAAATGAAAAAGCGTGCGATCTCAAAATACATACATAGTAAGTAGAAAATAAATTTCATGCAGGAAACTTTTACATAAGTTCCATCATAAAAACATAAGCCTTCAGGCAGTCAGTTATTTTACAAAACTATTCCCAATTGCTACTTTAAAACTAACATTAATAGCACTAAGCCCTTATTTTTGATAAAGAAATGCAATGATGACAAAGAAAAAGAATTTTGAAAAAATAATAATCAATAGAAGGTCTATATACATTTAACATATCAATAATATCAAATTCAATAATTTCTTTTATATTACTGAATGCATCTGTAAGCTTTGATGTTATTAGCAATATTTGCGGTTGCTACTTCCTAACTATAAATAGATGAAATATTAAGATATATGCTACTGGTGAATAGATGTTTGTAAAATGAAACTGTAGAATCAATGATACTAAGGCATCATTTATTAATAAGATCTCATTAAATTGGTTCAGCAAAGGAAATAAAAAAATTTATGAAAAGGCAACATATCTTGACAGAAATTTGAATATCTAAATTACTACAAGTTTCTAATAAGAAAAGCCTTATTTTTCTTTTGTAATATGTACACTAACATTATATGCAGTATAGTTTGCTACAATTGTTCAGGGTCTTAATTGTGTTTTATTATATTACTAACTAAAATTTTCAATTTGAGAGATTATCTGTGCACAACTTGGTTGGTAGGGTTTTATATTTTATCACGGGTATTTTATAATGTTCCAGTTGTATCAGGCAAGATCAACAGTTAGAATAAATAGAAAAAATTTTGAAACTATAATAATAGTCACAGTTCTTTCAAAAGGTTAAAAAAGTCCCCAGAAGCAAAAAACACCGTTCCTTCGAATGAAAATATATAATCTATTTGTCTGTTAGCACGTTAGTGGCCGTAAAACGGTCTGATCCTAATTAAATTTAGTACAGGTATGTAGATTGGTAATCACTCGGACGAGTTCAAAAACCAGCCTGATCGGTCCAGTGGAAAGGGGGGGGGGGGTAAAGCGAGATAAACCACCCGAAATGGTTTTTTTAATCGTTTTCAGAGAAAAAAACAAATAATCCAATCTTAGTTGGCAACATTGAATTCAACTCGAAAAAACTAATTATTTAGTATTGTGAATGATTGTTATATGTCCATTTGTTTCCGAGGTATTGAAAGTGGTAAACACAGTACGTTGTCCCAATGTTAACCTAATGGGTAATAAGTAAAATTCTATATCTCTCTTATTTCGTAGCATATCTTAATCAAACTAGGTTCGTATTTTCAAAAAGATGAGATCTAATGTCCTCGATAAGACATTAACCAACATCATCATCATTCATTAAGATGATCATCATTGTGTTTTAAGATGATTGGTTTAAAATCCTCGATATTTGAATTATTGTGGCAGCATATCTGCATACTTTCTCCTCATGTTATTATTATTATAGAGTTTACAGAAACATATCACATCTTGCCAAGTTGCATTGAAATAAATTTTTACTCATTCGAAATTCGCTTAGTATGCAGGTCTGCTGCGACGGTGGTATTACGAATTTATTTATACAACACTATTATGCCAATTACAGTAACCAAATTATTTCCTACAAATGGAGACCACGGCGTGCCCGAGGGGAGCGCAGTCTTTAGTCAAATTTTTAAACAAACAATGTAAATAGCTAAGGGCATTTACCTCTTTTTGTCGTCTGCTGTATGTCAGGTTGCACCATCCTGCTGAAACTGGATCACTTCTAAATTTAAATTAGTATTCTGATAAATTGAGATAGAGAAAAAGCTTCCTATCATTACTCAAAAGCGTTTTCCGTTTACTGTAGCAATCTGGCCAAAAATGTCTGTTAAGAAATGAAGGCCAAATAACACCACCACCTGTACAAATTATACACAACGTAAAGTACGGCACGCCACATCGTACTGTTGGGATTGTTGTCAAGCAATCCCAAGTCTACGCTGACAGGCAATTGACTTTGTACGGCTTGAAGGACGTTTCCCTCCTGTAGGAAAGTGTATTCGATTGGACATCCAGATTGCGCTTCCTAAGAGCACGCCAGGGTGTCCCTATGACCGAAATAATTTGTAAGCTCTTTATAGCACACAACTATTTTGTAATAAAATATATTACAAAGGTAATGTAATGTATTTTCCATTGACTTAAATCTAAATCGTACGCCTAAAAACACTCCTTGTAGCTTTTCTTACTAATAAACATTATTTCGTACTGTAATTGCAGAATTGTCTATTTACATGGAGAAGAAACAAACAAGATAATCCGCAGGTTAATATAGTACCTTTTTGCAGAATTTTAATAAATATTTTACATTACCTTGACTTCTTTAGGCTAGGATTCCAAGACTGGAAGCATACGGTTTGATAAATTCAAAATAGTCCTATAACTCTTCTGTATTGCACTATTTATTAAGTATCGACTTGCTAATTTATCAACCGGAACCTATAAATATGCGAATGCAGAGGGAGATTCTGAGACCTGATTTATTTGATCAGTGGAGATTCTGACGCGACGCGATTGATTGTGACGGCGGTGGCGGGTGCCGAGTTGATATCATCACTTGAAATTCATGAGCAGTTATGTTTCAATTGTTGTAATTTGTTTGCAGTTACCTCATTTCTTTAAGGAAATTCTTTTAAGTTCAGTCAACCAAATTTTATTATTTTACTATAATTTAAAATGAAAAAAAGAAGAAATTTGTTAAGACATATTTTAGAAGAAATTTCATGGTTATATACAGTACTTTATACAGTATTTTATACAGTACTCAACTTTAACTAAACACTCATATGACACCGGTAGTAGTAATGTACGTTGACGACTTCATTGTTCGGCCTGACTTATGTCTATCAAGACTGGTACAAGGGAGAGATTCATCAAACTGTTGTAACATTGGCCGCAACGATCGGAAGCAACTGATCTGATTAACCGTGTTTTGAAGCTTTTTTAATATGTTGACCTGTCGACCTATAACGTAGTGAAAAAAGGAACTGTCAACTGTTTTGTCTTTTTTAGATCCTTTCAATTGTTTGAGATAAGTTTAAAATATAGTTGTAGGCGCACTTTAATAATTCTTCTTTGAAGAAATCTATCTCTATCACATGCAAGAAAATTGCATTTAACCAATGCGAAAACACTTTCATCAGACCAAGCAGAGAACGGGTTCTTCAATAAATTTAAATGTGCACGGTCTAATCGCTTGATTTAATTTAACAAGAGATGCAACGTTGAATGTACAAACCCACGCGAGACTATTAAATCTTTGATGCGCACTTGATTAGTGCTCGCCTTGGCTCAGAGCCACCGAAGTAGTGCCACCGCAGGTGAGAGCTGCCTTGTGCAAGTATGATTTGTATAGAGATATTTCATAGTTACACGCAAAAGCAAATATTTGTTAAAGAGGCTTTCCTTTTAACTACCTGTTTCTTATTTAGCTGATAGTATTTTTATTTACTTTTGCTGGAAGATCTTTTTGTAAAGCGTTCACGCTGAGGTCTTGGAGGGATTGGGCTTTTTGAGTCTTCTGGCAGATACAAATTTTAGCTATCTATGAAGATACCGTATATCATTAGTTACGATTTTAAATTGTTATTCTTATTGTCTATCTTTGACGGATTAACTTGAAATGTTCCATTGGTTTCAAACTTTCAGAGTGCCACTGTGTCTGATACGTTAAGACAAAAACTAACTTTTTCACCATCAAATTTCAAATTATATACTGGTACAACTTTTTATGTTATGCTAAATATTTATGCAGCCAATGTTCAAGTAAATGTGATACAACGTAAAACAAAATGTGATGCGAACGTACGTACGAACGATGCGACGTAGTAGTCAGTGTTTACTAGTCTCGTTGGCATAACATTGGTATGAGGTGTGAGCACGATTTGTTTTTCTTTAATGATTCTTTATTTCCAATTTATAGTTATTCGATTGTAATAAATTAAAAATATAATTTATACTGATCTCAAAATAACTAAACTGTAAAAAAACAAATTTGGTAAGTAGTTATAATCTAAATCTTACTAAATGATAATTTTACTCTTATAAAACATTTAATGGTCTTACACGTATTTGGTGATGAATACCTTATATTGAGTTGAAAAAGGAGAATAAATTTTACCACAAATGAGCCAGTAAAATGTAACAACCCTCTAACCACAGTTGGCCTCTTAACTATTTCAGTTCAGCAATAAATATTTGTGGCAGTAAATATGAGCTGGAACGTGTTTTGAATTCCGATAGTTGCCATTTTTACCATCACCAAAATAATGACGCTTCCTTTATGCTACAATCTCGACTATTCCATGAACTATAGTTTATTTTACAACTTTCTTGTAATATACCAATAAAATACAGAATAGCCATTCACATCAGTTATGCGTATTAATTTTTAAAGCCTTCACTGTTTCTTGCCTATTTTTTATGTCTAAGATCATCCTTTGAATATTAAAACTATGATAAATGAATGAAAAATAGTTCATTCAATAAAAACTTAAACTACAAGCAAATATAATCCAAAGCTTCAATTTAACATAAAATATATAAACATATAATAAAAATGTAATAAAATAAAACAATATTAGTCCAGGCATCAAAAAGGTAAAGAGGGAAATTTTTGGAACACAATTTTTGACTTTGAAGCTTTGTTTGGTCAAGTAGGAGGTGAACGTATCAAAAGTCCCTGTTCGTAGCACTAAGGTAAGCACTAATTGTATTGATATTTTAACAAATATCCCTTCAATAAGAAATACATGCACAAATACATGTGTGTTACATACATTCACAATGGGGCAACGCTTTTTTACCTGAAGAAAAATAAACAACATCCATAAAATATTGACAAAATTTCCAGTAATTTCTCTCCTCAACATAAAAATTTGTCTAAAATAAAGGTGGGGGCGAGCTCACAAAAACGTTGTAGTAACCACATTTTATTTGTAATAATTCTTTGGAAAATAAAGTTTTTTATGAGCCCACCATGAACTTTTTACTTAAAAGCTTAAAAACTTAATTTTTCTTTAAACATTTTACTTTTTACTTAAAAACTCACCAATCTTTGGACTCATTTTAATGATTAAGGTGTTAAATTACTGGGAATTGAGTCACTATTTCATGAATTTTGTTCATTTTCCTTTAGGTGAAAAAGCGTAGCGCCATGGGATTTTAAAATATACACAAATTTATATGCATATTTTATGAAAGGAATAAAATTAGTGCTTAACTTGAAAATGGTAGAGCAAAATAAGCATATTATACTTTTTTACAACAGGAAATTTAATTTTCTTTAATTTTCCAATGTAATAGGGAATACTAAAAGATGATGGTTTTCAAGATATGACAGAAAAACCTGAAATGATACCTTCAGACCCCCTCCCTCCCCCGCTCAAGGGCTACGAACGGGGACTGTAGATATGTTCACCTCCTAACTAGTCTAAACAAAGCTGCAAAGCCAAAAATTGTGTTCCACGCATTTACCTCTATTCATTTTCTTAGCATTCGTTGCCTGGACCATATTGTAGCCTATACAAAATTAGTAACTAGCAGACATAGGCAAAAGCCGCCTGTGCATACACTATTAAATTGAGTTACTATCGAAAAAAAAAACATTTTAAACCATACCGAACAATTTAAAAATAAATGTCCACAAGAAAAAAAAGTCATGCTAAAATAGCGGCTAATTGTTTTGAAGGCTTTTAATACGCGCTCTTACTAAAATAAGTAATTTTCCGAAGAATAATGTTGAAAATACTAAAAAGAACAACATTTTTAACTAAGTTTTTATTTTCTGCCTCTTTTAATTTGAATCTAAATTAAATCCATTAACTCAAATATAGCATAGAATAATCCGATTAAAACGTATGATCAACCTTACATTTTTTCAATAAAGTTAAGATTTTACGTAATAATTGCAATCCTTATAAATATAATTTATTTTCAGAATTGTGGTGTTGAATTACAAAAGTATCAGGTCACACACGTGTCCGCCATCCAAGGCCTACGGCTCCCGTTGCCGCATGGTCCCCGTCCATCCAGTGCGTGGATCAGACCCCTTGTGTCGTAAAGTACGTAGTTTAGGCGGCAGGGCGCTCACCCATCATGCACAGCCGCTACCTCAGCCGCGTCTTGAAAGGTGACGCGGGACGCGGGATGTGTGGAGAATACCTCAAGGATAATGACACTCATCTACCGGGCTGTTTATAGAATCCTGAAAGTTTCAAGTCTCGCCGCCACCTCCCACAGACGACGATAAGAGCCGACTGAGATGAGCTAAATTATAAGCAAATAACCATATTTATGCTTAATTAATTTGAATACATGTCATATTTTACATTCTTGGATATTTATTAAATTATTCAGTGTAAAATAGGTTACTTTCTAGCTGCAGAGGATCAGGGCCGGAGACAGGGGGGGGGGTAAGTGCATAGGGGCCCGGACTCACAGGGAGCCCGGACTCACAGGGGGCCCGGAACCACTTAAGATGAGTAAAAAAGGGGCCCCGGAATCACACAAGATCGGTAAAAAAAAGGTCGTCAGGGGCCTGGGGTTCTCAATTGCACAGGGCCCGAAAATCCTGACACCGGGCCTGCAGAGGAGGTGTGTCATATATCTAATATTGCAGTACTTCACGCATAGTTTAATGGTACCGAGTTAGAGATTTCACACTTTTAGCGTGGTCGTTGAGTATCAAGCAACATTAAGTACGCTGTAATTTCGATGGTGCAATATACTTTTACACTCGAGAACACACACGCGGGCCATAACTCCAGCACTGGGTGACGTCATCACCACGGGTCCCGTGGGTTGACCGCATGTTTACGAGCTATAATACAAAGTCGCCAGATTCGCTTGACCCTAGACAGTAGACACGCGATTATTGCCGCCATAACCTCGCTAACAGCTGTTTTTGGCGGGTGTTGTGGGTGGTGCGCCCGCCACTGCCGCGGCCGTCTGGATTTCAACGCCGGGTCGGTTTTATTGTACTCGTAAAGTGTTCTTCATTGTTTTACGACGACATTCGTTTGTCTCAATGAGTCCTGCTTGCTCGCCGGTCGTATATCAATGTGTCTCTAGTATATTTGCAGACGGTCTTATGGATTTCATTAATTTATATAGTGGTCATTGGCCGATGACCTATGTCATTCGCCAATGACACATTGTAAGATTTAAGTTAAAGACATTTTTTGTTATGATTTAATATAAACATAATCTCAAAATTACAAAATTTGTAACTCAACCTCATTTGCAGCCGTCAGATTGTCGAGACTGCTATTTTTGCGATTGAGAAAAAGGACACAATCCAATTACGTAGTTTCATAATAGCTTTTTTATTTTATTTACATTGACGCATCTTTAAAAACAAAAATGTTTTAGGTGTTTATCACTTGTTTGTGAAATTTTACTAGTAGCTATTCTATCAATCGCTGTTTTACCATCGTCACAATTCTTGAGAATAATAATATGATGATTTAAATTACCCTCACTATGTTATTGCTGGCTTCTAATATATTTGATATTTTTTACCACTTATGAAGTATTATAATAAAAGATATGTAAAACTTGAAGAAATGAAATTCGGAAATCTTAGCATAAACAAATAACCGAAATGAGTTAAAGCAAAGGAATTCTCGATCGACTTCATTGAGCATTCATGGAACCTCACGCGCGATCTGGATTGCTCGGAGTGAATACATTTGCCGACATGTAAACGTCTTCTAGCGGTGTATTTATTATTCATAAACCAAGTCAACATTAGGCCTTGAGAATACAGGAGACCCAACATGCGTTCAGGTATAGAAATTTTAATAAAGCGTTGTTTTTAGCAGGTAGTTACTGAAAGTTAACAGCCCTATCCTTTGTTTTGCCTGGTCAAGACTCGTTTATACTAACTGAAAGTTAACAGCCCTCGCCTTTGCTTTGCCTGGTCATGACTCGTTTCTTCTAACTGAAAGTTAACAGCTCTCCTCGCCTTTGCTTTGCCTGGTCATGACTCGTTTCTAGTTTCATTTCCAATCTTAGTATGATATATTTTATGTTCCAATCGAACATTTTATTTATATTCCAAAACAAAATTATTTGTATTTTATTTATGTTTCAATGGAAATTTTTTGTACTATTTGTCGATTAGCTATTAGTCTTGAAGGTGCAGCATTTAAACTACTACACATATAGACGCAAGGAGAATTTAAATAAAACTATCACAGTTATTGGAAAATTGCTTCGATACGCATAATTTATCGTAGTTAAACTTATTTTGCTGTAAGAATTTGCTCTTTAAACTTTTTTACAACATGAAGTAGTCCTTTACATTACTTTGCTAGTGATTTTAAAATACTTCCACAACTATCGGCCCGTTCAAACATTTGTATATATCACCTTAAATTCTGGTTCCCTGCGTTCAGCCAGGTTATTCATTTTATGGCCACCATCAATTCACAAATCTAGAAAAGGTGTTTTCTCAGTTATTCACTCCGGATAAAAACTGGTTCCGGCCCACATTTATTCAAAAGTAGCGTAACGTCCAGCGGCCGACCAGTCCGGGCGATATCTGCCTGGACTTATAAAACATGTTAATTGCCATCACCTGGGGACCATTAATTAGGATAATTATCAAGCTTATTCCTGAATACCACAGGCTGCGAGAAGGAGACAGATATAGGGGAAGAGGAGTGAATGAGAGAGACATTTTTCATTTATAAACCTGCTTTGCCTAAGACACAAATTTTATTTCTTCGTCAAGGTAAGTTTTAAAAGATTGGTTTTTATTTTTAAGAATATCCAAAATACTTCAAATTTTACTATTGGGTATCAGCCAAACCTAGAGGTATTGAGGATAAGAACATTTTTCTCAATCAGTTAACAATGTTTATGCATTACCGTAATAAATGTATCTAAAACGTATAGGTGGAGTACCCAGTTGAATTTCCGCCATCAGTTAACTTATATATCGTATAGTTAACAGCTTATCAATCTATCTATCTCGTTATCTTGTCATCATTTCAAACTAGTGTTAAAATAATAATAATTACTTTCATAACATTATCTCCAGCTTTCACGCTAAAATCGAAAGAGTGAAAAAGTAATTTATTTGCCGAAGTGAATAGGTTTTCACTCCGAAAGAGTTAATATTCACTCTAAATTAGTGGAAAATATCCAATCTTTTGGTTGAGTGATGATTTCTCTCGTAAAAAAGTGAAATGTTCACTCATTGATTATATGTTTTTGAAACCATATAAAGAAAGAGTGGGAATGCACTCTTCATTTAGCGAGTTTTTTATAGTGGTGGGAGAAAGAGCGAAAATTAGGATCGCTTCCGGCGACGCGGCGACGCTACTGAGTCGCCATTTTGGTCATTGATTTACATGTACACGGCTTACCTAGTTATTAATTGGTAATATATTGAACAGTGCATAGCCAAGGACATTATCGGTTTACGTACAGGAAAGGAGAAAACATTTCTTTAATCACTTACTTGGTTAGTGTTAAGGGAGCTAACGTAATTTAAAGAATAAAAGTAGTCTTTAGAATCAACGTTAGGGTCGAGGGGGAATCCAATTTAGTCTCAGCAAACCTTCTGTGTCACTCGTTGAATATGCCTTGCCGTTACATTTTAGGGGTTTTAATTAATTTCAATCATCAAGTTTAGGTACCAGTTAGTTGTCCACAACAAGTGTCGGCAAAGAGTCAGAGTTTTAGTTCATAAATGCCAATGAGAGGTTAGTTGGATTTCCATTCTTTCAATAAGAGGTGATTTCACTCTTTTAAAGTTGAACTTCACTCTTTTAAAGACTAAAATTCCACCCTGAAAAGAACAAGACCCACTCTTTCATTGAGTAGGGATATTCCACTCTTTTCATGAGTGAAAAACGGTTCATTTTTTCAAAGAGTGAACCTTCACTCTTTCAGAGTGGCTCAATTTTCCCTACCCCAAAGAGTGAGTATTCACTCTTTCGATTTTAGCGTATTCGTTATCTTCCACAGGTTCCCTTACAACATCAAATTTTAAGTCTTAACAATAAGAGAAACCTAAGCAAAATGTACCTTGGCCAGTTAGTTTGAAAATAAAATTCAGAAAATGTGTCCAGTTCGATTTATTGTTTTGTTTTATTTTTTACCGCTCATTTAGAGGCAAGTTCCCATTAATTTTCGCTGTTTCTTAGTTTAACAGTTAACTGACTTTTAATATGTATTGTGATGTATATCTTTTCTTACTAAAGGGAGCGATGCATATCAGGCCAAGACAGTTCATTTTCAGCCAAAAAAATTATAATTAAACGTTATATTATGTTAATTACAAAATTTGTTAATATAACGTGACTTACCAGTAACAGCACACTATACTGATTAAATGTCAAGGTGAATCATCATTGGTCGTATAAGACATTATTGACATCATTGCTCAGTCCTCACCATTGTTCATATACATTATCATTGTAGTATGAGTAAAGTAATCAACTTTATTAACATTACTTTATTGCTAGAAATATTCATTAAAGTAGCAATATTACTACCTTTAATTTTTTGTATAAATAGTGTCCATATCTTACTGAAAGTTCTTATTAATAAAAAAGATTGATGTAAATTGTTTGGTAATAGTTATCAAGTATTATTACTATTTTAATTTCCTGTAAAAACACTAGTATACAATATATGTCTTGTTCTAATTTATATGCAATTGAATAATTTGAACCTTCCGGTAGATACTCAACCGTTCACTTGATGGATCCACATTATGGAGCTCAAAGGTAGACCACGTCAACTACTATTAAAAAGGAGGAATTTTACGTTATTTTCCCCGTACGTCCTTCATTCTGCTCATGAAAGAGACCACAATGAGCGGTGGTGCCGAAGTAGTGGTAAACCAATTTCCAGAATGCGCATTTTTCTTCCTAATATTTAAACGTTTTCAACGGTATTAAAGATTTAAAATGTTGACCCTATGTTATTCATAGAGTAAATTCGATGACATAGAAGAATTAAGTTATTATTATGACAACAGCGCTAGTGGAACACATTGATTATTTAGACTTCTGCCAGATACATTAATGATTTTTAAACTTTAAGGGTTAATGTAAAAAACCTCTCCTAGACCTACTCAATTCCTTAGTGTGTTCAAAGACAAATATTGTAATAACTAACAATCGATGGAAACTACACATTCATAGAAAGCGGATCATTTTTTTTAATATGAGGTGCTTAATTCTGACAAACCAACAACCTACCTACATCAACGTCAACATACAACTACCCTACCAACATACCTAAAAGCCTACAACATACCTTCATAGTTTCCCAAACACCCACCTTCGTCATAAGAATTATATTAGTAGTAATTTGAATCTGCATCTTAAAGTAGTTTCTGCGGACCATCGTTTATCGTTTAAGTCATTATTCAAAAATATATTAGCTGCTGCATTATGCACAAAAATTATCAGTTTCTTTATTATTTAATTTGGGCCTAAACAAAATTGTATTCAAATGTAGTTCTCAGGTTCAGGAAGATATGGAGAGGCTCTTGAATTAATTAGCTGTAAGAGTTTGTTGGAACAGTCAAGTTGGACGGAGAGAGCGAGTAATTTGTCGAATTTGTAATTTGTAAAGGCAACACTCGGAGAGTATGTAGTTAACAAAAAGCAGCTCGGGATCCTTTGAAGGCAAATATCACGACGCGTTAATTATATGTACAAACCACGTACGTCGGATATTTGAAAATGTTTCCTGGACATTAACTCTCATGCCTATTTACTTAAAAAATGACATTAAAGATGCATTCTTAAGGACATCATATTTTGTGACAAGTGTTTTTGTGTGTTTTCAAATATTATGAAGTAAGTAAAACCTTGGAAACTTCAACACTTGCCTTTTTGTAAATACTACACTCTACGACAGCCATGTGGCCTCGTGCACATTTTAAGATTTGGAATATTGTCGAGGTTTTTCCCGATGCTCCTCTCATACCTAAGGGGTGTGTAAGTGCTCGAATATCGTAGTTTTTCGAGCAGAGTTTACACAGCTTGACTCGAAGTTTTCCAAAACAATGGAAAGTTGTAGGCAATTCCACCCTTCAACTACATATTGGTATGCACGTTCTAATCTCACACCTGTTTTTCACACATTTGCCCTGTCCTTAACCACCAGCCTACCCTCGACCTCTGTCGATGCACTTTAATAAATTGAAGATATTTTTAAGGTATCAGTACTTTAAAGTTATATTATTTGTACCTTTCTGAAATTCGATGGTTTGTTTCTTATTTTACTGGAATTGTTTTATCCCTTTTTATCTTTAATTAAGTTACAAATATTTTAAATAAAAGAGTTAGTATACATGTGCAAGTGTAGATGGCTGTGTACTTTACATGAGGCTGACAATTAATCAAATATCTAGTCAGGCAATGAAGGCATATTAAATAGGGCCTAATTGTTATCACTTCATTTGAAAACACAGGTTTACTTATTAACTTAGGAACTCATCGACGTTTGAACACTTTATTTTTCAAATAAAAACAATGTTTTGGTTATTATGTGAATGTGGAAATATGATAGCTATTAAATTTTAATATTCATTATATTCGACTCGAAGGGCTCGTAATTCTCGATTATTTTTAAATTTCTACTCTACTTATAAATTATTACTCGCACACTCCTAGTCATGCCTAAAAGTAATACGTAAGTTTAATTACAATATCTACTTTAGTTATGTTTTTATCTAAAATTATACTGCTTAAAATCAACCTATCATAAACTTGCCGTGACATTTATTAACTAGCAAGTTTATTTGACAAAAACTAAGGAAAATCTGCCACAAATACGGAGTGTTTATTTTAAAAACGCAACCCAAACCTTTATTGTATCAGTGAAGGATTATTTCCCTCCAAGGTCCCCAATTTGACCCCACCATATTATTTTCTTTGGGGATACATAAAAGGTAGGGCCTACGAAAACAATTACATGATATTCAGCACCTCAAAACAAACATAACAAAAATGCAAGACATTCAAAGAGGTACCTTGCAACACGTGCTCGGGAGTTTGGTGGAGAGAGCATAACTTTATACAAATGCAAATGGTGGATTGTTTAAGCACATAATGTAAACTAAATGTGATAAAACTTAAATAATAGGTTGCATAAAATGTAAAAATCAATAAAACAATACTAGTTTCATATTTATAGGTGCATCATTCAACTTTAAAAAAAAACAACCTGTAGTTAACATCACTTATACTTTCTTTAAAATTAATCATTGCTTTTTAAGCAGGTGTTATAAACAGTCGATGAAAGGCAATGAGAAAAACGTAACATTTCAATCACCCTGAATGTATAATTCATCACAAAGACTGACTGATATTAATGGAATTTATAGCTCAATAATACAGCTCTCATTGTCATAAACCGTATTCAATGTTTTGTAGAAGGGGTTTTGAATTTGTGTGACGTGTTGCATACTCTTTATTACATTAATAAATAATTGAAGATATTTATAATCGCCAAAACTTTTAAACATGTCCACATTGTCCACCTGCATTCTTGTCACAAATAAACACTGCTTTCATGTTGTTAAAAATGTAATTATCTTACGTAATAAAGGTTTATGAAAATTCGGTTAAGCGAGTAGTTATTCCATTTTAAATTGCAGTATGTATATATTTTGGATAAAAAAAAGTCAAGGATCAATTGAAATTTTTTCATGGCGCCCAGCTGAGACGTATATTTTCTTTTGCTCAGCAGATTCAGTATCAAAAAGGAACTCGTTCGATCGCAAATAAATGAATACGTTTAGGAAGACAGTACAATCCTGTGCACGTTGAAGGAATTAATTGGTAAAAGTCTACCTGTACTACCTCCACTAACGCCTAGAGTAGGATGGTACATTTACCCAAACAGCTTTCAGAATTGTATTTACTTTTAATGTAAGCGGTTAGTTTATCTTATACAAAGGTTGTTAACAGTCTCGCTGATTCTTTTTGCAAAAAGTATTTACAGCCAATAGCACCTTTCATTACCCCTTACTCTTAAATGAGATATTGTATTTGGCGTGATTCTTTAATCAACGAAGGTATTGCAAGTTGAGAGAGGTTATCCATCTCCATCTCCCTTGAGGCGTCCTTGACAAGGACCTTCACATCTGCCTCTCGTTGCCAGCGTTGAAACAGAATCATTGATCACAGTATTTGCTCTGCAATGACTCATCATAACTCTGACTCATCGTAGACAACTTGCGTGTGGTAATGTAACTCCTTTTTTGTTACCACATTACAAAAAATATTTATTTCACTTTCCATTTGGTTTGTTAGTTGGATAACGATAATTGAAAGCTTGATCATTTGTAGTTTACAGTATAAAATTTACTGTTTAGTAAATGCGACTGAATATGACCACTTGATTCCATGTGAAAAAAATGTCAACCTTTTTTAAATGTTTTTTTTAAAGTTAAACAAAATCTTGAAGCATTGCCATTAAATTAAAAAAATATTTTCTAGGTCAACATATATTTTTTTTAATAATCACATATTTATGTACTTCACATATTTAATAACAAAATCCATTTAATTATACTGCCCGGTTTTATATCGGCTACCGGGCGCGAATAAACGCGAAGTTTGTATTTAATCGCAGATCGATCAAGTATGACACCGTAAGCTACTTATCTATCATTAGCATACAAATTGTCTGCCAGTGAGCCTCACCGCTTGGAAAATTATTCATTATCTCCTATCGCAACTGGCATCGAGGACAGTTGCATATTTCCTCTGTCAAACCAATAATCTTTGTATCTTTATAATGAGCAGGTGTATAATTTCACCTTAAGTGATGTTTAAGTCTCCTCAGGATAAAATCTGCTCAATTGGATTAAACGCGCAGTAAAAGTAGTACTATTAGTGCAGGTAATGTAAACGTTTGGAGGATTTAGACTTAAGATTGATTATTAACATAGGAATGAAGTATTGAAAAAAGAAAATACATTTATTTTATTATTCACAAAAGCAGATAGTTTATGAAACACAATAACACTCATCATATTTCTTTAAAGTTCATAAGTTTTCCATTCCATAATATTTTAGTTTAATTTATCGTTCAATTTCATCAAACTTTGATGTCTTCGTGCTCCCATAATATTTGAAAATGTTCATTATAGTTAAATGTATCAAAGATAATGTCCATCAATCATTATAAAATATTCTTTAAATTAAGTATGGCTTAGAAGTAAACTTTTATAAACAATTAATATAAAGATAAAAATAGAATAAAATTCAGGGAATAAACATCACGAAAAAACAAAAGTAACGTTATTACAAAATAGATGTAGGTTTTTGAAATGCATTTCTATAAAACACTGTCGGAGTGTAATGTTGTTACTTGATTGATTAAAATAGTATATTTCATTACAAGGACCTAAAGTGACGCTTTTCGTACAAGGTCAAGTTTTACAAAACTTGAAAAATGACCGAGTAACGAAAAGCAGCTTTAGGTCCGTGTGATGAACTATATTTTTCGTTATATTGCTCAATACAATACGTAAACTACTTAAGAAAACCAAAATGTTACAGCTTGTTTACCTTTAAAGATGCCTTTAAAAGGTGCCACCGTCTTGTTCTTGCTATTTGAAGCAATCAGCTGATTGTCTGTCTCATTTGTGTTAGCGTAGACTGACAACAATGAACAACTATCGACGTATCGAATGCATGTAATAATCGATTGGTGAAATGAGCGGGTTTCACAAACTGATTAAACTGACAATAATGAATGTTTCGATAGTAACGATGAATGTTTCGATTATTTGTAATCGAATGAATATTGTTCGATTATTACGACGTACTCGGCACTTTTTGACTTTTATAGTCCTAGGACTATAAAGCGTCAGCTGGTATCGAGTACATCAGCTTTTAATTCCAAGGAATAAAAAGAGTGTATTTAGGTCCGGAAAACATGCATTAAAAACATCTGTTTTTGAAGCAGTATAACGAAAAAATATTTATGGTTCTTTACATGCATCTTCATTTATTAAAAACCTACAATAAACTTTAGTACTTTCGAATTTTCAGTTTGCAGAAAAACGTCTGTCATCGAAAGGAAGTTTTCCACATAAAAGTTTTATCCCCCCGTCAACTTTTTTCTTGCCCCTACACAACCCTAGGATTTTAAGAAGCAATTTGTCATTTATAATTATTCAAATTAAAGAGCATGGAGACAAGGTTTTAGGGAAAGTAAAATTTAAATCCTATTTTTCAGGTTCTCGGAATATTTCAATATTTAAAAAGTTAAAGAAAGAGTGTTTTCACTTATTAAAATAAAAAGAACTAAATATTTATCAAAATAAAATGTAAAACCCCCTTCATCCCCCTTCTTATTTCCTACCCTACCAGACTTGCAAATTACACAAATGAAAGTTTCCAATGTAACATTTCAAACTAAAGATGAAAAACAAACATTTTGCTTCGGAAATTTTAAAATCTCACAACGCGTTTTCAAGATTTTGCCCCATAGATATTCGTTTGAGAATTTTTTAATAAACTAAACAATTATATCACCCGAGCCTTTTATGCGATTTTCAATTTTCTTTATAAATAGTGTTTCTCTTTTCATCCCATATAATTTGATATGTCACAGAAGGAACTTTTACGTTTGAATAATAGTGATTCAAAGCTTTTTAAGGGGTAAAAGTGGGATACCTTCTTTTAAGTTATAAGTTATGGTCATTTCACTATTGAATGAGAACGTTTGAATTAGTTTGGTTTAAAAAATTGTCTTCTACCAAAATTTTTCTGTTTTACGGTAGCTAATTTGTTTTACGGTGCAACATAAAGGGTATCTTGTTATTTAAAATGTTTTCAATTGGGGTAGGGAAGAGAAGGGAAGTGGTGGGGATATGGAATTGTTTTGTAAAAAATACAGTAGTTCCTCCAACAGTGAAATATTTTCCTGCATAGTGAACAATAAAGTTACTTTATTTTATTATTTTTATATTTAATTCAATTTTAGTTATTTTATTTATTTTTAAGATGCAATAAAAAAACAACCCATGTATCTTATAATAAACTGGATATTTTTTTCAAAACGTTTCAATTTAACAAAATTGCTGATTAAATCAAACATAAAAATTCCAAGCTATATTATTGTTATTAAATTAAATGAAAGGATTACGAATAAACAATCAATACTAAACATCACATCTTTCCAACATGTTTTTTTTATTTTGAGTTTTTTTACACGGCGAAAATTAACTATGTAAATGCTTTTTCAGCTTTTAAACCACAATAGTGATACAAAAATCAATTTGAACATATTATGACTGGTGCCACCAGAGAGAGGGGAACAGTGGTAAAGACAGGTGTTTTAAACTGACAGGTTAAGAGAGAACTAACTGTAGTTTGGCTACCCCCTTCCCGTTTAGCCTGAGGGCAAACACATGGTTCACCTGACAGATCCAACCTAAGGCACGATTTGAGTTACGATCATGTGTCAGTGTGATGGCTCGAAATGATTGGCTGTCTCGCCAGGTAAACAAACATTAGGTTTTTTTTCAAACATAACCGTTTGACAAATTCTTGTAGCCCAAGATTATGTTAATAGTTTATTGGATAATTCGGTTAATAACACCGATCATAAAATTAAATGAAATGAAAAATCCTTTATTTAACCAGGCAAAGTTAGGGCCACTTGGCCCTCTCTTACACTTAACCTGTAATATAAAATGTGAGAAATGTTTTGATCTTATTTCACTAATATGCAAAAACTTAATAATCTGTTTATATAAAGGAGAACAATTAATTATCTAAATTTAAACTACGCTAATTCACTCAAACATTCATCCGCCTGTGACCCCGCTCAAGACGAAACCACCTACAGCGCACCAGCCAAGGACATCCGCTGAAAGAATAATTTTTTGAGCGCTACCACAAACCGACGATGTTTTTCGATTGACTTCAGGGAATCAGGAAGATCATTCCATACACGGCAAGCTGTCACAACAAAAGCCCCGTCGTAGACTGCCGTCCTGTGCTGAGGCATACGCAAAGTGAGGGAAGCGGAACGTGAATTTCTTTGACTACCTTGAGCTATGAATTAAAAATACATGCTCCACGCGCCTCAGGCAATACATAGACATACAGGCAATAGTTCTGAGACCGTTGGAGCATATTGGAATGAACCACAGTCATGTCATTGATCACGGGGTTGCAGTAGGTAAAGTGGGTTAGCAAAAGTGATTTGACAAGATTTAATTTAGTATTTAGTGGCCAAAAATGTTGTTATTTCTTTAGTGAATGGATTGATGCAAAGACCTTTTTTGAATGTCTACAACTGCATCGCTCCAAGTACGTATCGATTTCATAGTCAGTCCAAGATTCTTCACTTTGTCATAGTAGGGAAGAGTATTACCGTTTACCATTATTGAAAGTGTATTGTCAAAATCAATTGAGTTTCGTAAACGTAGGTGGCAAACAATAATGAGTTTTGTCTTTTCGTGATTAAGTCTTGGTCCGTGTTTTTCAGTCCACAAAGTGATTCGATCAATATCTTCATTCATTTGCAAGACACAGTTATAAATATTCTTAGCTGGGAGATGAGCTTTAATTTGTAGGTCACCAGCATACATGTGATATTTACAGTGAGTGTGAAAGTTGACTTTATATCGTTTACATACAACGCAAACAACAAGGGCCCAAGAATGGATTCCTGAGGCACACCGAAAGTGACAGTTTCCCAGTCAGATTTTATATCTCCAACCTCAACACACTGCCACCTGTCTGTCAGACAAGATCTCAGCCATTTAAGGATATTCTGTGAAATTCCTATGGCCCTTAACTTTTCTATTAACAAGTTATGATTGACGCAATCAAAATCTTTTGAAAAATCAAAGAGAGTTAGAATCGTGCCCTGTCGATGTTCCATAGCCAGTTTAATGTCTTCTGTCACACGAAGAAGTGTGGTTTCAGTGCTATGAGCTGGTCTAAAGCCAGACTTGTAGTCAGATAAAATGTTATTTTCAGTAATAAAGTCAGTAATTTGACAGTACACGATTCAATCCAGGCCTAAGTGCGGGCAAAATGCTAACCGGCCTGAAATCCTGGCAAGATGCAGGAGCTGAGATCTTGTTCAAAGGTCGAATGAGAGCAGGCTTCCAAGAAGAAGGGAATGAACAGTGTCTTAAGGATGTATTGTAAATATGAGTAATGGTTGAAAGAATGGCAAAGAGAATATCTTTGATAAAACGTATTTATATTCCATCAAACCCAACCGCATTGCTACGGATTCGACGGATAGCTTTCAATACATCAGACTGCATAACTCAGACTGCTGAACTCAGGATAGTTGAGGTCTGGGATTGATGAATTCAATAGTTCATTTAAATAATCATTTACTTGAAGTTGAGTGATGCCTTGAAAGTTTGATGAAAAGTATTGATTCAATTCGTTCAGAGGGTTGGTTATTGGTTGGTTATCCGACTGCTTTCCAAGACCAAGACTTTTTACTTTACCCCACAGAGCTTTGGAAGATTGTTTTCTATTTCCAAAAAGATTGTGAATGTATCTAATTTTAGAATTACGTAAAAGTTGCTTTGCTCTAAAGTGAAAGTCAGTGTAAGTTGATTATAATGAGATACCTCCGTCTGTCGGTGAATCTTACTTCAAATTGTAATTGTAATGGATGGAAATTAATGTGTCCATGTATTTTTATGTATATTGTTTCGTATAGTTATAATATGTTCCCGTACATTTCCAAGATTTCTCAAAAAACACAAGTAAAAGTTAGAAGTGGTACTTTTTTTATTTGCTTGCATTTTCACTACCCAGATAAAAATAGTTATTCTTCTCGACTTTCCTGAGATAATGTTTGAAACTATATAGTTGCTTTAGGTAACAGCTGTCAGCTATGTTGTGCTCTTATAGTGATAACGGTTTTTATAAAAACAAAACTATCTAAACTGTAGTTATAAAGGCCAGTCAGTGCAAGTGAAGAACACGTCACAGGTGCAAGTCTCGACTGCCCCTTGCAGCTGGCAACACACCGGTCACGTGGTCCAGCAAGGACGTACGATCCGAGTCAAATAACTTGGCCCAGTCCGCGCGTAACCTAATGATATTACTGACATTGGGCTTGCGGTCGGCCTGGGCCACGTAATTATCTCAAACTGTACACTTCCACTTGGCCGCCAGTCGCCGGCGCCGGCGTCGCGTCGGGACGGTTTGATAATCTCTGTTGTGACGGCTGCCATCACTTGGTAAACTATCAAGTTTATGTTCTCGGATTATTTTGAGCTTGGACCGGGCGCGAGTAACAAAGCTGTCTGCTACAGCGTCGGTTCCAATTAGTATCCGGTCTGAGGTTATATTTACTCTGAGTTGGTTTGCATGAAAATACATAATCACTAATGAAGAGAACAAAATCACACAATGAAAAACTATTAAAACTCGAAGAAAATTTTTAGAACCAGGGTTTTATGAACGATTTCTAATTTGCCTAAATGCTTCATGCCTGCGATGAATCCCAAGTCTTCTAAAATTTTTGGCTGAATAAAAATTTTCTTCCAATACAAACAAGTTCATTCTCTTAACAGAATGGTTTCATATGCATTTCTGTTTCAGATGACACCACAAATGGATCAAGCTTCCTTGGTGGCTAGATTTGGTGTCTTTGGACCTAGCTTTTGTGGCTAACTATCATCTCACAATTTTTTAATTGTAAGTAACAAACATTCAACAACGTAAAATATTGATTTTATACTACATCTCTTTACATTACGTCCTTAGGATTGTAAGTTGGGAATATTTTTTTATGATGAACTTAAAAATCAGTTCCAGGTCAGCTGTCAAACACTAGACTGTAATTTAATGAACATATTTATAGTTTCCAATTTGTTTACTAGTTGGATCATGAAAATTCTGCTATACAACTAGTTTGCAGAATTCGATCCCGGTACTACTAGCGAAAATACAAATGTAAACTATGGCGTTGTCCAAGGTAGCACATTAGGATCCCTTCTTTTCATTATATATCAACAACTTTTCAAAATTAAACATCAAAGGACAACTTTTTTTGCAGACGACACAGCTCTGGTTTCGAGCTGCCCTACATGGGATGATGCATTTGACGAAGCGTCCTCGGATCTGGTAAAACTGAAGAATTGGTTTGGCCATAACGTTCTTTCACTAAATATAACCAAGACAAATTGTTTGCCGATTTATCTTAGGGACGATAACGATCCAGGTCCGAGGACGTTAAGGTTACACTCCTGTGGTGGTCTGCAGTCGGCGGACTGCGGCTGCGAGACAATTGAACGGGTGGCTCAATACAAATATCTTGGAGTGATTTTTGATCACAAATTAAGCTGGATACCACACATCCAAAGCATTAAACTAAGATTAAGAAGAATGTTCTACGCGTTCTCGCAGCTTGGTCGTGTGCTGTCTGTTGACCATTGCAGGAGTGTGTACTATGCCTATGTGCAGTCGCTTCTTGAGTACGGAGTCTTGGCGTGGGGGGGGCGTGCGGTCGCTCAAAGATCAACAATCAAAACAGTTCTAAGAAAAGATCAAAGATACCCTACTAAACTACTTTTTCAAGATTTTCCTGTTCTAAGTATAAGAAAACTCTATTTAAAAAACTTAATTTTGTTTATAACATTTAATAAAAATAAAAAATTTTCAGAAATTGTACATTTATACCCAACCAGAAACAAAACTAACATTGGTATTAAAATTCCTAAGCTGAATAATTCAATCCAGCAAAATATTCCATTTTATGTTGCTCATATCCTTTATTCTAATTTACCACCTAATATAAGAGAACCCGAGGTGAGAAGCGTCACTGCTGTCAAACGGGAGGTGACGCGGTGGTTGCATGGCCTGGAGGATGGGACTGTGGAGGCTCTTATCCACTCGCAGTACAGAGTAAAAATGTAGTATTTAATTTTATTTACTTTTTTCTTCTTATTTTTGTTTTTCTCATACATTTTGTGATTTCAAGCATTCTGGTGTTTTTAGTTATTAGTTTTTAGTTTAGCATATGGTAATTGAATTTTCGCAGGTTATTTTATCTCAATTTTTAGTTTTATAATTATTTAATTTTTTGTCTTTTTTAAATGTGCTTACCAGTGAAGTCCAATTGAAAAGTGACAGTGCAGAGGACTCTCCCCACACGCAGACATATAGTCTTTATGGGGAAATTTCCACTATGACTTACTTGTAGCCAGTAACTTAGTTATACTGTATGTAATGTTTGTATTTATTGCAATGGAAATAAATATCTGAATCTGATATTTTCGAACCTAAAAATTACTGTACATAAAAGTTGGTAATCTTGCCTTTGTCCATTGTATACCTCTATTATTTATTTACCTCTTGTAATGGCCCAATTGATCTGCCACGTTGACTGAATAAATAAGTTGAAAGAGTTATTCAAAAAATTTGATATGGTAAACTGTATTGCTTAAAAGTTACTGTTTTGTTTATAAAAAGTCAATCATCATTCGTTACGTCTTTCTTCTATCATCTAACTCTAATTACCGACTACGATGAAACTTTTAGCTTATTACTATTAAAACTGCCTCCCCCACCTGTTATGTTTAGACGCCTTTTACTCCTTGTAAATGGTGGGTAAAATAATAGTTTGTCTCCCAGCGGTAGTAAAGTAAGTACTTTGTCTCCCGCCGGGAGACCAAGTAAAACCATGAGAATAACATTGAAATCAATAATTCAAAAATTAGAGCGCCTTCAAATTTCCATACACACATGCAAATATCTTGCAGCACAACAAATGCAATCGCACGTAGCTGATTTAGTGGCAGGAATAATCAAATAAGATTAACATTAACAACAATCAGCTGAGAGAACGTCTGAGAATTAAGCATTTTAGAACGTTGCAACAATCAGCTGATCGCTGGTGCCAACGCTGGCCTTAATGGCCTTAATTAATTGCTGGGTGGCTGCATTGATCATTATATTGCAGCTACCCAGATGCAGGTGCTATTAGCTGTAAGGAACAAAATGAATATTTTATTACTTACTAAGTTGATGAATTAAATTTTGATGGTCAGGATATTTATTATTGCTGGTGAGGGAAAAATGTTGTGTGCATTCGAGAGTAAAGCACATTGTCACCCTCGTGAAAGTTGCCGCCCTCGCAAGCTCGAGCGCCAACATTATTACTCGTGATACAATGTTGTACTTTACTCACTCAACACAAGTAATTATTAGCCTACTTTTTACTTTCAGATCTTTTGCTTACTTTCCATTTATCTCCTCGTAAATCTCTCTCTAGAACCTGTAATAAAACTATTTCAAGTTAACTAAATTACAACCAGTTATATAGAAGAGATATTGGCTAGAGACTGACGCCAAAGCCTATGAATCAGGGGAAGTGGGCGACTAGTAAAGAGGAATTGATTAGTTGAGTTGCAGAAATGCTAATGTTGGCGGTTGTGATTGGCGCCAAACAGCTGATTAATAGCCAGTGCTGCCAACCCGAGAGAATCAACCATCAATCTATATTACCATCATAATCACAATCGATTTCATAGCAGGCTGCTATTATTAACCTACACTTTCAGTACTACAATTATTGCAACTCACTGTGCAGATTTGATTTCGTAACACCGTGTCATTGTGATGTACGGATCAGAGCGGCTTCTCAAAGCAGGCTCTGCGGTAGTTTACATGAAGCAGGGGATATAAACTAACCTGTAAACATATGCAAAGTGCAACCACAGCGATAAATCTACCGGTCACAGTGCGTTCTTCAGGACGACAGGATTGGGTGAAGTGGATGCCTACTTCATACATCCCAATTGAAAATAAATTTTAATTCCTACTACGACAGTTGGTAATTATGTATTTATCAGTGAATCATGACCTTTTAACTTAATGTGATCAGTCCTCATCGCTTTATCGGCTGCTCATTGAATAGATAAATAACTACTCCCTCAATATTGCTTTGGTTTTTCTTCTCTTGTATATTTTGTCAATCCTGTAACTTTTCCTCTTACTCGAATAGCCTATGTGAAACATAATGGAATATGGTCCATTTGAGTCTAATGAATTCACTTCATAAGGCAACCATGGCTAGAGATCATAAACAAAATTTGCAAACATTTTAGGTTCCATACTGTATTCAAACGATATTTGTCATGAGAAATACCTTTAAATTGCGCCTATATAAGTATAGAAAATTTGCCTTTGGATACAAACAAGGTTGGGGATTGTTTCCTCCCCTCTAATCCTTAAACGTTCAGTAGATAATACGGTTGATTGATGGTTTTTATAAACTTTGCTTTGGTTTGACATTACAGATTTTACCTAAAAAGGTTAAGGTTCTCTTAGAATCATGACAAAATTATCTAATTATGATCCTTTAAAAACTAAATATGTGGAGAGAGTGCTAATAGTTCAAACCCATTTGTGAATGGCAATAACTGAGCTAGTCAAAGCGTTATTTTTTGTTCTTTTAAGAAAATAATCCGCTAAGTTCGATCAACATTGACTACCACAAAGTCGCAAAACTGTCCTTCTGAATTTGGTTAACCTACACCTGACCATACCTACACCTGACCATATTTAACCTGACAGAACCTGATTACGTCTAGACCAAAAGTATGCAAGTAATTTCAACAAAGCAAATATCTTTGGGTTTTTAAATGGCATTGTTTTTCTTCGTCAGAGGGAAGGTCAAGAACGAAACAGAAATTCCAAGATTAGAGTTTGTCTGGAACCAAGTGATAGTCTGTGTTCTGTGCAGACAGTTTGGCCGTAGCGTCTAGCCACAGATTTATAGCAAACATTCATTCCACACCGTTTCCTAGATTTATAACCGTATAAAAAATGTTTATCTTTTTTATTATCTTCTTAATCTCAATAATTTGTTCTGTTTTACTATTTTTGAGCTGAAAGAAAGGTGAAGTGGCACAATTAAGACAACGTATTTGGAATAGGTGAGTGAATATGCACATGGAATAAGACATTAATGTTGTCTATTTAACTTAACGCCTTAGAAAAAATATTTCTTCTCTAATAAAACCATCAGGAAGATTCGTATAAACTTTTTAATTTATATAAGGTGGTACATGAGTTAATAAAATTGTAAATGATGTTATAATGACTGACTTAAGGATTTAACGTTTTGTATCTGCCCCATGTGATTTCTGATGTTGTTTACAAATGTTTACTCCTTCGAAGTGAATATGAATTAATAGTTTCTTTTAAAAAATGTTTTTATCCGAGTGAAAATCATTAGTGCTTAATGACCACGGATGTATATCTAGATTTTTTCTCTGCTATCAAATGTTTAAAACCCAATATAAATTCATTCAAAGGTGCATAGCTGAAACAAAAAATAATAAAAATTAAATACTTGTATCCCCAGAAAAACTCAAAGAAAAAGTTTACTTTTACTGAAAAAAATAAAAGTAGAGATAATTTAACAGGCATAAGTTAACAAACTGAGTGCACATTATTTTCTTGGACGGATGACGCTCTATGAGGTATAATGATTAGCCTTGAACATGTGTTTCGCTTCCACGCAAATCGACAAAAAACTCTGTAACCTGATTCAATTTGGAAGCTGTAAAACTTGGAACAAAAGAGTCTGTTAAACGTTTGGAGCGTTGCAGCTGTCATTGAACTATTTTACCTCTTAAAATCTATATAAAACCTGCAATTCTGTATTTTTATGTTTTTAAAAGTTTATTTTTGTATTACAATACAGTTGAATGTCTTTCATTCTGTGAACTATATAACTATGTACGACATACTCTTATTTAATATTTTTATACCAGTAAAAGTAAGGTCAAATAAAAACAAAAACTATGATTTAAAGTAGTTTTGATTGTTAGTTTATTTGACAAAGAAAATTATTTCCATCATATTATTTAGCTCAACTAAAAGACCACAGAAAAAACAGTATTTTTCTATGAAAGGATTCATATTTGGTGTCACAATATCATTCAACGGCTATTTACCGTAGAAAAATATTAGTATTACATTTTTACATCTAATTCTCAAGTACTATTAATCACGAAATGTATATTTTGTATAATTATATTCAAAGGAGATATTTTATTTAAGGTCACTTGTTACTGTTTCCAATAAATTAAAGTTCCAGTCAAAATTGAGTGCCAAGGCAATCATAAATTGTATTACTTATTTTAATACTAGTGATGTATCTTTTAAGCCTTTTTAATACTATCCAATAAAGAAATGAAAAATAAATCAAACCTTAAATAAAGATATGCATTTAGAAATCCAAATATTAGTGTAGCTCTTAACAAATACACAAATTCAAAAATTGCTCATACTCAGAGGAGCGATTTATAACAAATTTGCGTTCACTAATTCCAGAGAAGGTCTTATATCTTTCAATAGTTTTTGCCAAGCATACTGAAATAATGAAAAATAATCGGGAAATCATAGGAAATCGTATATTAAAAGTCTTCACTATGCTAAGCTGGGCTCAATTGTTGCTAGAATTGTAATATTAGCCAGCTACTGGTGATATCACAAGGAACGGTGATGATTGGTGATGAGCGTTCAAGGATTGATTGGTAATATACTTCCAATTATACTGTCCAATCACTCCATATGATCTACGCCAAGCGAGGATGAGCATGCTTCATCGGGTAATTGCTTCTTCTGTAATTTATCACCTTACCAATAACATTTCATTTCATTGTTGTAAGGTTACCATTAATATTGATTGGTAATATGTCCTTTAGAATTGTTTTTGATCAAATTTAAGCAAAATTTGGTATATAAAAGACAACCGCAGAACTGTGCGTATTCATCAAAGTATGTCAACGGTGTGTGAATATTATTTTGTATTAATTATAAGGAAAAGTATTGGAAATACGATTTATAGTTGCTTAGGTCATTATCAAGACGGCTTAATCATTTCATTATGCACATAACAACCTTTTAATAGTCCAGTTTCAAGCGATCGTAATATGGTTTATGATAATCAAGTTATACCTGTCAAACATCTTTTCGAAATGCGATCCTTTGGTAGTTACTTATAAACTGTTATGTATTCGAAAAATAAAAATAAAGTCAAATTAGCATCAATAATTGAAAATTATTAATCTGTTTTATAACAACGTTCGTTTGATTTTTTTCAAAAACTTAGTTCATTATTAAATTTAAAATTAATGAATATTAGACTACTGATAAACGTTTACATACATGTATACATCCATAAATTTAGAAGTCATGTTTTAAATCGTTTACAAGTGACGACAGCTACCTCCCAACCAGTTCTAACCCTAGCCGTTAGTGATCATCCCTTGTCGATCAGAGATCATCTGGAATTTAAATGGTTTTATTTTATAATACCTTACATTAATAGAAAAATTACACGTCCACCCTATCCCCTGTATAGAGGTTTTTATACAAAATTATCGGGATCCTATGTTTTATCCTAAATAGCTAGGTTATGGTTTCGGTAAAAATATTAATTTTGTGTTTGAAGATTGTTTATCCTTTTAAATAACCTAATGATTATAGTTTTCGTTCTTCACATTTTTTTTGTTGGCAACATTTTTACATTTTCAAAGCTACAAGATGCATAATGCTATTATATTTTTATGAAAACCGTAAAGTAATATCATATTACTGAGTTGAGCGCGACTCTTGCTTCAAAGTGAATTGAATCCAGTTCAAAAAAACTTGAAATTGCTATCGCTTTCATCTCTATCACATTTTATAATATTATGAAATTTCGACCATAGGGTTATAGTTTGGATGACGACCCGAGATCTGTGACACTCCAGAATATGTCTGCTTCCGATTTTTCTACTTAATGTTTAATGTATGAGTTATGTTTACTCCGTAATTTGAATGAAGTTCCATTAAGGATTTCTATTCCGAACTGATAATAAATCATTTAAAATTAAATAATATTATGTGAAAATCTATAAGTATACAATATATGATATTTTGTTAGTATTCTATTGTGCATTCAAATTACCGGATAAGATAGTAGTCATTTAAGAAGCAAATATGTACTTCCTTTAATGTTTGCTCATCAACATTCCTAGACTGACTATCTCATAGCTCTTTCATGGCATTAGTTTCATCTAATATATATATATACATATATATGCATATATATTTCAAAAAACATTTTAACAATAATTTATGATAATATAATAATATTTCTTTAACTAATTTTAGATTGTGAACATTGATTCTGTATTTTTACAAATAATTAAGATTCCTTTATAATATTTACTGTCATTATCAAAACAATGTTTATTAAAAAAAACACAGTATTTTATGGTAAAAATTATGTCTCTGGAAATTATGTCAAAAAATTCATATTCTGTGCGTTTATTATCGGTCCATTTATTTCACACTCTAAGCTCCATTGTTAAGCATTTTTAGTGGATGAATTTTTTTATAATTTATTAATTTATTTGAACCGAGTATCCTTGTCCTCGGTTAATCTTGACAGGAGACTAAAGAAGTTTAATCAATTCAAACCGGTGACTCAAGAGAAATTTGTTGATGAATTCCCTCGAAGTACGAGCGCTACAAGTGCCGGTGCGGGTAGCCTGTCCAATATCTTATCTCGCTAACCAATAGCTGACTTGCCTCTCTAGTCTCGGCCCAATGTATGTTTAGAGGTTATTGGATTGCTGGTTTCGTTTTCTTACGGTTGATTATCTTATAGTTAGTAGCCTAAAAGAAAGAAGTCCAAATTATTATTCTAGTTAATTTTGCAGGATTCAAGAGAGGGTTAAAAATCCATTTAATATATATATTGTATGTTTTATTCGAATATGTTTGATTACCCAGCAAATAATTCTAACAAATTACTGGCCGGAAGAGAGGTTTATGGCTTGCCTCACCATTTGACAATATTATCGTTCAACTTATTATATCAAACATCAGTGGGCAGTAAATCTGGATCACTACTGAATTCATGAATCCAAAGTGTACTTTTACTTTTGCGTCAGTTTGTTATTTAAGTGACCGTTTTGCCATGAACTTTGGATAGGCTACAGGGTAATTGCTCTTAATTGTATATCGGGGTTTAAGTATCCTTCCAGAATAGTAGTAGTAGGACGGCAGAACTATCTACCGTATTTGTCCTTATCAGAACTGGGGCCTTGATTAGTCGACAGCGATTTTTCAAAGTAATTGATCCAGTTGGAACTTGTAGGTTTATACGCTGATGTGTGTTTTTTGCACAACCGGTTGACTTGCTGCGTTCCCGACAGTCCGGCGGGCAGCCTCCGCTCCTCATACAACGCGTTCGGCGAGGGCTCAAGCGAATATCGACTTGTGGCAAATCAATGATCGTGACAACAATAAAATATTGAATTAATAAATTATCTTCAACATTAAACTAAGCAGCCTAGTGAATCCAAGCAAATGTAAATTTAAATGAAAATGTATTATAATGATTTATCTCCGATTCTAGAAAGTAGAACGGGTTATCCAGCTGAGCTGGCAAACAATCTCAAAAAATCTACTGACACCTAGAGAAAATTTTTTATGTTGGGCTCTCCAATTGGGTCATAGATGCACACTAAGATATTCACACATTATTAAGCACAGTCACACTAAGGGTCACTGTGCACACTGTGGGACTTATAGAATTCCCTTCCGGCTGCGGCCTAAGTGAACTCTTAGAATCCAACTTTATTAAATTATGAAAAGCTTATTATGTTGCCAATGTTGCCTGGGTAACCTTGATATAGAATGAACTCTGGCTGAGAACTAAGTCCATGAAGGTTTTTTACTGGTGAGACCGGTTAATCAGCAAGCCCATACATATTTGCATAGCATTCTCCGATAGATATATACGAACACAAATTACACATCCTACAGTAATAATAATAACGGATAATAATAGTTAACTGCACTCCACAGAAAATTTGAGTTATTGCAACAGTGCGATGCAACTGTAATGGCAAGTCCTGTAATATTTTTTTTTAATGTATGTATTAGATTAACCAACGAGGCCACCACCAAAGCAATGACAAAAAAAGAAAAACAAATTCTTGCATTACAATTTTTACAGCAACTTCTTCATGAAAAAATACATCAAATCTCTCTGAATACTTGCTGCTTTAAAGTTATTATTGGATTGTGTACGTTAAATTCTTAATTGCACACTTAACCTTCTGTTTCAACAATAATTCACTACAAGAATACATCGCTATACGTGGCGATCAAAACGTCCCTGTTATGTGTTATGTACTTTTAGAAATCCTTAAAGGAGTTCCATTGAAGCTTGGCCGCCCCAGAGAGAGATCGCTGCCCCAGAGGCGCTGCAGACTACAGGTTGTTTGTTTATGGCTCCCTGCTGATGACTCTCAGCAGATCTCATCTTGCATCACTCTTCAATGCAGCTTGCTATTCTATCCAACAAAAAGTGTGGAAAATCCATAATTATTTTATAACAAGTTTCATCAACTTAAAATTCTGTATTTACCAGCTGTAAAACATGTTTTCTGTAGTTTTTAAATATCTATACACCCCACTTAATTTTAAATTAATTTTTATTTCAAAGAGAACAAAGACGTGATTGATCCTAATTAAATAAGCTTGTTAGCGTTATATGACATAAAACTATGGCCACTAAAAGAAGAGTTTTTAAGGTTCAAATTACTTTTTCTGTATCATATAACTGACACTATAAAAAATTAATTTGTTAGGTATCAATCAAGCATTACTCACTGCAAACTATTTTCTAGAACCAAACTGTCTCTCCTTACAGTTTTTCGAACAGATTTTTTCTTGTCACTTTTGAATTGATAAAAAAACACTATATTTATAATTTGTGATTTGAGGCACGGATTAATTTGCAAAGAACAGATATTTAACCTAGGTCTTCAATCCCTTTTTGTTCATGAATGAACAAAAAAAGACTGAAGACGTAAGTTAAATATCTGTTAATATATTTATTCACACGAAACAGAAACCTAATAGCCTCGACTAAAACTAAATGCACGCAGCTGTACTCAAATTCAATTAGTCGTCTCTGGTTCCTATTACTCTTATCTGGTCTATTTATCTAGATCAATGACAATATGCCTAATAATTTGCATTATTGATGCACAACAATATTGGTGTAATATAGACCCCATTGAGGTGTAATATGTAGTTGGCTCTGGTTTCGATATCAACTACTCCAAGTTAATATTGATAAATTGGTAAGTGAAATATACTAGCGATTTTACTTCCATCCCCTTTCGTGAGAGTGGTTGGAATACTTGAATAACTTGGATTTCTTGAATAACATTAGTCTTAAGTCAATGCATGTTAAAGAATATCAGAGCCTAAGTGTTCGAATTATGGAAAGTCCCATTCTTACTTGGAGAATTTTCACTGTATGTATATTGTTTACTTATTGCTCAAACTATGGGAATCAATAACGGTTACTGTGGATGTTTTCCTAAAACGTCAAATAAATTAAGTTACGCCTTGAAATTAAGAAGCTTAAGAAACTAATTTGCATTCATAAATTTGATTGATGAAAGAGTTTTTTTTATATAAATGACGTGATCGTGGAGTTCTAGCCTATGCCAAACCCATGTTCCTACTTTACCTCTCCAAACTAGACAACACTTTGACATTCGTTGCCGTTGGATGACGGACAGATGACAACTCCCAGGAATCATTATCATCTCATTAACTGGTCATTACGACGTCATTTGAGAGATAGTATCTGTTTTCTTTCTACAATACATTCTTGGAATTGTCGTCTTTTCACTTAAAGCTGGCGCCATCGCTCAAAGGGATAGTCGGTTTCATCTCGCGGCTAGAAAAAAAAATAATAAAGACGTTCTGTGCTTATTGCTTTTAAGCTAAATCTCTCTGTTTCCTTCTTGGCCTCCCCACAATGAAAGTCATTCAATAGTTTTAATGAAAATTGTAAAAAAGACGAATATTTTTTTTTTACTATGTTTGAATGATGAACGAAAAGGTCTTATGTAAATACAGCTCGTGATTACTGTTATTTAGCCTACACTATTTATATTTTAAGCTCTAAATTTTTTTTATTTGGATTGTCGATAGAAATTTAAAGTATTTTTAGGGTTATATATTTTATATTATCACCTATTATTTTTATTTATTGCTTATTTTAAGGGTAAAATATATATATTTGATTATTTTTCTGTAGTTACGACATGTTTTCATCACAGACAGAGGCTAATGTTTAGTCTATGATAAAAACAAGAGCTGAAGTCAGCG
This sequence comes from Flexamia atlantica, assembly GCA_035578135.1. NCBI lineage: Eukaryota > Metazoa > Arthropoda > Insecta > Hemiptera > Cicadellidae > Flexamia > Flexamia atlantica. The sequence continues at coordinate 16,246,393 of JAQJVK010000005.1, read as the reverse complement.
TTTCCTGCTAGAAAAGACTTTTGCTGAATAAGCCAGCGAGAAGGAGGTCATTGCACTGAGATCTGTGTTGTTACATCTGAGAACAAATAACACTTATTTCAACATTTTCCTTGTTTTTTTCGTATTTTTTCTCAACACCCAATCTTCCACTAGTCACTAGTTATGAATTTAGTTATGGTACAGTAGAGTCCCGCAAACCCGGAATTCGATAACCCGGAATTCTGGATAACCCGGAAAGCCTGTCAGAGCAATAAAGTACACTAAGATTCAAGGCCAGAGCACGGTGTGACACATATAACAGTTTTGGTTTTACTTTAATTTTTTTTGTAACTGATAATGTAGTTTTTGTATTTTTTACTATGCAATAAATAAATGATTCCTTATATAAATAACAGAAACTATTCTTATTTTTTCTTATTTTTACTCATTTCCCGATAACTCGGAAATTTCACAAACCCGGACACCGTTCGGTCCACATTAGTCCGGGTTTGTGGGACTCTACTGTACATAAACATATTTTATTCGGTTAAAACATATTCTACTTAGAACCAAACAGATTTAAACTTGCATTGTAACGCGTCCCTCAGATTTTACCATCCTTAAATACTTAATATTACTCATGTGTAAACAAAATAAATGAACTCGTTTACTGTTACGCAGTAATTTTTTTAATCCCATTATCAGAACACCAAGAAGAGCCGCCTACAGAAAGGCTTGAGGCCACCAGCCGCGCCGATAATTCTGGGCCAATTTACATTTCTAAACTTAACCAAATTAAAACACTCGTTCCCCCACGAAACCGGCACCTGCGTAACTGATCAGTCGTTTGGCTAGGTCTTAAACTTTATCTCTTAACAGGACGGCAGAAATAATGAAAGAGCCTGTGCCGCCTGTTAGGGCTTCTGAGAACATTCCGCAGTCGTGTGTGGACTTAAGGACGCATTTAAAAAGGTAGCAAAACGGGCTCAAGTGTGTAAATACACGATCAATGTGGAATATCAATTACCGTGAATCGTTATTAAGCCATTTATTTTTACTCTTTTCAAATTGAGTATGGGCTTTAATGCCTTTATTTAGTTCACTTTACTAAGGTACTTTACTTATTAGGTTCTCTTTACTCAATTTTCTGACTGAATATTTTTCTTTTTTTCATGGGTTTTTTTAATGATTTGTTGTCTGACAAGCATCAAAGCTGGGGCAAAGATGGAAGAGAAATGCTTGTCTCACGTGAAGATTCACACGACGAAGTTACAAGTCATTCTCCTCATATTTCTTCGTACGAATCTAAGCGTCTATAAACATCACACATTTGCACATCACCTCCTCCTATTTCGTCGTGTTACTTTACGTGAGACATGCAGTTCCCTACCATCTTTGAAAAAACTGTTTAATTTTCTTATGTAACAAAGCAGTAGGCTCCGGCTAAAATTATGGGCCACTCCCCTTAACCATAAAAAATTGTGTTTTGTGGTGAGAAACTCAATTCTCTTTGGTTTCATGTGACGACTGTGAAAAAAAGACATTGGCGACGTAGGACTAAACTAAAATGACATCTCTCTTACTATTCCCCTCTTTATTTACTTGGCCTTTTTCATTTCTCACAATATTATTGTTTATTTAATTTTTAGTTAATGTTTAATAGCATTACTGAATTAATAAAGATATTTTTAAAAGGAAGTCCAACATTAAAATCAAAATATTTTACGATGATTCAATATTAAAATAATATTAGGTAATAAGCCAAAATCAACAAGATAGAAATTTGTGGCTTTTGTTGTTGTTAACTACTTATACAGTGTGTAAAAAAGTTCGTCGCCCCTTTTATTTTTTTTGTGTGTTAAGACAAACAAATAACCTTTGGGGAATGATACTAACTCAACCCAAAATAGTTTTTGCCGTTACCAAAAATTTGGAGTGTCCCCCAAAAATTGGGGATTTTGGGGGCAACTCAAAATTTTCAAATGTAAACCCCTTTTGAGGGACCCCTAATTTTAAAGAGCTTTCAAAAAGTAGATGAATGGTGAAAGTTGGAGGTCTCTAACGCGTTTCTATCCAAATTGACAGCTTGTCAAAGTTTTCAATACAACACATCCTTGAAACCTAGCGTCTAGGGCGTTTCGAGTTTTAATTCACCTTTGGTAACTTAAAAATGAAATGACCCTTGGAAAATGTTATTAAATGAAAAAGTGGTCTCTTTTGGTGATATTTAAAATTTTGAATGCCCCCCAAAAATGGGGGATTTTGGGGGTAACTCAGAATTTTCAAATTCAAATCCCTTTCGAGTGACCCCTCATTTTAAAGAGCTTTAAAAAAATAGGCGAATGGTGGAGGTCGGAGGTCGCTAACGTGTTTCTATCAAAATTGGCATTTTGTCAAAGTTTTGAATACGACAGCTTGAAAAGCTGACAGTTGCCCCCAAAATCCTCCATTTTAGGGGGACGCTCAAAATTTTAAAAACCACCAAAAGAGGCAACTTTTTCATGTAATAACATTTTTCCAATGGTCGTTTCATTTTTAAGTCACCAAAGGTAAATTAAAACTCCAAACATCCTAGTCGCTAGGTTTCAAGAATGTGTTGTATTCAAAACGTTGACAAGCTGTCAATTTGGATAGAAACACGTTAGAGACCCCCAACTTTCACCATTCATCTAATTTTTTAAAGCTCTTTAAAATGAGGGGTCACTCAAAAGGGGTTTGCATTTGAAACTTTTGAGTTGCTCCCAAAATCCCCCATTTTTGGGGGACACTCAAAATTTTTGGTAACGGCAAAAAATAATTTGGGTTGAGTTAGTATCATTCCCCAAAGGTTATTTGTTTTTGTTAACAAACAAAAAAAATTAAAGAGGGGGGAAGGACTTTTTTTACACACTATATAATGACACTAACAAGCATCATAAACAACTCGTTTAAACTAAATTCTCGTATTTCGCTATACAATGTTATTCTTGGGTAAAAAAAGGCAGCTAATGAGGATTTTAAAACCCTTTGTGTGACAGTCATTAATACAAAAGCTATTGTTCATTTATACTTTCAGTTATTGCACAAAAAGGTGTAGAAGAAGCCTAATATAGACGCTCATAAAGACATCGACGCTGCCTCTCCACAAGAGCGGGTGGTTCGCATGGCTGGGTGTCCTTCCCTAATAGCATCGACCGTTCAAGTCTCAAAATCACATGACTGGTCTTTCACTTTTACACGATTAAATGTTAGTCAAGTAAGTGATTTTTAATTAGTATTTAATTAAACACCTTTAAATGCAAATGCAATTAATTAATACAATAAGACATTATTTCGCTCGAAATAGTTGAAACGACGTTGGTTGCCTCAACGGCGTTCTAATGATAAATCTCCCAATATGATTAAATTTCAGTTATTTATTAATTATATCCCCATAGTTGTCATTGGCTGTTGGGCTATTAACAGTCCTGTCTAAGGTACATGTCGGCCTTAGTCAGTAACAAGACTACAAGATCGCGCCACAATCATCCTTCACTCATCTGTCATTCATACTTGGCTTAAAATACCTACCTGGGTAGGCCGCCATTTCAAGTTATGTATCTAATGTATCCTGTAATAACTTGTAAAATAAATAAATAAAAACTATATATTTACGGGCGGTTTCACTTGAAGGATATATATCCTTCAGTCTTCCCCCTGCCTTGGATATTTAGATATTTTGGAAAGTTGTTTTAACTAACAACATTAACTTAGAAATATTTGCTTGATATGATATTACTGAATTATCTACCGACACAATAACACTAACAATCATCATAGCATAACCATTTATCTCTAACTAATTATGTACACTTATTTTTGCTATATACGGAGGGTCTTATTTTTTCTCCTTTTCTTATTCTTTAATCCAGTAATTCTTATCTATTAATATACGATAACTCCAAAGAGAAACCATGTTGTTTGCCAGATTATTGTTCAGTTTCTGTCAGCTGTCGGTGTTTAGAAACAGAGTCGTTAGCTTACAAGTGTCCGTTCTCAAGAAAAAGTTCCCTCGCATACCAAGACTTAATTACATCAACCTGAAGACGCAAGGCAAACAAACAGGCGAGTCAGAGAAGCTACATACCCAAAACCACACTGGCAAAACAGTGACTAACTATAAGAATCATTGTCTAAAAATTAACAAAATTGTTAATTTTAAATTAGTTATATACACAGAAAAAGATGTAGTCAAAGTTTGCGTTTTTCAAGAAACAGTTAATCTCGTATTTAACTTCAGTATAGATTTACTGAGGTAAATAGCATCGGAATGTCTTAGTTGTAAATAGAGGTGGGTCGTGGGAGCAGGGCTGTTAAGCCTGGGCTCCGGTAGTGTCGAGGTGTGAAGCTTTCTCTCTCCTATGACATCTGAAACACGTAACACCAGTGAGTAAAATGATAACCTCCCAACATAGAAAATATTACATTGTCAAAATATTTAATTATTTCGAATCTTTAAATCTAAAATATTCAAAACTAAAAAAAAAACTTAGAGGTATTAAAATTTGAATAAATCAGTAATTGAAAAATTCAGCACTTTCTCATTTGACCGAGACGCCACAGTAGCGATCGCATCTGATTGTGTCGCAACAATCAGCACAATCTCATTCGACTAAGCTGTCCCAGTAGCGATTGAAGGTGATTGTGTCGCAACTATCAGCACGACCTCATTCTAATGAGACGCCCCAGTAGCGATCACAGCTGATAGTGTCGCAACTATCAGCACGATGTCATCTACTGAGACGCCCCAGTAGCGATCACAGCTGATAGTGTCGCAACTATCAGCACGATGTCATCTACTGAGACGCCCCAGTAGCGATCACAGCTGATAGTGTCGCAACTATCAGCACGATTTCATCTACTGAGACGCCCCAGTAGCGATCGCAGCTGATATACTGTAGAGTCTTAATTGGTAATAATAATCCTTTGCTCGTCCTTTCCTGTGCGTTAACTTATATAGTTAGATAATTTATAATTTCCATTTATTCAAATCAGATTAGTATTCGATTTATTTTTGAATTTTTATTTTTTTATTCCTCATTATTTATTTATTAGTATCTGGAATAAATCTGCGTAAAACTAGGATGTTGAAATGTTTTAAATATTTTTTCTTAATTAACATATCAGTACATCCTTATTTAAAAAAGATTTTGGTTTGTTAATGTTTTTGAGTTTCTGTATGTTGGTTCTGTACTTCTTCATATAAATTTACAGATTGTATGTTTTCTGTGCATCAAAACATAAAATTAGTATAACTCTTACACTCATTTATATTATTATTAAATACTAAAACTCTTACCTTCGATTTTCCATATACATTAGCTGGTAACCCAGTTTCACCCTTTGATTTGGGGCTTAATGATCATTTAATACTTCATTTGGTTGCAATGACAACTTTATGAGCTCCCTTATAGTTTATTATAGAAACATTTAAGAATACTGAAAGGTGTAATCTTAAGGTAATTTTGGAAAACATTTCTTAGTTTATATAAAGAACCCAAGAGAACCCAAGGAAAGCTCATATGCCAAATTTCACATCCGGTTTGATGAAATTGGAGATTCGTTGTCCGACGTAAAACCCCTTCCCCTTTATATATAGTACAGATGTAAGAATGACTTTTCAAATATCATTTATTTCAATTTCAGCTAAGCCCGTTCAAAGCTTCAAGCAGCATTGAGGCTTATGACCTGTAACGGACATTATTGACATTCCAGTTGAAACTGTGTCCAATGTCAGTCATCTCGTGGCTGCCACATGCAACGTGAGCCAAACGTTTTCCACTCAGTTATTAAAAAGGTCTCATCATGAAGTATTTTTAACTGTGTTAAAATAATCCTTCCAAAGTGTTATTAATTGAAAATATACACGTTGTATGGCGCTTATAATTTCACCAGTCAAATGGTGATGCTGTCCACCATTTGACTATATATATAAGTTGATTATATATGGTTTTAATTTTACTTAATCAGCAAGAAGTGAAAATTAATTGAATTACACCTGTTTGATTGATTAGAAGCATTCAAATATTCAACACAGTTAAGGATTAGTGTGCTAATTGAGTTTCCACTTTCAAACTATAATCAAAAGGGTATTATTTTCATCACACAACCCTATTCCAGCATTCTATTTGTTTTAATTTAGTTCCCTTTCAGAAATGGTCATAGAGGCTAACTTAAAGTTATGAATATAAGTAGGTTAAATCCGCGTATACCCAGAAGATTGAATATTTTTTGCATATTAGATGCTTATTTTTCTTCTGCAAATAAAAAACTCATCAAATTACTCTCAGTTGTTCGATATGTAATAACTCTCAACTTATTAAAGTTACTTAATCAACTCTGAAGTTTCCTTATCAAACCCAAAATATCTGAACCATTTTCCTCTAAACAGATCGTTAATCGTCGTATTTTTACCGTGTAAAATCTTCTTTACTTTCTACAGAAAAGTAAAGTTTTGATTACCTTCAATTCTTGTTTTCTTAAAGGCCTGCCCATCATTATAATGTTCTGGCAAAAGTAGTGCAATAGACGGTCCAATTGTTTTGCAATTATCTGATTACTAACCATAACTTGTTCAATCAATTTCAGATATGTTTCCTAGTTCAACAATGGTTCTAAACATTAGCAAACCTCTCATAATTGCTTAAGCTTTCTCTCTTAATGACCGAAACTCGTACTTTGATTTTCCCCGCTTGCGTCAGACACTACTCACAATATCCTAATGTCAACTATAGACTATATTTAACTCTTGACGGTATGATGTTTTCGTGATGGTTTTATTATTATTTGATTTTTCGCTACTCATCACTAAATATACAAAAAAACAAATAGTTTTTAGAATCGTTCTAAAAACTATTTGTTTTTTTGTATATTTAGTGATGAGTAGCGAAAAATCAAATAAGACTATATTTAGTCAGCAGCCTCTTCAGTTCTCACAGCGCCATCAATAACGCATGCCACTCCACGACTCCACTGCTCGCCGGCAAAAGGGTCAAATTAGTTTATATATTTGTCAGCGAGGTTGTTCCAACTGTGATTTACGGGGTGAAGAGGAGTCGTTACTGACACGCCTTTACGGGCTGAAGAAGAGTTAGTACTGAAATTGACACGATCACTTCGGGAGGCGAACCGAGCTGGGGAATGTTTATTGGTGCTGGTTGCGATCTGAATTTTCAGCTCCATCTTTTCATCGTTGTGAAATGAATAATGTAGCCTCAAAGAGAAGGGATGATACCTGTTGAAAAATAAGGCATTTCTGCCATAAAAAGTCCAGTCCAGGGCGTCTCAGTACAGGGGGGGACTGGGTTGAGTAATGGTTAGCGGCTTGAATTTCTGTTCTAGTGAGGACGACTTCGACACACGAAATGTCACCTCCTATTTTCGAGGAATTAAAACTTGGTATTGTAATTTAAGTTAAGCAGTTTTTGTTGATTTATTTTTATTTATCTAATAGATTTATTGCATAAAATAACTCAAGCACACGTAAAGAAAAAAGGTATTAGCTAAAGTTTAAAAATACATTAACTAGTACTGAAATATGATATTTAGGTTTTTAATAAATTTATCATAATGTAATAATTATTGTTAAAGTTATTAAAAAACATTATAATAAAAGTAAAAACCCATATCAGTAGTTAATTTTTTTATTACTATGTGCAGTTTGATATTCAAACCTTAATTAGTCATTAGAGGAGAGTGTTACGAGCTTCTTCTGAGGTTACTAGAACTTAGCAGCCTAACCACATACTTTCAATACGTTATTGTTTACTAAAAGATATTTTTACCACAACTATATTCATTCTGTGCTGTATCTGAGAATCCTAAAACGTATCTAATACAATCGAAAGACTGTAGCATCTCGAATTCAATATAATGGCTCTTGGGTTGTCTCACATCATGTCCATTTAAATTTAATGGGTTATTGAACCTGTTTACCTTAACCCATCAAGTGATCTGCTGCTATAGGGAAAGTATAGAAGTTGTCTACATTTTTTTGCGAATACAGCAACATTTGGCTTTGAATTTATATAGACTACTCCAACTCGAACAACCCTACGATAAGATTATATTAGTTGGCTTTGGTTCAAAGTTACTAGTTATCGTTTATGGCGTCATCTGATCTCGGATAATGTTATAACAGGGGTGATTATAAGTGGTTTACAAGGCGTCTGGCTCCACCGCTTCTGGTGTTGTGTCCTAGTACTTACCTTCATAAACTGGCATGTTGAAGAATCTGAATTGATATTTAAGCTGAAAGTATAGGAGTCATAAAATGCGTTATGATCAAATATACGTCATGTGAAATATCACCTTCATGGGTACATTCACGATTTATAATTTTATGTCTCAATATCCTACATAATGTTGTTTCTGTCGTTTTAAGTCAAAAATTTATGTTTATAGCTATTGCGACAAGACAAACCGCTTGGATTCATTTTTGTACTTGATGTTAATTTGAGCACTAGACGGCTCTCTAAAAGGTTTATACCAGTACATAGGTCGACAATTGGTACAGTAATTAGAGGCTATCATTGTACTTGTAAGTCCATCGGCTGTCCTGTTTCCACCTTCCTGTTCACCTTGTTTCCTCATTATATCTCTTGGAACTTTGATTCCTGGTTGAGCTTGAATATCCAGTCAGGTTTGAGCACTGGAATGAATTGTGGATCGCCCTGGCTTGTCCATCTGGGAGGATATGAGAGACCCTTATCCGTCAAACTTCTAGGCGTTTACTAGTCTGGAGGGCGAACCGACCTGGGTGAGACTCATCACAAGGTGAGCTCCCAGGTGGAGGTCCTTGTCTAAGAATGCTTGGGAAGACTCTGGGTTAGGGGGGGAGTCGAACCCCGAAAAGCCTGGAGGATGGGTTGGAATATCTCTTTTCCTTCAGGGGCAAGGCTGCCTGACCACATCATACCTTAGAATTCCATCCAAAGAATCTCTTCCGTGTGCTGCACAATATCCCTAGGAAGACGTGCCTAGCTGGCCATTCTGGGGCTCTCATCCCTAACAGTCTGATGTTATTTGTCAACAGATCTCCTTTAAATATTAATCCATCTTCTTTTTTGTATTTGATTTATTTACTAATAATATTTTGAATTGGAAATGTTGTTTGAGTTTACTTTTTATATAACGTCACTTTTAAATAAAGAACTGAGTTTTTTTTTAAGAAAGCTGTCAAGTTATCAAGTATTTGTTCATCAGTAATTACCTTACAATATAAAAATCGCATTTAGTTCATTATTTTTATCGAATGATCTACCTGCTTTACTGATAAAATAAATTTAAGCATCATAAAATGTAATACCTTCTTCCTGTAAGTAAAATTGGCTTATCTTACATACATCAAGTATAAATTTTAATATATAAGCATTATCAAGTAAGCTAGTCCTGATTCCTCACCAGGCAAAGGGTAAAACCGATATTAAATTCCGTGAATTGCAGGAACTGGAGATAAAGTTTAAGTAAAGTTTAGCAAAGTGAACTCTAAGGGGGAGTTTATAAGGTGGATAACATAAAAACCTTGTTCCAGTACACGTGTTCGCTCTCACGCTATCTCAAAAAAGATTTTTAATAATACGGTTCAATTCCAGTGTAACTTTCGATTAAATGGTGGAACATCGTTCGAATCCTGGTTGTTTGAATATATCAGATTAATACTTGGATCATACAGATACCTCACTCTTTTATTCTAAAATAATGAAAAGCCGTCACCTATAATTTACTGAGTTTCTTCCGAAATATTTTCTTTACAAACGGTCATATGTGACATTTTCTATATAAGTACCTGCATTTTTTTCAGGTATTCAAAGAATATCTAATTATTAAAACATGTATTGCAACGGTTTCTCCTTTTTACTACGACTTTGTGGTTAGAATTTACTTACGCTTCTACACCAAAGCAAAGTTTAATTATTAATTTACCAGGTAAGACCAGTTATGCTTTTTTCCAACAATATTGCATTTGTATTACAATTTAAATTTTAAAAATAAAAAATATTTTAGAAATATTTCATTAAAATTTCTGAATTTCTTGATATGTGTATGGTGTTGATATATATGAGATTGAAGTCTTTCAAACCTATTAATTTTGATGTTTGGATATCCCTGTTTAAGGAAACTAAAGTATTTGACCTTATTTTTCTCAGGCCTTAAGACACAGTTTTCTAATCTTCAAATGTCCATGAGTAAGTCATAATTCAATCAGGATGTTTTTATAATAATCCCTGAATAACCCCTGCTGAATCGTAAAAATCAACCCAAAATTATTTGAAAGTATTTTTTCTTTAAAAACAACCGTGAGCCAACTTGACAAGATCTTTTCACTGGAGAAATTCACAACGTGTTCAGGAAACCCACGCCTATTAGAAAGTTTATGGATCCTTTTTAAAAGGTACCAGTTTTGGCCGCCCGCCACCAAAATGTCACGGGCTACCGGGCCCGCAGTCGCGGCCGTAGCTCAGCCGTGATTTACAAAACCCTGTCATCGCCATTAGTTCCTAGAGCGGTCAATGGAGGCCAGGTGTCACCGTTACCAGTATTTTCCACGTTTTAATTTATTTAAAGACCGCCATTGGCTTAGATCAGACCATACTATAAATTGTATTGATGTAAGGCTGTGAGCTATTAATTATTAATGTCTAAATCAAGATATGGAAGTCAAAGTGTACAAGTTTTATACGTCCGGTAGAATTATTCCCAAAAAGCCCCGACAGGAAAGTATTAGAGTGGTTTTGATTTTTTTTGTTATTTATGTAATTTGGCAAGTTGAATAAATTATGATGTTTGGAAACAACATTTCGATTTCATTTTTGAAAAATACAATTTGATTGAATTCAAGGATTTTAAGAAGTTTACATTTTTCATGACCAAATACGAAGTATTGTTTTGCTGACTTATTTAGATGAGTGTCCTTGAATCAACAACAGTTAATCTGTCAACAACTAACTACTTACATAATCATCTAGAAACAATTAGACGTAACTGCAACTTAAATGGGAACGTAACAAAATTAGCTTCATAACCTAAAGTTCACCAAATTGATCCTTGGTAAAGTTCTAAGGAAATTTTCTTTGTTGAAAACTGAATCGCGTAGAAGTTGTTAGTTTGTGTATTAGTCCCAGTAACAGTAATTAAAATAGATGAATATAGGCTAACTATCTTATGAAACCACTTAATGCCTCTCATCCACGTGTTTCAGAATTAATATTTTTGTTCATCATAACATAGGAATCGGAGTCTATATCAGGCAATCATGCCAGAGAAAAGTCTTGTATAAAAATATATAAACACCTAATTGAAAATCATCAAGCAATTACGTATTTTTCGCTAAAAAAAGAGGCTTGAATATTCGCTAATATTAGATTCAGACGATTGCCATCGGCGATTCCTAGAATAGCCCGCTAAGTGAGTCGGCACCTCCCGTCTACCCGCTGTCATCCCCGACATCCATCACAGTCCCGTCAGCCGGCCACTGATCTGGGTCAACAGATGATCAATTAGCCACTGTCAAGTTCACAGCGCCACTATTAATGTTACCAAGGTTCCTGCTTCCTCGCGTCTCTATTTTGGTTTACATGTATTTGCATTTATTGCTAGGTTTACGATTGTCTTGTTTATTTTAAAGCTGAATTGATACAAAAGTCTGTATATTTAATTTCTACACCATCTGAATATTTAATTTCTCTGTTATTATTTTTTTTTGTCTGAGCCACTTTATTAAGGTTATTTAATGCTGAGGAAACCTTCCAAACGAAGAGCAAAGTGGTTCCAAGAATACGAACCTGAGGCCACTTAAGACGTCTAAAACGCTACCCAATTAGTCAGTAATACTTTCTTTCTACTCACCTTAATTTTCTGTCAGTAAGAAAACAAATGCTGAATGCTGCCTTACTTCGACTGAAGCTTTTGTATAAAAACCTTCTCAAGTACAGCCGATCACTAAGATTACAGATACATTTTTTGTAAGTGCGTTGTGTTTACATTCGAAATCGCTCTAACGTTAGCAAAACAATCAGGGGAAATTAATTTCTCAATTCTGATGATTGACTGACTTACGATATTAATCTTTAGATGAAAATAATATCTTTAGCAGCAAAGCATTCTTCCATCAACTTTAACGTGTAAATGTACATTTGTGAAATAACTAGCTAGGAAAATATTTTAACTTAGAGAACATGTGATTTGACATAGATAAGAAATCTGATAGAATCCTAATTTTTATTTTAACCGCAGCTATTACGTCCCCCTCCGTAGGCGCGTCGTCCGCCACCTTGTCCATTCTCACCTCGACCGAGCTTGTTAAGAAGGAATTTACACCAATAAGAACGACGTCTCTGAGATCTTATCGGCTTATCAGAGGAGATAATAAAACCTACTCGTGACACGGTTTAGTCTTTAGTGAGTCCAGTTTTACTGCCATCTATGTCGGACTGATGTGGGTTGGATTGCTGTGCGAAATAAGGGGAACTTTCCGAAATAAAGGAGTTAACTTACATGTGAAAGAATAGCTGGTTGCATAAAATATTTTGATTTTCAATAACAAAGAAGAAAATTTCATATTAAAGGATATCCAGGCTAGAGGTATCAATGAATAAACTTATCTATCAGAATTAATAACTGGTTTTGTGGCGATTTTCCTTGCAAGTGAAAGCCAATGTCAACATGATCTAGTGTATTAAAACTGAGGGTAATATTCCACTTGTAATGTATTTTATCTGTAAGATATAGGGAATTGTACATTCTGACAAAACACTCTCACGTCATGTTTTACCCATGTCATATCAATAACCCAGACCTGATTTTTTCAGACACTCCCAATTTTGTTAGATTAATAAATGACCAGACCCTTGATGAATTTAAAACAAGACTGAGGCTCGAGGAGTGGAGGGGGGTGTATGAGGCCCCCGACAACGAGAGCAAATGCTCAAATTTTCTGGACACTGTAAATTTTGTTTTTGATGTTTCCTGTCCCAAGGTTATCTCAAAGCCTAAGAGTCAGTGGATTCCCCGCAAAGAGTGGGTAAATCAAGAAATTTTAAATTTTAAGGAAGGCTACTAAAAAGCCCTGAATTAGGAACTCTTTATAGACGAACCAAAAATCAGTATCGTAAGTTAGTTAAAAAAACGAAATCGGACTTTAATCTGAACAAAATTGTAAGTTCTGAGAATAGATCGGCCGAGGCTTGGAAGATCATCAACCAAGCTAGAGGCTCGACAAGCAAACCCTTCAGTAACATCACCATTAAATCAGATGGAATTAAAATCAAAAATCCCGAAACTGTCAGTAACGTCATGAACAATTTTTTCTCAAACATTTCTTCTCACATCCATTCCGACTTGCCAACTAAATGCCTTTCTGGCTTCCCCAGAAACGGTAATCAAAATTTTCCACCTTTTCCCCTTGCAGTCAATCTGAAATTCTTAAAATCATCTCCAGAATGAAACCTAAGACCTCCTGCGGGCTTGACGGTATCTCAATGAGGACCGTCAAGCTGTGCAGTGAGGAATTTGTTAAACCTCTTTGTCACATCATCAATAGTTCACTTGAAACTGGTGTCTTCCCCCAGGCTTTCAAAACTGCAAAAATAAAACCCATTCACAAGAAGGATGACAAAGAGGAAGTCTCAAACTATCGTCCGATCTCACTCCTTCCATCTTTTTCCAAGATTTTTGAAAGGGTCGTGTGTGATCGGCTCACTCACTGGACACTAACACACCTGGAGACTAACGCTTTGTTTTTCTCGAGACAGTTCGGATTCAGGAAGGGGATGTCAACCAAATCAGCCCTCATACAGTTCATTTCTGATTGTCTCGACTGCATGGATGGCGGGGGCAGCATAGTTGGATGCTTTGCGGATCTTTCCAAGGCGTTCGACTGTGTTGTTCCCGACATCCTCATCGAGAAAATTGCTTCACTTGGAATTATCAACACACCCTTAAATTGGCTTATTAGTTACCTTACAGACAGATAACAGATTACTGAAATTCAACACCAAACAAAAAATTGGTTCCAAAATTTCCGTCACTTCTGCTCCTATGTCAGTGAGGAGTGGGGTGCCGCAGGGCTCGATTCTCGGGCCCCTACTCTTCCTGATGTACATAAATGATATTCACCATTTCCTTCCTGGAGATGACTTAGTGGTGTATGCCGATGACACGACCCTCTTCACCAAAAATATCGACCACATCCAACTTGAAATAGATTCCTTTGTCAAAGTAAATCAGCTCTCTCAATATTTTTCCGATCTTAAACTCTCTCTCAATCCTCACAAGACTAATTATATTTTCATTCAGTCAAAACAGCGCCACAATTAAAAACTTTCCAAATTTCCCCACCTTGAAATAGCAGAAACCCAATTGGCTAGTGTCAGTTCTGTTAATTTTCTGGGAGTGAGACTGGACGATAGTTTGTCCTGGGAGGAGCAGATTTCCCACCTCAGAAACAAGCTCTCGGCCGGTCTTTTTGTTCTCAGAAATATAGCCAGGATGGACAGTATTGAATTGTCTAGGTTAGTTTATTTTAGTTTGTTTGAATCTCATGTTAACTATTCAATAATTCTTTGGGGCAATTCATCAATTTCTAACCTTGATACTATTTTTAAGTTACAGAAAAGGGCGGTTAGATTTATTTACGGCCTCCGTGCCAGAGATCATTGTAAACCAGCTTTTCACAGCCTTCGAATACTAACCGTTCCTTGCATTTTTATCTTTGAAATAGTAACTTATGCAGTAAACAACAATTGCACAAATGTTCCAGTTGAACACACCCATTTTACTAGATATAGAAACAATAGATCAGCCATAGCTCATAATTTACGTTTGTCTGAAAATAAGCCTAACTTTCTTGGACCAAAATTTTTCCATAAAAGTCCACATCAGATCACTTCTTTAGGCAGAACGCCTAAGTTCAGATCTGAGCTTAAGAAGTACCTCATTGATAAATGTTACTATAGTATCAATGATTTCTTAAATGAATGATTTTGCCACCTTTCTTCCTGCTCTTCCTGGCTTTACTTTCCAAATTACCTGACCTAACCTCACTTCACTCAATACATACCCTATACTTAAGAAGAAATTTTTTGAGAGTGACAGCAAGATAATCTGTAGAAGCCTGAAACAGTGCCTCTGAACTAGGCCTAGAATATTTTTGACTGGTCCCAGCCCTTAAACTGGTTGGTCTACGGGACGACGCATCTGTATGTATGTATGTATGTATGTACCATAAACAAAATAGCATAAAAGTATTCAAATTAGCTGATAACTATTTTTGATAATACAATAAACGGGCCAACAATCATCAATAACCGTGTAGTTTACTTACTCTAAGAGAACTATTATCGATATTGAACAGACTGAACAGCCCATAATGTTTACGTAAATTTAGATTAGTCATGATTAATTTTAAAACCTAGTTTTTCACATGAACTTCAATGTAAAAAGTCCAAGGGAGCAACAAAAGCGAATGTAGAATATGCCATCATGTTGTCAGGTGACAGTGATAATGCGCACACGTCAGTTCCTTTACGTTTAAGGTACCGACAGCGTCGCGGAGCAAAGAATCGTCGTACCGCAGCTCTGATGTCCTGTTGATAGGTGACAAAGTGATATCTCACCGAGACGAAGAGGAATGCGGACGACGGCGACGTCAGTTCCAGGACGACAGCCGGTTATGTCTGAATCGACCGCGCCGCGGGCACGGGGCTGGGGACCACCGGCCTGGCCTCCCACTCCCACCTACACACCTACACACCGTGATTGATGGTTGGCTATCGAACGGTCAGGGAAAAGGTTGGTTCTTTGATTAAACAAAAAGTGGTATAGTGTTTAATATCATTCTTATCAAACTGACTCTTTTGGTGGGGTTATTTGTTCTAAAGTTACAGAGTTGGGTCGGAGTTCCTCTTTTAATAGGTCTACATACAGCGATTCCCAACCAGTGTGCCGCGACTTTTTCTTAACACTTGGCTAAACAGGCTATATTATCACTTTGGTACTCTCAACATTGAAATATATTTTGATTAATACCAAAATGCAGTTTTCATTGGTCCCTTTCCCGTTAACATGAGCTACAGTATTTATAATAAGTTATACAAATATTATATCATAATAAAACAATGTAGCCCATAAATACCGGTACGTAGCTATGCCGTAACTAAATTTGGAGGTTAGTTAGTTTGCCTCAACGTAGAAAAGGTTTGGAATCGCTAGTCTACAAAGAGAAACAAATTAGAATAATAACATTTATTTTAAATTAATAAACTACATTATTGAATTTCTACTCGGTTATAAGCTACTCAAACTAGTCAAAAAGTAACTAGATTTATTAGTGAAATACAGCCAAGAAGTTATACATTCCACCATGAAATGTGGGGAACGTTCCATGTTTAGAGTCAAAACAAATCTCGGTTTAACGAACATTTAGAGCATAAATGATCGTTAGTCATTTTTTTCAAAGCCCAATAAAACCATGTTTTTAATAATGCTCTCCAACTTCAATATAAATACTAACATGTACTATTGAATACCTTCAATACCTATTATTATGGAAAACAACAAATATATATTAATCACATGATTAATTAACTCTGGACATGGATCACAACAGAAATAGCCTTTCATACTCATGTGTTCGACCAAATGTAAGTGCAGTGAAATACTAATGCAAAGTATAAATCCAACATCAATAATAATTATTGAAGATTTACATGTCAGTTACATTATAAATACCAATTCAACGGCACAGCGTGGCTTTATTTCATTTAGATGTACTCATAATACTCTTATTACGTAAATTCTTAAATCATTTGCTGTAGCGTGATACAAATTTGATTAAATAAGTTTGAACAAATTTATTTTTTTAAGAACAGTTTATTGCAAAGATGTTGTGTTATGAACGCCAATGTAATCCTTTCAAAAATGAAAAATAATTAAAAAAGAGATCATGAAAAGGAGAGATAGGTTAAAAAGGACATATATTAATAAGATCATAGCTTGAAAGGGATGTTCTTATAGCGACCGAAATCTAATTATTGAATGTTCAATGGAATAATTAGTTTGGAAGGACAATTTGTTCCAACTGAATAGTTTTAATTGGTATCGAGTTCTTAACCATTTACTTTTACAGTTAAACTTCTAGAGTTTATCCAAAATTAGGACTGTGGTATGCAGTGCGAGTTGTGGACTATTTATTGAACTTCACATAACTTTCTTATAATATTTATGATTATTGTATAAACGTATATAGTAATTCTTGAAAAACTAAGTAAATTTAAATTAAATATATTTAATATAGTTAACATATAACTTTTCCGTAATAATGTATTAATTTTGCATTTCTTCTGATGATATTGGGAATAATCCTTTTTTCTTCTCAGGCTGTTTCTTGTTGTTCCTTCGCCTCGGGTTAGTTTACTAAATGTGTACTGTACTAACATCTTTACATTAAAAACATATATCTTTTTAAAAATAATTTAAGTGATAGTTTTTATATGTAAATCGAATTTACATTTACTACGATTTCTCCTTTACTTTTGATTGTTTGATAGCAATCACAAACAAAATTAGCAATAATTTCCCATGCAATAGTTTAGTGGATTGAGGGTTAATTGCTTTAATTTTACGACGACGTTTAATTGTTTGTTTGAGCTTCGCACACTTTAGTTTGTTATTTTGAGTTGAGACACAATACCCGAGGATCATACCATACTATAGGATCATACTCGTTCTATTCCGTAACTCGTTTAAAAAAAATCGCAGGGAATCTAACATATCTCCTGATTGTAATCCTAGCTGTTCTTGCATAATTAATAAATAAAAATATATATAATCGAAAATATATAAATATTGCAAAATATATGCTATGCAAAATGTTAGAATACAACATCGTGTACACCTCTGTACTACCAGTTTGGAAAGGAACGCCTATCATAGAACATCAGAGATCAAAATCAGTGCAAATTGAAGTACTGTATCACCATATGATACCATCCCTGGTGATGTAGAACCTAAATATAGAAGCCCTGTAGACAGAGAGCAGACTAGAGCGTCCTCGACCCTGGACAAGTGGTCGGTGGTTATTGTCGCTATAAACTCACGGGCAGCTGTTTTGGCGAGAGTGCGCTCGCCGCAGCCGAAACCGTATGAATTTCGTCGCCTCGGTCAGTTTTATAGGTCCGACACTATAAAGATGTTCTCGTAAAACGTTCTTCATCGTTTTACGATGAACATTATTCCTCTCAGCCCCTCTGTACATCCGCTGATTGTGAATCAAGAGGTCCAGTTCGTTACTTTCCTTGCTGCTGGAATAAATAACTGATCAAATTTACAACTGGTTGTCAAATTTTATTACCTCTTGTTTGGTATTATTGCATTTTACTGCTATATATTTTTCAAATAATGTACTTACTCTTATTTTGGTTCTTTTACGCTGACCTTCGATCTTTTTGTTGAAGCTAAACTCGAATGGAGAACTACAGCAGGGTGATCTGTACCAGTTGCATGTCAACTTGTGGGTCCGTTATCAGCTTATTTATCTTTCGAAAAAAATATCTTTTTTAAGTTTTACTATCACACTGAATGAATAAACAGTAAAGTCTTCCTCTTAAATATTGCCTAAGCTTCATGTTGTCGTGTTTAGCAATGGTTCTTTTCATACTTGTTATACACGTAAAAACCGTTGGTTTTATCTTTTATTTGAATATGTTTAGGTTATGCTTTTTTCTGTTATGAGGAAAAATTAATTGTTTTATTTTTGGCTAGACTTATCTAGTTTATTTTATCTGTTAAGTATGATAATTTCATTGTGAATTTAGTTTTAATTCTTACCACGTCATCAATCCCCTTATCCAGCTTTTTTCAACCGAAGATAGTAATGATAAGTGTAAATATTTTGAGTTTAATAATTTATTAATTTATATTGAATTATATTTTATCGTTTGGGTAGTTCTTTAGAACTTTGTTTCCAATTTCAATGCACCCTATTGTTTCCTGCTTTTAATTATCATATACGCAATAGGGTATAGACAATTAGTCAAATATTCCCATCCCACGGTAGGCCTAATATACACAACTTCTTTGTTTATTGTCCTATAAATGAGTAATTAACGTTATTGTGAGCTAATAATTGATTTTCACAGAGCCCGTTGCAGAACGCAGAACCAATATATTTTCCTAGCCAAAGGGTAATTTGATTACATTTTCCTAGCCAAAGGGCAATTCGATTGTCCTTTGCCTTTTTACAGATATCTGCAACGGTAATTATTCAATAACGGTAAGGACAATCAATTCAGAGGCAATAGATTTCAAATGCTATTAAAGGTTTTTAATGGCATCAAAACAGCAATAGTTCTCATCCAACTCCTATTTATAATTGACTTGATAAATAGAAGTTGAATGAGAACTATTGCTATGTTGTACGTGAATAATTACATATTGTTAATAATAAACACCAGTGTCCTATTAATTCGCTATTCTAATCGAAAATTAAGACCCAACTAATTTGATCGTCCTATGAGGTGACAATTAGTTAATGACATATCAGTGGCTATAATCTTAAAGTATACCCCTACCACACCAGAGTCACTGGCATCCGAAGTTTTAATAAGAGATTTTTTCGTTATAGAGCTTATTAAATGGTCTAACGAGATTAACAACTAGTTTGTCAAGCATATGTTTTTGTATTACATGTGACAACATTCGGTTGAAACTTCACATAATCCAGCCTTAAAGGATTACTCTAATAGCCATGAGACGTCAAAACTTTTTCCCAGTCTTATAACATTCTCGTAAATATTGGTTCACGAACGATTCCCTTGGTGATGTTACAGCAACTTTCATGACCACCGCCAATTTTTATCTTAAATTTTCAGTTGTACCACTAAGCATGGCTTATAGGTATTTTATACTTAATAGCAGCTACAGTCTTTGTTAAAACTATCTATGATGATGAATAGTTATAAGAGTATAGTCGTTTCGTTGTACATTAAAAATATACATTATTGCTACTGTTCGCAGCGAGGCGCCAGGTTACATTGTGGCGTGACACCAGACGACAATACAGGGGGATATGTTGCATTATAACGCGGACAATACACACCGCATACTAAGAATTCATCGGCGGCGCTAGGCAGGTCTCTAATACTCCAGACGTGACGAGACTGGGAACTGTAACTCGCCTCGCGGGCTCAAGATTTGAAAGAGACATATCTTGCCCACAAGAGCCACCATATTCCGTCATGTATGTTTTATTTACACTCAATGGGGCTTTACAGGAAACTTTGCAATTTATCAATTAAAACAAAATCACTTAATGAAAGTTTTAATTTTTTTTGCAGAGCTGTCTTGTTGGCTCGCTTGATATTTAACTTCAAAACAAATAAATAGACTTCAGACCTGACGTACAAAAACCCCTATTTTAATGTTGTATATTGATCATATAATAGGTCTAGGTCAAGCTAGGGTCGTAAAATCGATGAAAGAGAAAACATTCGAACTAAAAAAATCTCCTTCCTACTACAAATTTGTTGCAACTCTACTATTAAACAACTAACAATCAAAAAGCATTTACATGTTACACATGTAGCTTCCTGTTAACATGGTAAAATATTTTTGATATTATTCAGGTAATTGTGTGAACCCCGTTCTTCCAACCGTATTTTCTGAGTTGTTTTGAAATTTCCACAATATATTTATAAACCATCACTTTGAATATGTTTAGTTAAGGCATCTTACATCTTACTGCAATGTCCAATTAAAGTCACGGCAGACAAGTCTGTGGGTCTAGTCATGTTGCAAAGAGCAGCAGGTGTCAAGATGCAGTAGCATATCTCACTTTCCAGACGGAGTCCGGTGTCCAGGTTCCCGGCCTCGCAATGGTCTCTGTTCCTAAACCAAGATAAGTGGGTGTGGGATAAATTTTAACCTTGAAGTTTGATTTGTTTTCTAGTTTATATTTTTAGCTGCACAGTTCACTGTTAAACAACAAAATAAACATTGTAAAAATGTTAAAAAAATGTGATTTATATTATATCAAAACATTATTTGGTAGCTGTTCTCACTCGCGTGAGGTGTAAAGTAAATCGAAAAAGGTTTCTGACAGAATCGTGCATTTTATGTAACGTGGATGAATCAAGAAGAATCTGCTGTATACCCTGTTAAAATTCAATTCGCATACTGAGGTTTTGTCTTTTATTAGTGGGCTAAAACTTTTTATTGCAGATTTAAAGTGTGATATAATTTGCTATCGGCTTCAATAAATTTAGAAAATGTTAATGTCAGTAGGGAACATTGTTTCCCAATAAGTAGTTTAATGAAATGTATTTACTCGTTCATAACGATCATTGGTTGGATATAATAAGTAACACAACATTTCTTTTAACACAGTTTTAAGTAACACAATTTACAAAAACTGGATAGTAAACGTAAACATAAACAATAATCGAATTATGAAAATTAGGCTACTGTAAGTAAAGTTCAACATATGTTTTAGAGTAGTCCAGAATAAATATATTACACATGTAGTACACATCCCCCCTCTCCTAGAAGCTGGAAAACGGACAATTATGACAATTAGTCAACTGAAAGTAAAGTTCAACATACGTTTTAGTGATATCCGGGACAAATATGTTACACATATATTACATTTAGGTAAAGACCAATTTGATGTTTTGGAATGTTTTGGTTGCACACATCACTTAATAGAAGTATCAAAACTAAAAATTAAAAAAAAACTTTATGGCTTTAGATAGAGATTATTTTGTAACGAACACTTCGAGATTCAATTAGTGTTTTTGCAGTAAAGAAATAAAAATAATTTAAGTTAGACATTATTTTCATCTACTAAAATCTTTGCTTCAAAGATCGTCCTTACTTTATTAGTTCAAACCTTAAAGTTCATTATTCCTTCAATTATAAGTGTTTATGCAACGTAACATATTTAATGTTTCATTAAAATCTAGGAGGTGTTTAATTTTCGTTTTAGTTTAAAGCACATTTTTTATTGGCCAATTATAACTACCAATCCGAATGAATACTGTGTGTATTAAGTCATTAACACATAGAGACTCTGGATAAAGTGCAAAATAATTTCCGTCATTTAAAAAATTATTTGCATTATTGATAAAATCGTATTTGAAATGCAAATGATTCAATATAACGAGTTTTTCATCGCTGCTTCTTTTGAATAAACTTTTAATTAGTTTTTCGTATTACAACATTTCGTAGAATTATCATTTTTCAATCAACCTAAAACATTGGATAAAGCGTAAAGTTTGTTTATTATTAATTCCCTCATCGGTTTATATATCTGAACATTTTTGTTTTGTTCGTATAATCCGAAGATGAACGAACTGATACTGAACTTTTAAAACACATTTAAAAGGTGGCTTCTGACTATAGCTCCGTGAGTGCACCGGTGCCAGTGATATATCAGACAGAGTCGGCGACCATATTAGCATAACATTAGTTTCGGTGAGGTCAAGTCAGAGAAGCAAAGCCCTGTGGATTGTGGGATACCGCAAAGCACGGTGCTGACAATTCTATGGCGAGCACTCAAAAAGTCTATCGTTAAAGTCGAGGATTAGGTGATATTTTCTTTTTGCTCTTCTTAAAGTTGTTTTTTAAACTGTTTTGTCACATCAGAAAATTCCACAATCCTTTTTCTATTGTACCATGATTTAAAAATAGGCGAGAGAGAGTAGCATGTTCTTATCTTCCTAATTAGAATTAAAAACAAGTTTTCTTAAAACCGAATATCTAAACAAATGAATTGTTTATGAGACGAATTTAGCTGATATAACACTAGGCATAAATTGGAATATTGATCATTTGTGTCCTCTGTTGTGGCAACAATCAAGTAGCTCACATAATAAGATGCTATTTAATTGCTATAAACTCATAAATTGTTTACTGCATCCAGTGATAGTTCAGACGACTCTTCCCATTTCATTCAATAACAACATAAATTTAATTTCCGTTTATTTACTATGAAACTTGACCTACTTTCTACGTTTTAATCAAGTTGATCAGCGAATAAGTAGGATATTGCACTACAAAAAATGCTATATAAGAACTTCATCTTCTTCGCCATCTTACTTTTTTTGGAATATCAATTTTAATCACTAGATACAGTACAAAATAAAAATTTTAACTACAACGTACAACTCTGTGAAATTGGTTGACATAGAGGAAGACTTTCTCTTCCATCTTGAAGGAAGCTTTCACGAAAACTCTTGAAGTATATTTCATTCACGAAGAAGAAGATACTGGGGGACGCGGTCTCTGACAAGAACAAAGACGAAGCTAGAATCTGAGGTCGTACAATATATTTGTATTCTAAAGTCAAACTTTTATTCATTGAAAATATATTCATTGATCAAATAATCTTCTTTAGTAATAGCTCGAAGATCAAAGCAGTTGATGAAACTCAATTTATGAAACTCCGCACTATAAATGCAACATTTGTTAAACAAAACATTTTCAACTCCCTCTTCAAACAAAGTACCAATCCAACAAGAAAATAAAACGGAAAAACAGAACCATGTGGTCAGGTTAAAACATGCCCATTTCCAGTTCAAGACAGACATCTTCTCACAGTAACCATAATCATAAATCCAACCCACTTTAGGTGACGTATCATGCAGTCCCCGTCTAGAAGGGTTTTAGCTCTCAGCTTTTTCCAGGCATAAAACTCCGGCCGAGATTTGCGATATCTCTCGATTTAACGTCCGCTAATCCTCGCCGCCTCGTAAAGCAGGACTCGCTCCAGTCGCTCCCGTGTCGAACTGCGAGAGGCGCAACTTCGCCTCATAGAGGCTAAGAAGCCAACTCTACACCATAACCGACTAATTCGAGGAAATGTCATTTCTATATTTTATTGTTTGTTTAGAAAAATCCTTTCCGTAAAAATCCGAATTAACTCTAAGAAGCACTTTTGAAAGGCATTTTTCTATGTTTACATGAAAATTACTATAACAGCCTCAGTGTGCCAGCCCGGCCTTTGGAACCTCACGATCACGTCACGTCATAACTGATTAAAATCACAACTACGATATATTTTTAAATAAATAATACGAAGCAATAGGCCGCATTTCGATATTTAATCCATTTTCATTTACTGAATATTGCATAAGAATAGAAATAGAGAGCGTTGTGCAGTACTTTTACAAGTTGAATATTATTAATAATTATTTCTCAGTTTCTATATGTTATGTAATTATAAGAAAATAAACTAAACAATAATTATTATTATTATTGAGCTACAATTATTCCTAGCTCAAGCGTGGCAAAATTTAATTCGTTCCACCCTCTGTGATCTAGCTCAGGGAGAAATACGTGGCATGATTTGTTGACTGTATGTAGGCGAGCAGCAATTAATAGTAATTGCTGAAGTAGTTGTTGTGGAAATGTTGATTGAGGTATTTGTGAGAGTTGCCAAACAGTTGATTGATAACATTCGATGCAGTCCAAGTAACTCGAGCGAGTCGACCGTCAATGTCCATTGCCATAGAAAAGCTAATTAAATCATAGCAGACATTAAATACTCGTTACTTTTTTTCGTACTTTGCAAGTAATTAAAAATTATATTTACTTTTAAGTTAATTTAAGTTAAGACTATGCGTCATAGGCAATAACCGAAACAACAGAAAATAGAACTTTTTTTTACTTATAATCATTCAGAGTCATTGTGTAAGGTGATAATGTAAAATATACATTATACCAATTTTTCCAATTGAATACGGTTTAATAGCGGAGGGCCGTGATAATAACCTGAAAGCATTGTGGTTAGAAGGGACTTTTACAGGTTAGAACATTTGAAAACAGGCAAGTTCAATTCGTTTTTACAAACATAACTAATTCAACCTTAAATTACACTTAAAAATGTATCAATAAGGTAACAATACTCTTTCAGATATTAACATGTGCAAGTATATTGGTTTCAGATAATTACTAGACAAATATATATTCTAAATGATTATGTGAAATCTAGAATAGGTCTCTTTTGAGGAAAAGATTTCGTATTGATGTTAAATCAAACTCTGCGTTAACTAAAGCAAGATACGGAGGAAAGCATGCAAACATATGCAAGAGTGCATCTTTACTCATAAATCCAGCTTTGGTTTGCATGTAGGCATAAGTACCTTCTGATCTGGCCTTTTTATATCCTATCTTTTTTCAAGCTTATTTCTACCATTCTATTTGCGATTTGTTGATCGAAGTCGCTATATATTGTACGGAAAGCAACTAAATTCCAGAAACATGAGTATTTTATACAATATTCAAATTTAAACAAACCAACAATAACGATTTTATTTTTTTATTGAAGCATATTTGATTGATGGAACATTTTAAAATTTAAGAAAAGACATGAACCCTGTGTCTAACTGAACAAATAAATACTAACAATGCTTTCAAAATAGTTCACCAAACATTAATTTTTTATGTTTATTTTTATTTTTTTTAAACTTAAATTTTCAAATATTATATAAAAAATAGTAATAGTATTATCTGATTTAAAAAAAGTACCTGGTGGACCGAGCCTTGCTCGGTGTTATTTCATGTTTACCAGTTCATCCAGTTACTATAAAATATTTCAATGTCATAAAATTGATAAATAGAAACCTTTTTCATTGCTCCATGGACTCTTCATCCCATTTGCTGTATTTTCCCTTGATGGCTGTAGATTCCAAACGGCTGTAACGATTACTTCATTTGTTTACACTTTCCTTGTTTATTTTCGTCGCTATCACGGCAACCCATAAGGCTAATGTTAAAATTTTACAACTTTAAAATTTGATTTATTACGTTATTAGATTTTCTCTGGCCAAGTAATCTGCATAAAAGACGTTTTTGAGTCATAACTTACTTATTTCTAGACTTTGAAGGAAATCCTCGGAGATAAATGTGCAAGCAAGCATACATACAAGCATATACAAGATAACATTGCTCATATAAGAGTATAGGATGTTATTGATGGAACATTTCAAAAGTTAGCAAAAAGCATTAAAACCGTGTGTAACTGAAATAATAAATACTATAACAATGCTTTCAAAATATTTCACGTAAAAAAGATTTTTTATGTTTATTTTCATATAAAAAACGTTACATTTTAAAATACTACAAATACTAAAATCTACTTGCATGTGTATTGAAGTTAAAGGATATAAATATTTAATCACAATCACTGCCCTGCCAGTTTTAATCACAGATTGTTTCTGTCTGTTTATGAATATGCAGTTGTAAATCAACAATTTCAAACGTGTTGAAATGTACCCATATTTTCGAAATTCTGCTTGTTTTAAATCAGTTCCCTGCTACCACCATTATTTACATTTAGGTTAACATTCAGATTACAATATGCTTTTACTATCCGTTGATAAAACATGTTTTAATTTTCCCGAGTTATTTGTTTAAAACATTATCTGTATGAATAAATATTTGAGAGATTTAGGCATAAGATCTCTTGCCAATCTTTGTCGTTTTTCTATTCACTGATATGGATCAAGGGGATTAATTAATACTGCAGTTTTGCCACAGCACTATCACAATCTAAATCATACTTGAAATAAAATTATTTCTATGAATATGTTTTATCAGTATTTCGTATATTTCAATCCATGTTATTAATAGTATATATTAGTATTGATTGTAAGCTTTTTAATTGCTCATTGATATTACAGTTTGATAAAGACCATGAGGAAATGACAACCAAAACCAAACAGCAATAATTTTTCTGAAAATATTATTGATATTTATACTGTTTATATTTATTTTTAATATTATTTCATCCATTTTACAGAAGTGGATAGTGTTCTTAATTGACCATAACTAATGCTGAAAAAGGTTTTTTCTGTTAAATTTTTCATAAAAAAAGAGCGATTGAGAGCATTCTGTTCAACCTTAAATAGGCCTGTTATTTCAGCGATTCTAAAGTGATAATGCCTCTCAAGATTATGTTAGGTCACGGGTAGTGCAGTTTTTATTCATACACCCAGCACAGGTCCGGTTTGCCGGTCTGCATTTATTGGCTTGCATTCCAGATGAAGGGTAAGCCTTGTTTGTTCTGCCGCTAGTATGATGAATCCAATGTAGCTGTGTGTACTGCGGTGGGCTCAGTTTGTGTTACAGTGTAGCTTTGTGTACTGTCGCTGGGCCAGTTTGTGCTCGAGTGTAGCTTTGTGTACTGTCGGTGGGCTCAGTGTGTTCCAGAGTAGCTTTGTGTACTGCCGGTGGGCTCAGTTTGTGTTCCAGTGTAGCTTTGTGTACTGTCTCTGGGCTCAGTTTGTGCTCGAGTGTAGCTTTGTGTACTGTAGGTGGGTTTAATTTATGTTCCTGTGTAGCTTTGTGTACTGCGGTGGGCTCTGTTTGTGTTCCAGAGTTGCTTTGTGCACTGTCGCTGGGCTCAGTTTGTGCTCGAGTGTAGCTTTGTGTACTGTCGGTGGGCTCAGTGTGTTCCAGTGTAGCTTTGTGTATTGTCGGTGGGCTCCGTTTGTGTTCCAGAGTAGCTTTGTGTACTGCCGGTGGGCTCAGTTTGTGTTCAGTGTAGCTTTGTGTACTGTAGGTGGGTTTAATTTATGTTCCTGAGTAGCTTTGTGTACTGTCGGTGGGCACAGTGTGTTCCAGTGTACCTTTGTGTACTGTTGGTGGGCTCCGTTTGTGTTCCAGAGTAGCTTTGTGTTACTGTCGGTGGGCTCAGTTTGTGTTCTAGTGCAGCTTTGTGTATTGTCGGTGGGCTCAGTTTGTGTTCCAGTGCAGCTTTGTGCACTGTCGATAGGCGCAGTTTGTGTTCCAATGTAGCTTTGTGTATTGTCGGTGTGCTCAGTTTGTGGTTCAGTGTAGCTTTGTGTACTGTCTGTGGGCTCAGTTTTGGTTCCAGGGTAGTTTTTGTACTATGTCGGTGGGCTCAGTTTGTGTTGCAGTGTAGTTTTGTGTACTGTCGGTGGGCTACAGTTTGTGTTCCAATGAAGCTTTGCGTGCTATCGGTGGGCTCAGTTTGAGTTCTAGTGTAGCTTTGTGTACTGTCGGTGGAACTCAGTATGTTCCAATGAAGCTTTGTGTACTGTCGGTGGAACTCAGTATGTTCCAGTGTAGCTTTGTGTGCTATCGGTGGGCTCAGTTTGAGTTCCAGTGTAGCTTTGAGTACTGTCGGTGGACTCAGTATGTTCCAGTGTAGCTTTGTGTGCTGTCGGTGGGCTCAGATTGTGTTCTGGTGCAGCTTTGAGTATTGTCGGTTGGGCTCAGTTTGTGTTCTAGTGCAGCTTTGTGTATTGTCGGTGGGCTCAGTTTGTGTTCTAGTGCAGCTTTGTGTATTGCCGGTGGGCTCAGTTTGTGTTCTAGTGCAGCTTTGTATATTGTCGGTGGGTTCAGTTTGTGTTCCAGTGTAGCTTTGTGTACTGGTGGTCTCAGTTTGTGTTTCAGTTTAGCTTTGTGTACTGTCGGTGGGCTAGGTTTATGTAACGTTTATAGTGGGAAAGCTGAGGGTCACCATCTTGTCTCACGAAATCCTAAGTAAAAAGAAGATATGCGGGTCGTATATAATCGGCTAGGAGTGGCCAGGAAGAAAGTTTAGGGGTGTAGGCGTACGTTTTAAGCAAGCATCATCTGAAGTCCTGTTGTTTAAAAATCAAACCAAGATAAAATAATAAATGTGAAAACTGATCAACTTTTTAATTTTATTTTGCTACTAGAATGAATGAAGTATTTTTTTCTGGTAAGTGTTCCACGCAACAGGTTGCCCACTACACGTACGTAGTCTCTATGACGAATTACTCGTATAATTACAACACGTAGCTCTTTAAAATTAATGAATATATGTTGGATAGTGTGTATTATCATTTTGACTAACAAAAACAAGTCCTTCTTGAAAAAGGTCTTTGTACTTCATATTATTAGAACAAATGATTTTATTTAATGCATTAGAAATTGTTAGTGGATAATGTATATGAATTAAGGCAATTCAGCAGAATGACACTTCTGTTGAACCCTCTCTTGTAATAAGGCGACTTCACTGGTTATTCAGAAAAGTTATAGGATTACCAGAAAGATACTTGAAGTGTAATGTTATTGAAGTGAGACGTTTGCTACAAAACGTAGTCGTGGCTTCGTGCACAAATAGTAGGCATTTTGTCTCGATGGAAGTATGCTACTTTTCTCCTTATCAAAAAAAATCCACTATCAGCGAGTAACAAGAGAGTACCACCATTGACTGGGGCGGTGGCGTGTCCTGTAATCCAGCTACTTGGAGGACACGAATTGTGGTTAGTTATGAGCGATGGCTTGTGGACGTAGTGCCCCTTAGTTGCCATTGGCTGTTGGGTTATTAATTAACAGTCCTGTCTTAGTAATATGTCGGCCTTAGTCAGGTAACAAGACTACAAGATCGCGCCACAAATCATCCCATTCACCTCGTCCTGTGGGATGACGTTTCATACTTGGCTTAAAATACCTACCTGGATAGGTCGCCATTTCAACTAATGCTATCTAGATATCTAAGTATAATTGTGTATAAAACTAATTTCGAACAAATCATGCATCCTAAAACAGGTTCCTTTCATCTGTCGAAGCATCACATACGGGTGACGATAAATAGGGAAAATTTGATAGAGTAAAATAGAGATCATAGGTTTGAGACTTGATTGGTGTGACGTTTCCCAATTATACCGGTGCAATCATTCTACATGATCTACCATTCGGCGTATGTGCTGGTATAAATCCACATTGCTGACAGTTATTGGAAAAGCGTCGATTCCACGACGGTCAAATGAGTTACAAATTATAATTTAACAATAAAAAAAAATTATCACACTTGAACACAGTAGGGGGTCAGCGTGGTTTTTCAAAAGCTATTCATACATGCAAATCACATTATTATTAACCTAAACAATCGGAAAGAGGTGATTGGTTTGTGAAGCAGCGGCTGCCTCGCCAAGCGTTATGCATTACTCAATGCAAATGGTCCTGTCGCTGATGAATACTTCACGTAATGACAATTATCCCCCTATTAAAATCAATGTAATCTGATAATTAAGATCTACACTGGGCTAACACAATAGCTGCTGATGTAGAGTAACAAAAATGGCTGCTGACAGATTATTGGTATGTATTTTATTCAAGGCTTACAAGTGCCCCCATTTTATTCATATGGGGGGGGGGGGGGTTTCCCTGACTTTGCTTTCTTTCGTAAGGAAATATAAAGTCTACCCATTTTACCGAAACGTGGCTGTTATTTAATTTTCAAACATGATTTCATTTTATGAGGTTTTGACGGTACCAGTAATATAACTAAGTTTTGAATATGAAAATAATTTTGGTATGGGAAATAATGTCACGCCGAATTAAAACTGAATCCATCCCTAATATTATAGGATAAGTCTTCATGCAATGATATAAACCAAAATAGCGAAAGACAGAACTATATAATGAGGAACTAATGACATTGTAGGTGACTTGAAAATGTTTGAAGGGTTGAATTCCTCTGCTACCCAATTCTCAATTTTTTCTGGTAGAGAAATTTGCGCATGATGAAAAACTCGCCATGATTTATTTAAATCACAAGTAATTAACAAAAACAAACAATGTAAAAGTTATATTACGTGATGTGTTTTGTATTCAATGAAAATATATTTAAACTCCGGTTGCATACAGCATGGAGGAGTAACATAATTCTAGGAACGAGCTGTGACAACGATCAAACCTTTCACACCATTGACAGGCGAGTGGTTTTGTGTTACAGATGTCGAATGTGATTATTCGCTCTCCGTCGCACATATCGCATTTATTGGTTTTGCTCTCTATAGTTTTAAAATAAAATAACGTTTGCGCTTAGCCGTGTTGTATGTTATAACATTTAGCTTTAATTTGGTCTTTTACTTTATTTATTTTACTGTCGTAGATAGAATCTTGATTGTTTGATTTTTTACAGAAAATAATCAAATGCTTTTCTGTTTTAAATATTACAAAAAAATGTTGGGAGCACACTTTAACATATATATTACCCCTAATCCCTTCATATATATAAAGATATGTAAATTTACCGGAAGGTTAAAAAATAATAAAAAGTTTAGAAATAGGGAAATTTTGAATGGGATTAACAAATAATAGGAGAGTTTGATTCAAGAGGTTACATTTTCAAAACCATTACTTTCGTTAACAGTCAATTGTATGCTTCGTTATAAAAAATTTCAAATAGATTGTATAAAAAGAGAGGGTAATATTGCAATGATCCAACGGATTTCGTATTTACTATAGAACAGAATATTATGCTCTCCCAAGCCCAATTAAACAATATTAACTTCAACTAACCCCCCTTTTTGCTCATCCTAAAACAATAACTAATCTAAATAATGAGCCATTTTTTCTCCCATCATAAGCCAGATGTCTTTTCTTAAAGAAATCATAATAAAGAATCTACTTACATAAAGTTAAAACATTAAGCTACATAAAGGTAAAAATGTACCTTAATTTTCGCCCGTAAATATTCTGAGGTGCCTCGAATTTTACAAAGGCAAAATCGATTCAACTACCACCAAGAAAAATATCCATATATCACACCATTTACTTGAGGGGTGGGACGGAAATCACCTATCGATGACAGCGACCACCCAACCCAGTCCAACCCCGGCCGATAGAGATCGTGTCGAGTCGATCAGGAGGACATCTGGAATTTAAATGGGTTTATTTATGAAGCTCTCCTCCTTTCATCAATTGAGGCAGGGGAGGTCTGCGTGTTCGGGCCGTGACAGTTACCTACCGGAATTCCAAAGGGTTGTCACTAATAGCTGTGCGGGTTACAAATCTTGGTTGTAACGCTACGGGTGAATTCGAGGTATAGGAATGTCGTTATGTATTTAAAGCCGGAAATAAATTAATATACAGCATCTGAGTACTTGTTATTACTTTTATTTACAATTATATGAGAAGAGCAGAATCATAACTTACTTGGTGGAATAAATATATTTCAACAAAAATGCAAATATCCATGCTATATCTCAGCTACATATATTTTGCAAACCATTAACCGAAATTCATTCCAAAAATTTAGTTTACAGATTTTATTGACAATTTTAGTAGGCGAATTTATCAAAAGTGTACACAGGCCATAGAATATACAACCATTGACTTATAACCAAATTTAACTAATTGCAAAATGACTAAAAATGGCTTAATCGATCAGCCACTAGAGCCGGTCAAATAAACATTTGGCGAGAAGCTTTTAACGCAGTAAAACAAATCACGTGCAACAAAGGATCGATTTGTTCGCGGAACCGGGCTAATAATAACTAGGGCTCTTAATAAATACATCACAGAGAGGAGTTGGCGATTTGCGGACCGTAAATAAACACGAGTCTAGACATTAGCGAACCCGTGTTGTGGTGGCTGCGAGCGGCAGCAGGGGCTCTGGAACAGACCACAGTAGATGGTCCTTATTATACATTCCTAGGACCAGTTTTTCAGAGCTAAGTAAATTTTCAAAAAAACAGGATCGTGACATTTTGAGGTTTGGATACTTCTACAAGTATAAAAACTCCTATGGAAAGTTTTTTTTAGAAAACATTTGAATTTTCACGTTCGATGATAACAATAAATTAAAGTTTTATCTATTTTCCGAACAAAGATAATGCAAACCTTTCATCGAGGAGCACTTAAGGTTGACTTTGGTTTATTTGGCCATGGAGAAGTCTTACTCATATCATACAGTATCCCAATTTGAATTTCCCCAAGGCCCTCTTTAAGTCTTCATGTCTGTCTGTAGGTTTTGCGATTTTAATCTGCAGCTTTTTAGTATTTCAAAAACTTGTACCTAGTATTTCTTCTTGGGTAGTTAGATCCGTTCAAGATTTACCACAAAACCAAAAATCTTTTACGAGAAAGTGACCTGAAAAGTGTAGCTTGGCGAGGTAATTCTGCTTAGACATTTCATCTCACCAATAAATTGACATAGTTAAGTATGTAAAACTATTATTTTTAATCAGAGAAGACTATCGTTATAAAAAATGCCCCCATCGCAGTAAACCTGCGTACTCAGCGAATTTTCAATAGAAAAAAACAGTAATTAATCAATTTATTACTAAAAAATAGATATGAAAAAGTGATTTATTTATATATAAAAATAAAATTTAATTTTTGTTTTACATAGACTTTGCTAAAATATGGATGAGTTTAATTTTTTTCATATATTTATTTTATATAAATAGGCTAGATAGTTTTTTTTTATTATAAGAGCCAAAATATCTTTTAAAATACTTTTGATGAACTCATTAAATAATCCGCAGTTTCGTTGAGAAAAATTTTGATTAGACGACATTTTACTGCCCTGATACTAAATTCATACGTACTAAAAACGTGAAGTGGAAATTAATTCTTGGAGACCAATGGACTTAGAGCAATGACTCATGATATACCAAATTGTTTGTTTTTTAAGTTGAATCCAATGGTGAAAACAATAATTCGATTACTTTGAGTTTAAAAATCCAAAAACCCCATTTTTGGGGCGTAAGATGGAGCTTTTGCCCCACTTTGGATATGTCGATCTGGCTGGTTAACGAACTCGTCCAAGAGAACCTAGTTTTACATGTCTGTACTTAATTTTGACACGATCGGGCGATTTTTACGAGAGTTATCATGTTAACAGACACTAAGAAAATTTAAATTCTCTTCCCTCATAAGCTGATGTTAAATTTTGAAACAAATCACGATTTATGCAGGTAAAAATACGATTCTTCAAAAGACTCACTTCACATCCAGAAAGTGCACATAAAAAGCTATAAATTAATATCAAAATGAATATGTTTGCTGAGGTTACCCTGAACGGATATTTTAGTCCTTTCTGTTAAAACATCGGTAATAGCTTATTCCAGAGGAAATTCGCTGAAACAGGTCTTGGAAATATCTGCATCTATATTGCGTTGACGAGAGAAGAGGCGGAGCACAAATGCTCATTTATTTAACAGGTTACATATAAACATATAAAAACATACATAACATATAAAAACTGACATTTTTAAACTTTAATCATATATTGATCCGAATCTAGTAGTGAATAATCTTTTGACAAATAAAGTTTACACTCAACCTATGCGCAATATTTAAACTTTCTTCTGCTAGCGTAGTATATTGACTTCGCCAGAGGAAGTTAGCTCGTAAAAAGTTAACAACAGTCATTTGAAAAGCTTGAGTTTACATAAATTCTAATTTATAAATTAAAAATCTATAAACTTTTTTTCAAATTTCAGTTGTGTAAATAATTTATTTTTATTGAAAAAGAATGGACTATCGGTAGGCCTACTGCCATGGAATAGCTATCTTATTTGATTCAATTTTACTAGCATTAAACAATTTTGTAATTTGATTTGGATCTTTGATTTCCACAACATTTTTTATTTTTTAAGGTTGTGAGGGAAAATTTAATATTGAAGTAAAATTGAAAATTACTTGATATTGCTGTGAGCAGCTCCGAGTTCATAACATGGAAATTGGATTTTTTGAGTCCAGAAGCCATTATCTGTTCTCAGAAACAGTTCCCATTTATTATGAGTATAAAGAATTTCATTCTAAAATGCATACCAATTAATGGAGCTTATCCACTCTTGGAGTTTAAATAATAAATCCTATATATTCATCTGGATCCGTTTACGTCATTAAAATTTTATTATTTGTATAAACATTTAATATATCTGACAAACGTTTTAAACTACAATTTCATTCACTCCATTTTAAAAGTCTATTTTTTCATAATTTGTTTAAGTCTTATTAAAACGTTTGCTTACTTTGAATCATTAAATTAATTTTGTTTTACCAAATGTATTGCAATTTTGTCTACTAAAAAAAGGCTAGAATTTATTGTTTGTGAATGATTTAAAGTTACACGTTGCGGGTATACGATGTATGAAAATGAAAATAGTTTGATAAGATCCCGAACAATTTGTTATGTCATCTGAAAAATGCTGCCAGTATTGATGTAATTTTATATGTTATTTACTGTAAATAATATAAAAAGGTTGCCTCTTGCGTTAATAAAGATCAACTAGTCCGTATAACCTTTTCCTCGGGATGCAATTTGATAACAACATAAACTATATTTATACTTACACTCACAAATAAGATGTGTATATACAATATGGTTCAAGGCAATCTATTATGACCTAAGGATGGTATATACACATTAGGCGAAGTCAACCTAATTGGCTCTCATGTCCGTCAAATTTATATTCAACTAAACTGTGTAAACTCTATAAGAAACTCTTGTCCCTTAATTTTATTCCTCGACTTACCTTTGTTTCATGCCAATAGTTATTACGAGGTGACCACCTGCAAGTGAGATATAATATTTTATTTTCAATAGATTTAGGCGGTCAGACACTTACAGCCATCAAAAAGATTTTTTGATTACAATTTATTATATAACCATGGAATGGGGCTCGTTTCATCGTTTGAATATGGATAAACATATCGTGAGTAATGAGGGAGTTCATTCTTTTGAGTTTAGATTTGTCATGGCTAACAAATACAAGAACAGGAATTATACACAGTCCCAGTTGAAAGAAAACACTTGCGAGATATTTTCCTACCGAGGATCGTGTGCAACACTCATTCCTAAAATTTAAAACTGTCCCGAGATTTACGACAGTAACATTTTTCAGTTTGACGATTTTCTAGAATCACATTCTCGAAAATCTGTGATTTTCCAAGGTCTTATTCCTATATAGACAAGGTCATTCAAGAACCTTTGTTCACCGGTCATAATCTAATGTCGATTACACGTAATATTTCCGGTTGCTCCTAGGTTCTTAAATATATATGCAAATTAATGAACCCCTTTATTAATTGAGAAAAAAGGTGGTGGAAATTTTCAAGTGTTCTTTAATATTCTGTCTGACTGAAATTACCTAGCCATCCTGCAGCCTGAAGCACAAGGATTGATTATGGCAAACCCTTGCCCATACGGGTCTATGGTGGCGAAGAAGACTCAATGACTCAATATACAACTTCTCTTTTTTCCTCTTCTGATTATAAATATCGTTCTTTGAGACGGGGACAGATTTCAGGTCCCAAAACGTTGTAGAATGTGATTGTTTTCCAAACATCGTTGGCTAAAATACACCGTGTTGGCTTTTAGTACACTCAAATAACAACCCCATCCTAATGGAACCCCCTGGCCCCTGCCTGAGCCCGGTTGCCGCCGTGGCCGCTAGAGGGTACCGCAGTCGGGGGTGGGGGTAGCCCATCGTCTTCGGCGCCTCAGTCGGCGTTAGTCCGCGCGTGCGTTCATGTGACAAGAGGGATATGCGCCTTACGACTCGCGGTGTTACGTGCGCGCGCTAACTCCCATGTGGTGTCTTGTGATTTTGTGAATTTCTGGGATATATTCGAGACTGTGGAGGTCTGTTGATTTTATTTTTATAGTGGTTTGCCGTATGCAAAATATTTTATTTCTTAGTTAGTGTAAAGCTCTGAAGGGTAACCTGGTAATGAATCTTTTATTGGATAACATAAAAGAAAATTAAATAGGCCCTAAGTGATTTAAATTAAAAGAGCACAATGATGTTTTGTCAATTGATTGTTAGTTTAAAAGTGGTATGATTTGCTGTCTGTCATTTCATTTCCCTTTCAATCCAATATTTACTACTGAATTTATTTTTAGGCCTATTGCAAATTTCAATCATTATTATTTAAAAAATGAGTCATGGCAACTTCTACATAGCCTATAGTCAAAAAAACGTATCTTGGCATTGGTTTTCTTTTTAATTCGTCTTATTTTAACTAATTTTTTTAGTATGGTAAAATCACAACTTTATTTCCACATTATTTATTTTTATATTTTATTCTTTAGTTTCTTTTGTTATTTAATTCTATTTTGTAATTTGTTTGGCTTTTAATTAAGAAATATAGAAACCTAAAGTTTTTCAGGAAAACGAATAATTAACTGAATGGACAACTAGCTAATAAGTTCAGTAAACTGTTTCTGTTAACTTTCTCTTTAATCCACTCTCACCTACCCTCTAATTTTGGGACAAGGAATGGATATATGTAGCAATATCCAAAATTAGTTAGGTAAGTTAATTAAGTTTAAAAAAGGACGGTTGTAACCACTAGCTCTCTCCAATTCAAATGCATTTATTTTTTCATTTACATTCTGCCAGTTCCTCTGAATTCATACATGACTAAATTAAACCCTAAAAAAATAACGAGATAAGTGCTAGTAAGTTTACGTCACTAGGTTTCAACATATGATTCTTAAATAATCTAAATAGCCATAAAATAAAATTGTTGGTAGGGCTTATATACTATACCTGATATTTATTTATATGGCTGATGAAATTTTATTCAGATTTTACAAGTCAACGAGACCGCTCTATGACATTGCTTATACGTACTAAATAATAAATATTCGAAGAGAGTACGAACTATGAAAAACGATGAAAGTTAATATTTTTAATAAAAGTCTCAATGATCGAGATTTAATCAGTATCGTTCTTGCTATGATTTGAAACATTAGTCTACGTCGTTAGTTAAGTGAGGAAGACCAGATCCTTACATAACACCAAGTTCTTGTTCTGAAACCAGGGTTTCCATTTTTCATGTAAAACACGTCTTGAGGTGGGCGCTACCCATAAGTCACATGCATTAGTTTATATATCACGGTTCTACCTGTTTCTTGCGTAAAACTTATCATTAATTAGGGAAGTGTAGCTCTGTTCAAATAAAATTGACATAACATTAAAGTTGGCTAGTAAAATTTCCTAATTTCTTAAAAATAAAGGATGTAATTGAGGTATTAAGTCGTTACGAAAAAAAAACATGAATCTGGAGCCTATGTTAAGAGCCTTACCTATTGATAGCTTATGTGTTAAGAGCCTATGTTGTTGACCTTATGCTACACCATACCAGGTATATACCTCATATCACTTTGGAGTTTTATTTCATAAACCACGGTTTTTATCTCCAACTACTTTTAAGCTTCTTAATAACTAAAAACAATTGTCGTGGGTATTAATATTTCATTTGACCATGTTTGTATCATATTTGATTGATCGATAAAAGATTATTCATATTTGATAATTTTAGTGTAAATGTATACACATATCGTGATCCAATGTTGTGGCCCCATATAAACGCTGATGTAGGCCTGCGTCTCGGCTCTAGCGAGCACGGTCGACACCGACTCTCTCAGCCACGGTTGTTGGTCCTCGTTGGTTCACATCCACATACTGATCAGCGCCTCGTATATCTGATAAAACGAGTTATCTCCCTCTGCCATTAAAACTTCAACCCCAAATCTAAAAGAGTTCCATAGGAAACTTTTATTGCGTCACTTTTATTTTCCTCAAAAACTAAATATAGCCTAATAATGAATAGAGATGTATCAATGGCTAATAAATTTGTAGAATTAATAGCTGATGATTAATAAAGATGATTTTTGCAATTAATGTGACTAAGTATAAGTAATTGGTGATCCATACGCTTGTTTGAAAGCCTAATACAGTTAGGTTATCGAATAATCAACAGGCCGACCGACCCATTGACTGATCACAACTGCATAATATACCAAGGGTCTGAACCACGAAACTTGGCAAAAATATTCTTCATGAGACCTAGATGAATATCGATGATGCAAACAAAGAAAGGATATGCAAATATTTCTTTCAAAAGGCCATAGGAAAGTAGGTTATACAGTTTTGCTTTTAATGCATATTATTTAAAAAACTATGGCCTACGAAATTAGCCCATACTGGCCAAAGATAACCTATAGTAATGGTCGGCGTCGTAGATAATCTTACGGCTGTTAGACAGATGAAACTGTGTATCATGAGGATTGAAATTATTTACGTTCCTTATAGGGTATAAGCATAAGAACGGGGTTAAAAAACTCTTTTGACTCTCATTTATGAGGGGGGGATTGAAATTTCAGAAAAATGTGATAATTCGCAATACACTTCTGGCAGCTAAAGGAGAAAGACGGTCTTTAATGTTATTGTAAACATGTATTATAATAATTTATACAGAATTAGGTTTTGCTTATTTTGTTAAATCCAGGGTTATGTCATTAATATCTTGAGTCAAACTGGCCAGCAGGTTTAGGTATGTCTATAGTGCGATGAAAGTTCTGAGTCAAAATCCTGCAGGAACACCTATTTTTTGCTATTCAAACTCTAAAAATTCCAAATTTAATAAGTTCAATAATTTATTGCTTAGGTAATTTCAGTATTTTTATGTCTAATTGCAAAAGTGGGTTGGCAAATAAATGGTAGTTAATTCATACCATCAATTTACCTTGTAAGGAACATAAATAAAGAAGAAACCAAGCACCTTTTCTAACATGGGGTGGAACCTTCAGTTGCAACCTTTAGGGCGTAATTAAAATGCGAAATTGCGCATTACAAAAACAAAAAAGGTAAGCTTAACAAAACTAAATGTTGAATAATTCAATTTAAAATGTCATACCGGTACTTTCAACGTGCGGAACCGCGAGTTACTGATGCTAGTCAATTATAAACGCCTATCACTATCACTTACGTACTGACCTAATCAGGCAATAAAAAATCTAAATAAAACCTTCATACATAACCGAACCTGCCTCCCAGTTTCTAGATTGTTTATATAGGAAATAACTTTAAGAAATATTAAGAAATACGTTTAGATTAAGCACCAAACTCCGTCTTTGTTATTTGAGTTGAAGATAGGTTCAAAACAGTAGCAAAATATCAATCAAAATCAAAATTTTCAAAAACAGCAAATTCTTTGGCTTTTAAAGCTAATAATACCAAGAGCAAGAATCAGATCACTACTAAAATATAAGTTCTGAAAGTGAGAAGATTTGATAAATACCTAACGTATAAGCATGCTTTGCTAATAATATATCATTTATAACGATTACTTGATATATAAATATTCTTGTGATATAACCAACATTTTTCTTAACACCTTTTTCATCAAAAGAAGTTGGATTTGCCGTTTTCACTTTGATTATTACCACGTGCACTGTATAAATCAAATTTGTTTCTTGGGAACTGAGCCTAGCATTACCAAAAATGTTATTATGCCAGTGTCCCTTAGGTTTTTATCTGTTACCTATTCCTAGAAATATATTGCCTGGATTTACACTCTAATATTTCCTATTTTATCAATATTTTTATCAGTGCTTTACAAATCTGTGATGAATAGAATACGTCACTTGTAACTAATAATATATAGACAATACAGCCAAGCAGGTCACCGGACAGAGTTTATTAAAATTTGTGAGAGTTGCCTTCATCTAACGAGACAAAACAAGTATTTCAAAGTGAAAAATATACAAAAGACCTGATAAATAATTGTTTCATGGTGCACTGGTCATTTGTACATTCCATTCTCACATTTTACAATAGTCATGGTCATGTTCCTTTTTTCGTGTGCGAGAACGACTTAACCGTAATTTTAGTTTTATTTACTTTCAGTCAACAAGGCAGTTCCACAAATGTGTCAGCACATCTAGGATCTGTCTAATGAGACATAAAAACTCTGAATAGGATCAGTAACCGACCAGACAACGATTCAGTTGGCGCATTCCCAATAGAAAATTCACTTGTATTCTTGGTTGAATTGCATTATTTAATTGTTTTATACTGATATTATTAAATAAAATGTCTTAGATTTAGCTAACCCTGAATCTGAACATCATAACTATTTTTAAAAGCTGTCTTAGGAGTGTAGTCACGTGTACGTTGGGTTAAGTAGTTTTTTTTAATCTTTAAGTGTCCTTTAAAAGCTGACATTTGTTGTTTTGCACACATACATCACATTTAATCGTATTTATTATACATGTATCGTTGATTATGAATGACATGAATTAGACTATTATAATATATCAGTAAGTGACTGACGCACAGTATTTATTACTTAAAAAGGAGAAAGAAAACGTCATTTTGAAGAAAAATCTTATATTGAGATCAGTTATTTATTTGGTTCAGAGTTGCTACGGTTTTCTCTCGATTCATATTGTATGTAATCATTGATTCAAATTATGTTGCTGTATATGGAATATGCAGATTTGATATCCGTTAATTGTGCGATTAACATGATCGGTAAGATAATGCTACCCTTTAGATTTTTACCGTATTTGGACCCTTTTAGCTTGAAACAAATTCAAAACTTTTCACTATTAAAAATCATGTTATTTATTGAAATAATACTTAACTTAAGCTGCAGGAGTTATTTTTGTCACGAGCAGTGTTGTCGTAGAATCGCGTGTGCAACTACGATTATTACAATGTTCATAAATCAATCTTGTACGATAAAAGTTAATCGTTCAAGATTCTTGAACGGTGGCAGTAAAACTAGTCATTGAGTTATTTATTACCCAATGTTAAATGTGAAGAATAATAGTTCGAGTTAGAGCTTCCTTACTTCTTTTGGATACTTGTTTTACACTATTCATCAGTATTTTCTAGATTTTTCATGGTGAACTGAAATATATTAAAAAGCATTATACAGTGGAGGGATAAACTTTTCAAAATAATTTGAGATCCAACCATGTTATTTGATCTTTAATAAATTGGCGGAGTACACTTGGAGGAAGCCGAAGGTAAATTTAAATCGCATTAATATGGAGTTGTTGGCTCCTACAGCCTACAGCAAACAAATACGGTATATAAAATTAGCTGATTTTCTACATTTTGCGCAAGTGGAAAAATGCCGTTTAACGTTTACCACGTTGCTTTATCCTAGATGGCAAATACTCCCTAATCCTAATGCTGTAGTTAAAGGCAACCCATTCAATTATAATACTGTTGCTGGAAAGCTCAATCAAAGCGATGTACCTAGTTAATACGAGTTTATACCCCTGGCTAGATCACAGGTGGTACGTCCAGTTTACACAGCATAAATGTAATAGAGATGCGTAAACACTACACCGATGGTCATGGTTAACCACTTAGTTTATTGTTTCCACCAAAAATAGCCCTTTAAGTAAGGGATTCCCGTTAGGGGACATAAGAAGTGCTACAAACCGAACGGCACGCTCGAGATGGGATAGTACTCCCATGCGATAAAAAATTATGTTCGGGGAAATGCTTGAATAGAATAGAAAGACAGGTCAGAGTTTTAAATGTTTCTAAATGCGCTTCAATAATTAATCACAATCTTTAGTTATGTGAGTAAAGATTCAATAATTAACTCAGAATATAATTAATCATGGAAGTTACAGATAGTTGCGTGTTAAAAACTACGTGATGTAGGTTTGAATTGGACAACAAAATATTTTTAAACTTAATTGAAAATGTTTCCTATAAATATCCAATGGCTGTTAAAGCTTCAGACAATATTAATCCTGCAAATACTAAACTAACACGTATCATTTCAGTTGGATAAATGTGAAGGTGAACGTTGCGAAGGTCTGAAATAGAATAACATTACGTTTACGAATACTTACAAGCAAAACTTTACATTAACAAAGTTTGTTCATAA
The DNA here is from genome assembly GCA_035578135.1 of Flexamia atlantica. Lineage (NCBI taxonomy): Eukaryota > Metazoa > Arthropoda > Insecta > Hemiptera > Cicadellidae > Flexamia > Flexamia atlantica. Next base: position 16,203,961 of record JAQJVK010000005.1, on the reverse strand, counting down.
TACATGGTTAAAATTGGCCTATTGTAATAGTAAAGTTTTATATATGTACTTGTTTCTGCTGTCGTCCGCTAGTTTGGTCTTTCCCTATAAAAACACACGAGTAACGTGGAGCTACATAATAATTCTTATGCCTTGTTGCAAGCACCGGCTTAATATTGACGAGTGAAAATTAACTAGCACTTCACCTCAGTTATACTACCACTCTTATAACAGATTACATACAATAAGCAGCCTCTCCCCCGCCAGTCGGCGTACCGTGCCGGCACCTCAGTCCAGTCCGGTCTAATTGGTCGCCGGGTTCTTGTCTCTAATCGAGTCGGTTCCCAGCGTTTAATCAATTCGACGCGACTCTCGGCTGATATTTGTTGACGAAGGCTCTCGAGGTACAAGCATTACAAGGGCCCGCGTGTTGCCTGTCTAATATCTTATCTCACTTACCAAAAGTAAACTTGCTCGCTTTGTTTTATCTTCACACAAACACTCCGGTCCTGGAGTTCTCTTTGTCTCTTGTGATTCCCCGTGTGGTCTACTCTTCGGTCTTGTTTGGTTGGCGGAAGGAGTTATCTAATTTAGGTAATTGCTTATGTTATTGAATAGGATAGAGGCCTATCATTTTTTTCAAATTTTCTCTTTTAAACTGCGGTCACCTGCAAAGGTGTTTGCTAAATAATTTTATGCCTCAAGGAAAATAGATAAATATTCCAGTTGGGGCACGACTTCACATGCATTGCAGAACTATCGGTCCTAATCGGTAGGAATTCAGAAAATATTGAGTTATTTTCCTGAATTGTTGAACACTATTGTGTTTTTCTTTAACTAATACTGATATGCTTGCGCGTTACGATGAGCTGACAAAATGAAAATGTATTCTTCCGAACGCGACCAACGTCAAAATCAAGAAAAGCAGAAATATTTTAAATTATTAAATTAATCTTACTATTTTTTTTAATAATTCTTGTATAACTAATAACATTTAGGATCGAGTCGGAGATTGCCCCGTTCGCCGTAGAGTGGCCCCATGTTAATTAGCTGCGCACGTTCATCTGGTTTGCCGCAGAATGCGTAATTGTTTGTTCTACTGAATATACCATGTTGGAGGCGCTGTCACACTGACCGCTGCATGGTTGGTGTTAAACATTGTTATGAAACTGATTAGTATTGTCTAAAATAAACACTTTTTACATGAGACTATCTGGAATTAAGTTTGGTTTTATAAATAATCTATATTACCTACATAAATTATTTCATGATTACTTCGTTTTAGGATTTCATGTTATTCATTCAGACTTAATTATATGCACCAATTTTAATTATATAATTTCAAATTCGCCATCAGCGCGTTTATTTTAAATGTTTATGTTTGTTTTCCTAGAGAAAATACTAGAGATAATAAGAGATTAGGGATTAAATGCACTTTTTTAACTTACATCGACCTAGGGTCTGTTATCTAAATTAAAAAGAAATTTGTGAGTTAAGGATTACAAACTTAATACATAAATTGAGCGTCCAGACTATATGCTTGTAAACTGTTGGTAGTAATGCAAATAAAAATCATATTTTTAAGAGTAAACTTTATTTACCGTGACTGTTTTATTCAGGCTTATATGTAAGAAGGAACGCTTCAAAAGCAATTTATATTTATACTTTTAGGTTTTTTCTTCGTCGCATCTTTCACTAATTTTTGTTCAGCATTTATATTTCCCTTTCGTTGAAATGTTTGCAGGAATATTTATGAACCAGAAATTACAGTATCAATATTGGAAATTTTCCACATCATTAAATTTTTCAAGAAACGTCTACCCCGAAAAAAAACTCGGGCAATCGGCGAATATTTTTTAGTTTACTTTGAATTTATCGTGTTCCTTTTTTCATTTTATTATATTATTATAAAAACTTATTACATTATTATAACTTATGATTCGCACTTGAAAGTGTTTTCCGACATTTCCTATTTGCATGTGTTTTACTCACATGCAAATAGAAAATGCATTACAACACTATGAATGTGTTAAGAGTCTTGTAAATATAAATATAATACAGGTATAATATATATTTAAATTGTAGTTGTAAGCTTTGAATTTCCCATTCAATGCTTATTTAATCAACATTCGAACCTTGAATTTTTCCGTTACTTACCCAGCGACCAGTATTCAGCCATAAACTTTTATAATTGTTACCTCTTCACTTATTCTGTACATCACATTTTATGTAAGTTCGCTCTTTATGTAACATATTAAATGACATTGAAACTGTTGAGAGCAACGTCTCACAATACTTGATCCAGGTGGCCGATAGATCGGCGCCTCAAACGTAAAGAGCGAGTGTGGGCAAAAGACCGATCCGACGCTGGAATTCAATTGACGTAATAAGATGTTATTATCGGTTGTAACCAGCCACATTAGCAATCGTTCCACTTGCGATAGGCGCCACTGATGGTAATGGCAGAGGTAATGGATAACCGTATCCCGGCGGGTCCGTGCGCCACGTCTGTAGGAAGTGCCCTGCGACGGCCTTGCCGGCGACGGCGACGGCGCCTGGCCGCTGCCCAACTCGTGAAAAATGTTAAATAAATAAACAAATAAACTGAGTAAAAACATCCAGTTTACTCCTCTTTGAAACTTACTTAACATATTGAAATAGAAGCGTTCGGGTGGTGACAATCACACGATTTTATCATTTGATTTATGATTTTGGGATTAATCTTGAAAAACCTTTAGAAGTAGGCCAAGCAACGAATGCTCAAAAGATGTATACAGGGAAATGCAAGGAACACAGTTTTTGACCTTGTAACTTTGTTTAGACTTGCTAGGAGATGACCATATCAAAAGTCCCCGTCCACAGCCCTTCAGCGGGGGGAAAGAGGAAGGTCTAAAGGTACCATTTTTAGGTTTTTCCAAAAAAAATGGAAAAATATCAATATCGGGGCATGAGGAATTTTAAGAAATAAAGTTTAAATTCTTTGCATTAAATGTTATAAATGAACAATTTTGTTGACCTCCTGAATAAAAACGTTTTAATTTATAAAAGTTTTCTTTATTACATGTTTTTAATCATTTGGCTTGGAAAAAAGCAAACCTGTATTTTTTCTGCTAAAATGTGGCCGGTGGAATGTTAGTGGTAAGCCACTGAACAACGGAAACGTCACCACCATCTCAGGGGGCACGCTTTTTGGGGGCAAAGAACAGGTCTAGGTCACATAAACCTGTGGTACGGAGAAAACCAATAAATAATTATTCCGCACAATTTCTTAAAAAAAAATATAGGTATACGAATTCAAATTAAAATCAAGTCCATGTAATCACAAACGAGTGAACACAAGAAAAAATAACCCAGTTATTGAGTTCTTTTTTCTTGTGTTCCCTCGATTGTGTTCATATGATTTTGCTTCTAATTTAAATCCATATTTTTTGTTTAAAGAAATTATCGACTCGTACGAAAATACATTTTAAAATAATGATTTGCTTGTAAGTTACTTAGCAACAGTCAGCAGCAAATATTGTTGGTTTCGTACTGAAGATGTTGTTTCTTAGGCAACTGCCGGTAGTAATAAATATAATCAGAAAATACTAAACCACAAATTCTTTAAAGACTTAAGTTTTTCATATGTGACTAAACTAAAATGTATAAATCCGTACCCTTGCCATTCGGCTGGAATCAAGGGAACGTCAAGTTTACATCCAAACTACGCATGATTAATATAAAAATATATTATATGGATATAATTTCATTAATGTCCTGTTTTTATTTGAACCTTATCCCTTTGAGGCCCAAGTTTTTTCTTTCAACTGACTAAAGTTTCAATTTTAACTTTTTCTTTTTGTCCTTATTTTGACTATTTTTTGGTTATGTCCTTTTGAATTTTTTACATTTATCAACAGTATACCGAATTAATAAATTTTAAATAAAAAACATGCCCCCCAACATGGGGATAACGAAGCAAAACCTTGAAATTTGATACCAATAAATTTGATGGGATTGGACCGATTTCCCTTAAAAGCGTTTGCGTGTAACTCTCCTAAAAAATGCTATTGGCGTAAACACTATAAAAAAACAGGTATCCTTTTAATTGGTCAGCTGAGGTGCACGGTTTGCATACATTTTTTTCGAATTCTGTGATAATTCCTGAACAGAGGTATGACCGTGAACTTAGGAAGTTAAAACTGACAATGACGACTAAATTCCTTATATACAGAGATTAAAGCTGAGACGATTTCGAACCTTAAAAACAGTTTTCACCTTATTTGTGCGTTTCTTAGTTACACTTGTTCGTAGACAGCACCTAGAATCTATCACTTATACTCTTTCACAATTAATTGATAACTACGACTAGTTTGGATTTTCACAAGATAATCATATTTTCTTAAGATAAACTACGGACTTTTAGGCGATCATTGTAACCACTAACCGATACATTTTTTACCTCCTCCACAAATGAAGTGCCTCCCCATTACAAAACAAACAAAATAAAAATACAGTTAATAATTTTTCCGTAATACTGTAAATGTTTGCAATACAACAATAACTAGTATACAATTAATTTGAGTTCAATTTATTCCGATAACTTACCACTCTTCTCTTGGAGAGCTGGCGTAAGACAATTATTTCAGCTCGTAAGAGAAAGCTCCAAGTGCCAATGACGCAGGACGCAGGAGGCAGGGCCCGCCCCGGCATAGAGCGAGGGATGTTTAGCTTTGCGAAAAATAGGCTGTTGCGAACAATGGGGTATTCTAGGAAAGTTTTTGCAAAAGGGGCGTTGTGAATTAACCACTGACAAAACCCTACAGATGTCCTTAACAGGGTAGATCGGGGACTCCCCGCGCGCGGCTGGCCTCCCCAGGCAGGCGCCCTCGCTGTTACGTGTTTACAAACAACTATTGCATCATCTTCTGGCAATAACACATTTTTTGTAAAGATAAGATGCATTTAGTGTATTAGTGATCCAACAAGGTTAAAGAATCGTAGTTTTGTAAGGGGTGGTTTTAAACTTCTAAGTTAAAGCAAATTGCATTTTCTTTGGATATATTTAAATATTTGTTATGAATGGATTACTATATTTACATGAGATGTTATACTTTGAGGAAGCTCGGTTTCACGGGTTTCCCTAATTACGTCATCGAGACCTGCAAATCACCCTAAGTTTGACATCTGTTAACATAAACAGTTTTGTTAATATTTTCCTAGCTGTTATCCCTAGTCTCCTAGTTTGTTATGAAATATTTACAAACCATCGCGAGATGAAATATGCAACTCATAACCCAACTATGATTTTTTTGAACTCATCTTCATAATATTTTGCCATGTAAGACGGAGTGTGAGCTACTGTATTTTTGAGTTATTTAGAAAGAGTCATACTTTTTTCAACTTCACAATTTACCTCAATCTTCAAATTAATTAATTTCCGTCACTCAAGCCGTTTAACACGTTGTCTAACGTGTATATCGTAAGGCTATGAGAACCACTTCCGGGTGGTCGTGTGACAGGGCCCGCCGCGCGTTTCAAAGCCTCTTCCCAGAAGATTTGGCGCCACGCTGCGCAGTTGTGTCAAAACAGCCTCCTTTTAGACTGAACTGGTTTGAGTATTTTTAAAACCAGAATTATAATTTTTTATGAAATAAACATTCACTCAGTAACTTGAAATTTATTTCTTTTAATTAATAACCGGTTCTCTTTAAGCTAACAATAAGCTTAGAAGTTTAAGTAACCACTTTAACTAAGGACCTTCATGATGAGTAAGTCGCGGTACATAAAATTCCGCATTTATAATGTAATGTCACAAATCTTTTCATTATTCGTCTACCACCCCAGAAAGGGCTGTGAGAGCTATGTGTTTGTTTAGGATTTTGGCACAGAAAACTTATTGGTCCAGATGCTAACGTTACAAGCGAATGTAGTTCAAACTGACATCGATGGCTTCAACCTCGAGTGACAGCGAGTTGACAGCTCTACAGCGACATTATCATGTCATTAACTGGTCATTATGACGTCACTTGGAGATAACTGTTTACATTTACAGAACTTAGTGATCGTCTGAATCCATTTCTGAGAATCAGCGTAAACTCGAGGAAATTTCGATTGTTATTTGTGTTTGTATTACTCAAAACATTTCGGCACACTCCTCTGCAAACAGTGGTTGACTTAAGAATTTCGTATACCAACTTTATTTTACTTAGGAATACAACGCGTTCAAATTGTACGCAAAACATTCAAATTGATCAAAGCAACTTTTATGTTATTTTACTATATGTTTATAAAAATATCTTATTAGAAAAGAAGTTAAGCTATATTTTATTAATCTAGTATACAATATCAATATATTAGTAATATATTAATATATGTATACTTGTATCATTTTTACTATTAGAGTAAAAAATAGATCGAGAGTCAATTACTCAAACATAATATGTAAAGCACCTTCATCGTGTACAAAATGGATGTTTTACTTGTTTAGGTGATGCTAAGAGACAATGATTCTTTGAGACCAATGATTCTTCTAATTTTTTTGTAATCGTTGAGCTATTATTATTATTATTATTTAAAGAATGGTTCTAGTCAATAGTACCTTACAATAAAAATTAGTAAAGAAATAGTTCTATAGAAAATGGTCGAGTTAAAGAATATTTTAATAAAATTACAAGTTGTTCTGTAAAGACATCAAAGGATATTGGCTTAATTTTATGAATTCAAAAGCTTTGAATTGATTCAAAGAAAACAAGAGGATAAACAAACGCGATTCTACAATTAGGGTCATACGTGTTGTTTCTGCCAGTGCTCACCAAAAAGCTTATTTGTTTTTCTCACTCTAATTAAACCTGATGCTGAGCATGCAAATACCTGAGGATGCTCAATGTTTATGCGTGTAACTATAATGCGTGAACTATTCAGTCATTTTATGTTGTAATCTGTTAGAATAATCGAAATTCAAAATTTCAGGCTTTGTGTTTTTGTGTTTTGTGCAATTTTACAAAAATTCATATGGTGCTTTGAATTGATGGTACAGTGCGTTCATCGTGTATAATTAAAAGGATGCATTTAATTATTTTGCTATAACCTTTATAGCTTTTTGTTTAAAAATATAATTTTCATTTATATATCTGCCTTATTATAAGGGCTTGGATATAAAATGATTTCCAAGCACATGTTTGTGTTTTTTTTAACCGAGGCAACTTTTATTTATGTACCTCAATAATTAATCCGAACAAGCTCTGTATTTTGTTCTCAAAGTTGTTCTCTGGACGTTTTCTCTCAATGGCCGGAAAAATATGGGCAGTAAATTTGGCGTCCGAAACCAAAAATAAAATTCTTAATTGAGTCGGTCCAACCGGCTAAACACGTCTCCCAGAATGCCATTATTCAAAGTTTAATATATTAGCTAACCTACTTGCCTCACCACATTGTTTTTTATCTGGAAGAAGATATCACATTTGTTTGCATAAACGTTTCGCAAATGTTTGTAGAATTCGTTTGATCTTGATTAATTTATTCCTTTGAACATTCAGCTACATTTATTATAATAAATAAATGGCGCTTTATTGAGCATTACGAATACCTAAGCCTTGGTGGTCTTTCTAATTATAGTCAATGTAGTCATGGGAAACCACTTTGATTGAACTTTACGCGTAATCAAAGTTATTATCAATTATATAGTTTTAGTTTGGTATTTTGTGACGCAAGTAAATGAAACAAACTTCATGTAATAACCTATTCATTTTTACCCTCTACTGTCTGAATCCTCAAAGTCTTGTAGAGTTGAGGAATTACTATTATAACGAAAAAATTATTCAAGCAAACAGTGTATGTCGAATGAAATATGTCTTACTTTGTTCGCCTTACTTTAGCCGTTTGAGCAGTTTGGGGTTTTATGTTTTAAAAACAAAATAAATATTCTTTATTTCTCTTTTAATCATTTTCAATTCTTTTACTACATCAACATTAAAATGACATTAGTATTTCATCTAGCTTTGGAATAGCTGGTTTTTCACTCGGCTGAACAGAGTTTGTGCCAAACGATTTTGCATCTTTAAGTTGGTTGTTACGGCTTTCAAAGTACTGATGCCTATCTAAAATCTGTAAGGAATTTTCATATCAAAACTGGTTATAAAATCGGCATTTGATAACGCCTAAACGCAACTTATGTATACATTTTACTGTGCTAGGCAGATACCTGTCGTTAATAAAGTCATTTGTTTGCTGTTTATGGAGCAGTGCGTAGGCTCGATCGTGTCCAGAGCTATTCGCAATGACTTGCCAAAGTGCATTCGACCATTTGGCGCTACAGACTTTCCTGCCCACAACAGATCACTGTCAGCTTTTTAATGAGTCCTGTATGTGTCTGATTAGCCTTCAATATGATTTATCATTTAACAGTCAATAGTTACACAAATATAAATTAAAACTAACAATTTGGTCATCTTGCCAAATTGTACAACAAAGGTGATCAGTCAGTTGTCGTCGAGCGTGTCATGCCGTTGTTTTAATTTTACAACATTAATGAGTATAACTGGGATCGTTTGTTATACTATCAATCAAGGTATATGCCGAAAGGTATGCTTGGCAAAAATAAAGAAAATTAAATGTATTAAGGTTGTATACCTCCCAAATTATCACTTTCTACCCTTCGAAACCTTTAATGCCAATTATCATCATTTATTCTAAGCTCTGTACTAATTTCCAGCTTTATACAAATGACTTTTACTAGCAACGATCGATTAAATTTACTTATGTTGTAGCGCAGAGATAAGAAAACTTTCAATAGTATTGTTGATTTTTTATACAGAAGTATTTATAGTCAATGACAGAATCTATAGGTCTATAAAGATCTGAAGAGGTTAAGGTAAAGAGGTTAATCTATTCTAAAATGAAGTCATTTTATGGCATAAGCTAGGAATGTATGTAGAAGTTTCTCGTTACTTATAGAAAAGTACATAACAAGTGTTTTATGCTCTCTGATTAACTTTATAAAGTCAATTTCTCCGTTAAAATTAAGCTGCATTTTAAGCGTAAATGTTATGTTTCTATATGTTCTATAAATGAGCCCTTTTCATAAGGCAGTTTTATCTAATTATGATAGTTTTTCACGTTATATATCTATTGTATCAAAGTAAACGTGCTATCTCAAGAGTTTTGAGGCACCCATATCTGAGAAGATGCACATCGATATCTTCTCAATTCACAAAAAAATATCTTATTACAAGTATTATCTCGCTGTCACACCTTCCACCTACAGTTAACAACGAGCGTGCTCAGGAAGGCAGGAACACAAACACAAGTTGACGGCGAAAACAGCAGTAGTGAAGATTTATGAAGGGAGTTTTAAAGTCCTCTAACAGTCATGATGGTATGGTAAACAACGTTATGAAGCAATATAAATGCAGTGAATCAACCGGCGCTCCAGAAGCTGCAAAGGTACAGTCAGAGGGAGAGATCGATGATGTCTGGTAGCCAGGTATTAGTCGATTGTATCGCTTGAGAGTGTAGTTGTGGATAAGTAGGTTAATTACAAGGCTGTCCTCTAGTTTATGGCTTTTAACTTTTACTTTCACGACGCATCAAACAAGTAGATTACATCAGGAATGCCAAATACGGTATGAATTTCATAGTTTACGATCATTTGTACTATATTACTATATTTAGTAATATATTTCCCACATGTAAAATACTTTAAAACTTACTTACCACTTAATGTGATTTTTGCCCTTAAGTTTGAAGATATTAGTCTTAATTAATCCGTTAAAAAATCGGAATGTGCTACTAGTCTGGTAGCTAAAAAATCCTAAATCAAAACAAAGTGTGGTTTAATATTGGATACAATGTTTTCCTCTTTGAATAAAAATCAATAGACAGGTGAAGTGTTTTTACTTTAGTATGTAACAGATTATTGACACAACAGATTGTTGATCAAATTCATTTGATCATCCGTTATTATTTATTTCCCCTCCTCTGAAAATCTAAATCCATCTGGTTTTGTCAGTAAACACCCAAGCTTCATCATGTGCCTCACTACCCCTCTGTATGTTTATTATTTTAGTTATATTTACTATTAAATATCACAATTTTTGAGTAACCATTCACTTGTTGTGGTTTAATAGCCCTCCACTAGTACTAAAGCATATATATATTGTAAAACCTAGTCTGGAAGTACCATGGTTGTCGAATCTTTATTTTCTGTGACCTGCCATTTCTAATCCAACCAAAAGTATCACTCAGTGTCAGCCCCCCCCACCTCCTCCCACAGACTCATTCACAAGTCTGCCAGGCATGTGGCGGCTGATGCAGCCTGCTGATAGCGTAGTTGTTATCAGCACTTCCGTGTATCGCATGTGCTGACGGACTGGCCGCCGGGTTCAGCGCACTCGCTGTTACTCTGTTGTTACATTAAGGGTACTGAAACGTCCTTATTGTAATGTTTTATTCATTAAACTTTTGTAGAGCTTTGTGTATAAATGTACTTCATAGGTTTGCTGATGTAATGTAATACAACATTGCTGTACTTCGTTCCACTAACGTTGGTGCATGATAAAAACTGTTTTGTAACGGTTAAAACAGTTAAAACAGTCAAAATAAATTACAGTAATTAAAACTTCTAAAAATGACTTTTGATACATTTCACTACTCGCCTATTTAACTTCCCTAAAAAGGTTACCGGTACCGAAGATTTTGTTTAACTGTTTTAAGGGTGTAAACGTTAAAAATTACATTTTTTATTACAATAATTATTTTTATGATGGAAAATATTGGAGGCTTCCTTTCTTAAATGACACTTGTTGTTTATAACTAAGAGTCAACAAGTCTTACACCTTACACATCAATATAAAAACCGTCTTAATTGATTTCGGATTTCGAAAAAGTTAAGTGCCATCCCACATATTCTTTCAATACACAGTTTAAAATTATGCATTCGCTGGACGAACTACCCACCTCGAAAACAGTTTAACCTTTTATCAATGCAATTTCAAGGTTACTCTGTCGTGGAAACTCCCACAAGTCAGCCGCTGGGAGCACTGTCAGTCTGGGTCTCTTCCGCATTATACAGGTGACATTTACCCGCCCAATTTGCATTTTTAGAGATCCGAAAATTAAAACACTCGTTCGCCCACACACGCCCGCCGTCGGCGCTCCGCGTCTGTTAGACTTAATCAGTCAATCGACGAAGGAGGGCATTTAGTTTATCGCGAAACGGGGTATAATTACGGCAGTCAATCCGCCAATTACTGAGTCTCGAGGAAAATTAAGTAATTTGTAGACTGAAACACTGTGTGGCCCGACCGGTCGGTCGGGGGGGAAAATGCGAAATGCGCAGAAATCTTGCGGGTGGGTTTGATTTTATTGTAATTTAATGTACAGGTGAAAAGAAAACGGAACATTTTTGGTTTGTCTGCATGGTACATAGAGTAACTTAATCAATTGTTATATTCCTTGCTTATCTTATTTTTTGTATTTACCTTAACGCAATTACTGTAATTCCATTATTATGATGCAAATGCACTTTTAATTTCACTGAAACACATTCCTATCAAAAATCAAGAGAATTAAGTGTTTTCCAATCTTTTTAACTACCCTCTAACATTCTTCCAGATTGCTTTCCCTGCGTTCAGTGCTTACAGTTGTTTAACTGTCATTTAATGTATTGATGAGTATTCATACGAATTATAAATAAATACTTACTTTTTCTAAAGAAAACTAGGTCTTTGTGTTGAAAAATCATATATAAATTGTACACTTTCAACAATGATATCATCCATATTTCGATCTTCAGACTAACTCACGTGAAATCGTAGTGATTTAGGCTTAATCAGCAACAAGTCAATCTTGCTGGAACGTATTGTGTATGCAGTAAATTGTAATTTTACATATAAACTGGCGCAGAAATTGGGTTGTTTCCAGTAAAAAAATTTTGCACATTTTAAATTTGTTTTTGGATGATATAAATTTGACCTCGAAGAATCTAAGCTTGTTGATTTCACCGCTAGACAAATGGTTAGCCAAGCCCTACGCCGCTATCAGCGCGGCCGTTATCTACCGCAGGTTTGCTGCGCTGTGGCCCGCCGCACGTGTTAATGGGGTTAATTATCGCCCAGAAGTATTTTATCGCCGCTACAAGGCACAAGAGGCCGGCCAAAACAACACCCACGGAGAATTCCAGAGGTGACATGTACGTGTGTCTGATTTATTTTCTTGTTTGAGTTTGGGGCCGAGGTGTTGTACACTATTTACCGACTTTCGAGTATCCTTTCTCTGATTACTGGATAACAGAAAAACAAGGTGAATGTATTGTTCAAGTTTATAGTTAAATATTCAACTGATCGCGATCTATTGGCTTTTTGGCTTTTACCCCATAGAAAATCTCTATGATTTTCCTATTACAGACAATAATTCCGGTGTGGTACTTGGAATTAGCCTAACAGAGTAAATTAATATAGCGCTTCGAAAAATTCTTTCTATCATAAAGAACTTGATTCTATTCAATTTTATACAACTTTCCACTCAAAAAACACGTTTCTTCGCTAGTTAAATACAGTTGCTTATAAAGGGCACTATATTTAATCAGCTTAGAAACAATCGACTCAAGTTTCGCTTTTGTCTGTGGTCAATCAGGTATATTAAAATTGCATTTTCACAATTATGAGTAAACATAACATCAATCAGCTAGTTGCTTATTATATTTATATTCTAAAATATCCGTTAAACTTTGAATTTTAATGCGCATTTGATTTCTTTCTTACTTGGAAGTAGTCAATTCTCTCTTATAGTCCCTACTCTTTTTAACTCTCTTTAGACATACGAAGCTGCATGACCATTTCTAGAGGCGGCTTAGTGTCGAAAAATCAAGGTATTTTTATATAAAACACAAAAACATGTTGATCTGAACAACACTTTCGACAATGCGTTGGATAGAAAATATCGTAATTAAGTCATCCAACTATCACGCAGAGGACTAGAAACCAAACAGTTCCTGGGAGCTATTAGCACAGTGAAAGATTATAGGATATTTTCTCTATGAATTAAATAAATCCAGCCACTCGTGATTAAAACGACCTCTCTTCCTGGTGTCGTGGAGAATTAATTAGTAGCCTTCTTAAACTCCCGCTACTGCGCATGTGTTAAGGTCATACGGCATCCCTCTCTACCTGCAGTGTGAGGCGAAAGGCCAGCCGTCAATAGATAACGTGATTGTGGTGAGCGGTGCCAGCAATTTATCGTTTTCTTCACTCTTTGTGAAGCCACAGACATTATATGAAAAAATATGATAAGTAGATGTCGTGCCTTCAGTAGGCTATATTTTAGTTTAAGGTTAATTTTTAAATTAAAATATTCTTTATTAGAAGGAATAAACGGGTATATCGTTTATTTCCACTATTGCATATATTTCTATATATAGATAAGTCATACATTGTAGATAATACCCTTAATATAATTTGCTGTAAAATTCCCATACGTGTCATAAACTTACATTTATATCAATAAGTTTAGCACTATAAAATGTGCTTTACGCGTTTTTCTTTAGGTCTGCTGGAACTTCAAATTAAAACTGGCGCAATAATTACGGAAATAATTATGGCTGGTTAAAATCTGGTTATTTAAAGTGTTATGGCTAGTTTGATTGTTTTCTTACAGTTAATCTTACTGCTTGTTTTAGCGAATTCCCCCTATAGGGAAGAAGCTATTACCGTAAGTCTCATGGTAAGACCTAAGCCCAAGACCATGATAATTTTTCGTTTTGAGGCCCCCAGAAGCAAAAAACACTATTCGTTAAAATTTTTAGATATATATATATATATATATATGTGTGTGTGTGTCTGTTAGCACGATAGCGGCCGTAAAAATGGTCCGATCTTTATGAAATTTGGTATAGACATGTAACGTGGTAATTAATTGGATTAGTTCGTAAACCAGCACGATCGGACCACCGGAAGTGGGATAAAAAAAGGATAAATCCCTCCAAAAATAGGTTTTTGAGTTTTTTATATGCAAAAATAAAAATAATCTAATTTTTGAATTTAAGAACCATTGAATTCAGCTCAAAAAAAACAAACAATTTTGGTATTTTGAATCATTGCTCTATGTCCATTGGTTACCGAGATATTGAAAGTGGTAAACACAGTACGTTGTCCCAATGTTAACCTTATGGGGAATAAGTAAAATTCTATATCTCGCTTATTTCTCAACATATCGTGATAAAACTTGGTAAATGGCTTCTTATAGTTCAGATATACTAAATATCGAATTAAAACCTACCACTGTTAACATACCTGTTGCAGCAAACTTGCATACTCATTCCCCATGTTATTCTTAAGGAGCTTACAAAAACATATCAAATCTTGACGTATTGGGTTGAAATATGTTCTTTTGCACTTGAAATTCGCTGAGAATGCAGGTGTGCTGCAACGGGGGCATTTACAAGTTCAGCTGTGGTCTTTGGTCAATAATCACATCGTTTATCGACTACAATTACCCGTATTCTTTGAATATTTCGTTGTTCATTTCGTTTAAAAAAAAAAGAAAAATTACCGATAGTGTCTATATTCTTGAAAATAATTAAGTTATGACTGAACAGTCACCTTAGATCTTAGACTGTACTTCATTTTTCTTGATTTTATCTCTGGATCTCTGGATCAAGTCTTAAAAAAAGGATACAATACCTGCTAAGCCGCCGTATGATCAGAGGCTATATCCTCGGCTGATAACGTGTGTTTCGGCATTATAATATGCCATCATTCAATTGCAAAAGAACTTGTTTCACTGGAAGAGGGGTATTAACTTTTGAGATAATATAAGCAATAAATCCAGAACTGTCAGTGTATGATGCTGTCACCCTGGCTTGTAGTTCGAAGGCAACAGATACGTTTTAAAACTTTGATTTAAGATCGGATGTGCTCCTTATTTAAGAACATACTTTCCTGATCTCTCCTTTTAATGGGCTTGTAGGGACGGTATAGAATGATGCTTTTAATATGTGAACCATTCATTTTCTCCAGCTAAATTATCGGTGAATGTTCCTTTACCACCTAAGTTAACCTATCACACTACTTACTAACTTTGATATGGATACCAAAGACTACAACTCTTAGAGCTACAACCTCTTGTAATCAGAAGAAGAATTCAATTTGTTATAATGAATTATTTATTGAAAATTTTTGGGATTTTCACCTCGGGAAAGTATTTTTAACCAATGATTTTGACTTTCGATTTCCAAATGTTACCTTTTCTTGAGTTAAAGTAATGGTTGACATTGATGATACCTCGACGATCTTTTTTGTGACCTCCAATCAAGTTCTCTTCAATTGCTGGTTCGGAACGCTTGCGTACTTCAGTACCAACAGTCAATACCTCGATAGACCAGCCTTGTATGACCACTTGCATGTCGTGTTCCCGCCAATATTCGCCACTGTCGGCACCTCTTGCCGCAGCGGTTCCCGGAAGCTCCACACAACAGGCGCTACAGACACAGAGGTTCCTGTCAGACTGTTTGTTTACGACCGACCTGTTACAGACCCTCAACAGATCTGAAACATTTACCGCCTCCCCCCCCCCCCCTTCGGGTTACTGAATACTCTCCAATATACTCTTGTGAACTGGGTGCATAATTCAGATAATTATTGTTTTAAATTAGCGCTTGAATTTATTTTGGTCCTAAAAATTCTCAGTTTGATGACCAGTTCATTTAAAGAAGGATATTAGGACAACGTTTAACACACATTGAAGTAATTCAAAGAGACTTAGTTGGAAGTGTCTTGTTCTTTTACATAATTCTATAGCGAACTAATTAAAGTGGCCTCATATTTTGAGTTGGTGTCAATCAAGAGTTGACAAGAATAACTAGAAATCGCAGTTAAAGCGATTGAGAAAAAATACGAATTGAGGTTAAATAAACGGTATCAGGAAACTGATACATACTTTCTCCCTTCAATTCATTTAAAACCAGAAAACATTTATAGTGAAATAAAAAAATTAACAATTAATTATCACAAAAATATATACCAAATTTTATCAAAATCGGTTAGTAAATAACGGAGATATCGGTTTTTAAATATTTGCCATAATAATAACATTGGACAACGTACTGCGTTTACCGCCGAACTAAAATATCAATTATCTCCGCAACCCGTTGACGTAAACTAATGATTCAAAATACTATATTATTTAGTTTTTCAAGTCAAATTTAATGGTTGCAAGTATATTTTCTTTAGAGGTTACAAATTTTGTGAAATTTGAAAAATATGATTTTTTTAACACTTAAACCCCCATAACTTCTGAACCTGAATTTTTACAGACATGCGGGTGGTGTCATTTTGTTTGTCATCTTAAGCACTCACTAAAAACCATGAAATTTTTATCAAAATCGTTAGAGCCGTTTTTGAGAAATTTGGATTTTCGTCATTTTTTATGGGTTTTTATGGGGTAAATACCATTAAAAATCAAAAATTCAAAAAAATGAAAAATACGCCTGGGAAACCATGGCTTTATACCTACATGCCAAATTTCATGAAAATCGGACCACTGGTATTGTCTCTAGCTTTGTTTACATCTAACACACACACACACACACACACACACACACACACACACACACACACACACACACACACACACACACACACACACACACACACACACAGACAGACAGACAGACAGACACCACGCCGAAAACCACTTTTTTGGATTCAGGGAGCACTAAAACGAATATATCCACTAACAACTCAAATTCGAAAATTGTTGACGTAAACAATACTTTCTCCATATACTATGTATATGGGGGGAGAAAGTAAAAAACACCCAATAAAAGTACGAAATGCTCTGTGTAAAATGGCTGTATCTCTCAATTCTATCTCCTATGCTAAGACCCTGTTGAGATAAAACGACGACCCACATGCTTACCAAGCTCCTTGTAGGCCTACTGTTCTCAACCACTCATCAATACATTTCAGGCGATTTTTATAGAGTATAATTTATGATTTTTATTTTTATTCATGAAAGAATGAATGAATGAATGAATGACAAGTTTATTCCCATACAAAAGTAAGCTACTATATACAAAGAAACAAAAACTCTAGTAAACATAAATAATTTCGCCACCAGATCTTAAATGCCTATGGGTTTCGCTCAAACCGTTAGTACTTAGTCGGTTTTACTTGGCGGCATGATGAATCGTCATCATGAACTTTTTGGCTTCTTACAATTTGCCGTCTCATTAAATCAAAGAAACTAATTTCAGTAGTATCTGAGGCAAATTTTTATGTCTATAATCACTTTATGCTTAAAACAAATTAATTAATAAAAATTACTTGTTTGGAAAGAAGACGCTATATCAGCTTATAAACTTTCGCGGTACAGGACATTTATTAGTAGCAGAAGCACAAGCGGTAAATCTGTTGGACGTATCTAAAAATAAAATCCGTAAATGACGAGATTGTCTGGATCGAGCGGCCAAACATTCCCCTTCCATAAATCCATGTTTCAATATTTATTTACCCTCAGTGATCTCCTTTATTGCACCGCGGAAAAATAAATATACTGTTATTAATTATCTTTGTGTAATGTTTGGAGTCCGTTCGCTCTTTCAAGGGGCTAGGTTTTTCCGTTGCTTATATTATATTTCCATAAAATATTTTTGGCCTATTGTTTTTTTTAAAGAAAACTTATAACATCTCAAAGAAATGTATTTCCTTATTATTCCTTGAAACTACTGTTTCTCTTGATTTCAAATTTTCCTTAGTGTTTTTCGAAAAAAATTTCAATTCAGGGAAAATATTTTTTTTAATTTATGTTACTATGTAGAGTTCAAAGCTGCTAAAAAGGAATTTTATCCAATAAAAACGTACTTTATTTTTTATGAGATCAGTGTAAGAACACTTATTAAAACATAATAATATATTAACCTTTAAACATAGCCACAATTCAGTAAGAAATTGTGTTGATTTCGTTAGGTATTCACCACATTTTACGAAAAAAATACCCACGGAGCAAAATAACTACAGTTCAATTTCTTGATCTTTTTTGTTCATTAGTCATTAAAGTAACTTAAAAATTAACTAATCTAAATTAACATTAGTAAATAAAACATCAACTACTATATGTTTTATTATTTTATTTTAACTGACTATAAACGAATCAACATTTTACGTGTCGAAAAGTTTTAAATTTCATTTGTCTTAGTTTATTTTATTTCTTTTAGTTTTGAATGAAATTTTACATCAGTGACTAGCAATGAGTAAAGGATTTTTCAGTTTAACTAGCTTTGCAAACTTATAAATATTCGTTTGGGCATTTAAAAGTTACAGCAATATTTTTCTTGCCTTAATTATATAACATTGTTGTTCAATTATGATATTGTCTAGTTACTAAAGTAGGTGCGCTTAACGGAAATGACACGCACGTTAACAGTGAGAGTACAAGGTTAGCTACTGTACATGGACCGGCTATTAATATCTTGTTTTGATGTTAATGTTAAGATCTAACTAGCAAGGCAGGGTGGGTCAAGGATCTAAAGGTCACGACCTCTGTTTTATTGCACTAAATAGTTAAGTTCCTACTATAAATAATTGCTTGTAATAAAGTTTTAAACGCCGTATTTGAATCAATTGAATACGTTTACCCGTCTTTTATGTAAGTTATGAAGCGGTTGGAATCCGCAGTTCTCGTTAACTAATTGGAAAGAGTGTTTCGGGTAATGGCTAAACAAGCCCTCAGTCGTATCTGCTGAGGCCAACCTGCTAATTATCGAGGCTTTGGGCGATAAATGAGTAATTTATAAACTAAGGTAGTGTGTGTTCTGGTTTACATCCGCTACCAAATGAAACGAAGGAGGTCATAACGCTTTCCGTTTCTTTCACGGACGCCACCAAATCGTAAATATGTTTTGTTCTTAGAAAGAGGAGAGTTATTCATTCACAAGGATATGTATCCTATTTCGTCCTTAAAGAATGTTTAATTAACAAAAATTTTAAAAAGACACAAGTAATTATGAACATCTTGAGCTATGAAGTTGCTACTAAAACCCCACTCTGCCAATATTTCTTCATTTTTTTGTCATATTTTCGTTGCACTTTTAAAAGCAAAATAAAAATGCTATTTGATTTCATTTTTTATAGCATGTTCATAAGACATACTATTTTAGGGTTGATTAAAAATGTTATTGGTAAACAATGTAGTAATTCTGGACCAATTTTTAGTTAAAAACTTTTTTCCTGGCTGTGAAACGTAAATTTCAATACAAGTACTCATATTAAGCATATAATATTTAAATCAGCTACTAGAGCAATGTCAGTCATTCATATGTCACGGTGACATATCAAACGTGAATAACAAGATCGTCAAACTTCATCTCTGTTTCGAACTGTCCTGTTAAAATGCCTTGTCATACACTTTTTTCGATACATTCCAAAAATTTATGTCACATGGTTTCAGTTTTAAATCGATACATATCTGATAACCACCAAACAATGGTGACATAGCCAGCTCTATGGTGACATAGTTTAAGATTAATAATTTTTAAAGATCGTTCATGAATTAAAAATACTCCTTTCCGTCACCCAAACCCAGCCCAGATGCCGGGCGCATGACACGGCCCGGGGTGTTCTGGTATGATGATTACAGGTGAGCAGGTGATGCACCCACCGGCCGCCGCTGCATACGATATCAGCCTGAGCGCATTGTTCCTGATTCGTTTTTAGTTTAAGGTCCGAGGACCTCCTCGATGTAACTTGAAACTGGAAGACAATGCAGCACAAGTTTGCCTTACTGATATTTATTCGGTGGGAATGTTATTGCTTAGTACTGGTGTCAGGAATAAATGTTCGTCTTGTGACGCCTGTTCCTATTTTCATAGTCCATTTTAATTAAAGTTCAGGTCAATACTATTAGTTCTGTGTTAATAAATTACTGATAGGAGCGTAAAAATTTAGCTGTAGAGAATATAGGAGGATATCTCCACATACAATGCTAAAAAACTGAGATCTTTGGCGTAGCTCACTAGGATGATGTAGTCAGATATCGCTCTAATATATAAAATAACCTTTGCCTTTTCTTTCCCTGCGAGCTTCTCAAGATATCAAAGCTATCTCAGTAACCGAGGTTCTCCACCTATTGTTAGCTAAAATTTTTGTCGAAATTGAGTTCATTTTAATTAAATATAGTCGATTGCCTATCATTAGTATTCATTCCCAAAATTTACTGACCTCTGCTAAGTCTGAAAAGTTTAAAATCCTGTCCCAACTAAGTCCAAGTTCAGAGTTGCGGATGCAGTATCGCATAAGTTCTACTTTGGGTCTGCTAGCAGTTTTGTTCAGACTCCTTTTGACTTGTTCAGAAACGGATATTACTTAAAGCCATCATGTCCTCAAAGAAACGGCCAATTAATAATTTGATCACAATATATGAATACTAAATTAATCTCGATATTCAGTATAAACCCAAACATTTTAGTAATTCGATGTTGCAATAAGTCAGGAGCGTCTAGCAACTTCTCGATTCGGCGTAACAAACAGAACGTGTTGCGTATATTCACAGGTTGGAAACAAAACACTCCTTATAGGGTGAGCATTAAGTTTCATTAGGCATGAGAAGGGTTATAATGAGTGACGTGAGCGGGACCGCCCGAGGCCGTGGTCGGACCAGGCGCTATGAAGACGTCGCCGCCGCCCCGCCTGACGGGCGCTGGGCGGCTGATGAGCGGGTGGCCGCCCCGGGCGGCACGGCGGCCGACAACCAAGGCGAATCCTCAGTTAATTGTCAGCACGTTTGTTGACTGGCGTAGAATGTGACGAAGGTGTGAAGAAATTGTTAGATTGAATTATTAACTGGTGACTGATACATTATACATTTCTTGGAATGGCGACCCACACAGGTAGGTATTATAAGCCAAGTATGAATGACAGATGAATGAAGGATGATTGTGAACTTGTAGTCTTGTTACTGATAAGGGCCGACATGTTCCTTAGACAGGACTGTTAATTAATAGCTCAACAGCAAATTACATCTAAGGGACCTACATTTTAACGTGGGATCCGAACCACAATTTTGCCTGGTTTACAATTTACGAACTGGTCTAATTATGAGGACGGTCCAATACTCAGTAGTACTCAGTAGTGCGGACTTTAATCCCCACTAAGGAACACCGCGACCACAAGCCATCGCCCACAACTATCCACAATTCGTGACTTCCAAGTTGCTGGATTACAGGACACGCCAACATCCCAGTCCGGTGTTTCAATCGTGAGATGATGATCAATACTTTCAGTACGATAGTATGGTCTTTTAGAGATCACGGGGGTGTAAATATTTGAGACCACTATTAATTAATCACATGCTCTAAGTCGAAAGCTGCTAAATAATATGAATATCTTACTAAGGACGAAGATTCGACTCTAAATAAAGCTATATGAAAATTATATTAGTTGACTGGTTTCTAGTTTCAGGGGATCTAGCCTCTGTGGGATTAGCCAGTATTCTTTCCTCTCTCAATTTTAGGTTTCCTTATGCTTTAGATTGCCTTGATTGCTAAAATAATTTTATCTAATATTAAATTGAAATCCCCCAATTTCATGTGCCATTCGGCCTAACTCCTAGGGACAACCTCTTGAAACCACACCTTTTACCACCGACAAATAGATTATAATTATACTGCGCCTAATACCTTCGACACTCAGACGTTAACAACCCCGCTCCCCCGGGTATGTGGGAAGGACTTGTTTGTTTACAGTTGGCCAATGAGAGACGGAGAAAGCGTCGCACCAGACGTGACGTCGTCGCTCGGGGCGGAATTCCTGAGAACCTGTAAATTCCAACCCGACACAATCACCCACTCAGGTACACGCCCTGGACACGTCTGCGCCAGACGCTTCTGTCACCTCGCCGGCGCGCCGCGCCTCCGCAGACGGCGGATGGTCGCGTCAGCTGTTTTGTGAAAGCAGCTCGCTCGGATTCAAATTTGACCTAAGGATTGACATTTATCAATTTTTTTTAGTACTGTATTCTAATGGTTTTTTTTGATTGGCAAGACTGAGTTTGAATAAAATTTTGTAAATACCTGTGCTGAAATTGTGTAATTTATTCGTCATCAAAATACGTTGTAAATTCCTTG
This sequence comes from Flexamia atlantica, assembly GCA_035578135.1. NCBI lineage: Eukaryota > Metazoa > Arthropoda > Insecta > Hemiptera > Cicadellidae > Flexamia > Flexamia atlantica. Next base: position 16,181,886 of record JAQJVK010000005.1, on the reverse strand, counting down.
AATTTAATATTTTTAATATAATATTCATTGAACCCTAAATATTGTTGATGCCTCTCAGATAATGGATTTACAGTGAGTATAATAGAACCCAGATAACTATACATTTTTTATATGTTTGGGTTTCGATCAATTGTATGAGCTCCATTGGTAATAATATTGATTTTTGCACAATACATTAAATATAATTTGATATTAAAAGAATGAATTTTTTACCATGATCGTTTTCATTTAACTTATAAAACTAAGGATGTGAAGGTTGTTCCTGGAGCCAACAATTTAGATTCTTTCCAAATTGAATGTTAACATGTTTAGGACTTAGGGTTGTTCATTTAAAAATCTACAATTTTTTATGTTTTATTTTATATGTAATGAAACATATGTATGCATGCATCTTCTTCAAACTATTTACAGCAGCCAATTTTAAATTGTAGAGAGCAAAATATTAACTATAATATATTATAAAGTTATATTCTTTTTAATTTGTATTCTTCACGTGGTTTGTTTTCACGTCAAACCTGATAAAACGTTCAAAAGCATTATTAAGTAGTATTTAGCTTGAAAACTCTCAGCTTGTAAAAAGCTTTATTTTATATTTATTGCTAAAAATAAATAAAGAAAATATATCATTCCTCTAAGTGTACATTAAGTATAAATACCTCATCAGTGAAGTCAACTAACAAAGCAAATTAAATTAGCTTTTAATTAAGCTCTTCGACTTAAACAGATTCTCTTTCGATCTCAACGTTGGAAATTGTTTTACTATTTATAAAGCAATTGTTGTTCTTGAATTTTCTTAAATAGACATTTTATTTACATCTTCAATATTTAAATGCGGTATTTTACGAAGCAATGAAGGCAATTTATTTGAATTTTTGTTTATACACATGAAACAATATTAAAATTATATGCTGGTATAATTTATATAAATAAGTTTATGTTGCATTAGAAACTAACTGAATTAGTCCTATAAACATAGGTTTTGTTACGACTACTCTAGAAGAAAACGTACCGTAATCAAAGGTGTTAAACAACATTAAAGGTTCAAACTTTTCTTGCTGCGTGGATTGTTTCAAAGCTAACTGACTCTGTTCTTCAGTCTGAACCTACAAAAAACGTGTGTTGAAATTCCTCCTACCTTCGTGCTGCCTTAAGATAAAAAATAGCAATTTTAAAATTAATGTAGCATGCACTGTACTTTTACCCAATGACATGCTTATCATTTACCAACTATATAAGGCATATTATTAAAGCTAAAGGACAGTTCGTTTTTAAGTGAATTTCTTTATTGATTTATCACTTAATTAGTCGATGGCTAGTGATTAAGAGTAAACAATCTTATCTTTTTTGTTATGATTATGTAATTGGTGCAGATTTTCTGCATCAATTATATTTCGAATATTATCCATATTTTTTTAGCCCCTGAGCAGCGTCATCAATGTAAGACTATATTACTTACTGCAAAATCCGTCAACAGCTCAAAATATATGATTTAACGTGCTCACTATGAGAGTGTATGCTCAGTATAGGAGTCTAGCCATTACCGCTGGCGTGTAAAGTTCGTGGTACCATTTGTACAATAGGCTTGTTTTCGTGTTATAAAGTCAATTTGTGTTCGTGTTTTAATGTACTGTTCATTCTGTGTGTTTTTTTTTTTTAATTCAATGACGAAGTCCTCTGGTGTAATTAACTTCACTCCTTGTGCCCAGCTGAAGATGATGCTCTTGCGCTGAAACATGTACTGAGTATTTCAATTCATACATTTTTAGCTGTTGATGGATTATACAGTGAGTAATATAGTCTTACTAGTTCAGGCAACGAAGGCTCAAAAAAAGGTATAGAGAGAAATGCATAGAAAAAATTTTTGACTTTGTAGCTTTTAGGACTTGTTAGGAGGTGAACATATCAAAAGTCCCCGACCGTAGCCCTTGAGCGGCGGGAGGGAGGGGGGATCTGAAGATACCATTTGTTTGTTTTTCCTAAATATCTTGAAAACTATCAACTTTTAGTCCAGTCAAAAAACTTAAAAAAATGGCCCAACCTGGAAAAAATTCCGTTAGTTTTGAAACTTTGCATACTTGTTTAGAAGTACCTAAGGATGAAAATACCAAAAGTCCTGGAATATATGTGGCAAGCTCTAGTGGCAATTGACGGAAACAGGGTAATTTTTTTGGTTTTTCGTAAATATCTCGAGAACCGTTGGTCGGAGGTGAGAACTTTAAATGTACAAAATAAAGCTTATTAAATTTGCTAGAAAATGGTGTGGTACGTTTCCTTTGTACTCCTAACAGTTGTCGAGTTGTTGGGCGCCAAATATAAGGATCTTTTCACGATTTTCCCCTAAAAATGAGCAAAATTTAGTTTTTTAAGTTTTTAACGTATGAAAATAAAAATTATCTAATTTCGGTGGGCACCATTAAATTCAGCTTTAAAAACCAAACAATTTAGTATCCTGAATCATTGTTTTATGTCCGTTAGTCACCGAGATAATGGAGGCAGTAAACACCCCTTACATTGTACCTATGTAATCCTTATGGGAAATAAAAAAGTTCTATATCTCGCTTATTTCGCAATATATCATCGTAAAACTTGATTTGTGGCTTGATATAGTTGAGATATATCGTATTAGAGCCTAAAATCCTCAAATTTCACATTTACGTGTCAGCAAACCTGCATACTCCATTGTTCGTATTATTCTTATGCAGGTGAGTATGCAGGTTTGCTGACACGTAATGTGAAAATTGAGGATTATAGGCCCTAGTAGGATATAATCTCAACAATATCAAGCCACAAATCAAGTTTTACTGAGATATGTTGCGAAATAAGCGAGATATAGAACTTTTTTTCCCATAAGGATTACATAGGTACAATGTAAGGGGTGTTTACCGCCTCCATTATCTCGGTGACCAACGGACATAAATCAATGATTCAGGATACTAATTTTTTTTGTTTTTAAAAGTTGAATTTAATGGTGCCCAACAAAATTAGATAATTTTTATCTCGGTAACCGTTAGGAGTACAAAGGAGGTGTACTGAATCATTTTGTATCAAATTTAATAAGCTTTATTTTGTACATTTAAAGTTCTCACCTCCGACCAACGGTTCTCGATATTTTTGCGAAAAACCAAAAAAAGTACCCTTTTACCGTCAATTGCCACTAGAGCTCGCCACATATTTTCCAGGACTTTTGGTATTTTCATCCTTAGGTACTTCTAAATAAGTGTGCAAAGTTTCGAAATTAACGGAATTTTTTCCAGGTCAAACCCTGTTTTGACTGGACTATTTTAGTATTCCCTATTATGCTTTAAAATCAAAGAAATTTAAATTTCCTGCAAGAAAATTATGTTATGTCTATTTTGGTTCAGCCATTTATAAGGTAGGCACTAATTTTATTAATATTTCAATAAATATTCATTCCATAAGAAATACATGTAAATTTGTGTGTGTAACATACATGCCCAATGGGGGAACGCTTTTCACCCCCTTTTCACTCATGAAATAGTGATGAAATTCTCAGTAATTTTACACCGCAATCATAAAAATTGGTCCGAAGTAAAGGTCTGGGTGAGGTCATCAAAAGTTATTTTTCAAGGAATTATTACAAATTTTTGGTTCCTTCAACTTTTTTGTGAACTCGCCCACACCTTTTTATACCAATTTTTATGATTGAGTTGTCAAATTACTGGATATTTCGTCATCTTTTCATGAATGCTGATTATTTCCTTTAGGCTAAAAACCGTTGCCCTCTTTGGGCGTATATGTTTCACTCAAATTTACATGTATTTCTTATGGAAGGGGTATTTGTTAAAATGTTAATAAAGTTTGTGCTTACCTTGTAAATGGTTGGACCAAAATATTGCATACTTCTCTTACAAGAAATTTGATTTTCTTTCATTTTCCAAAATAATGGATAATAATAAAAACTTCAATACTGCCGGTATCCGTCGACGGTGTCACTGTCTCACTGTGAGACAATGACGCCGTCGACGGATATCAGCAGTGTTTAAGTTTGTATGATCGGCGCACGGACAACTCCACAACATTCTACAGATTGAATTCTAAAAGTTGGTAGTTTTCAGGATATTTAGGAAAAGTTAGGAAAAGCCAAAAGTGGTACCTTCAGACCCCCCTCCCCCCGCTCAAGGGCTACGGACGGGGACTTTTGATATGTTTACCTCCTAACTAGTCCAAACAAAGCTATGAAAAGTCAAAAATTGTGTACCGAAAATTTCCCTCCATACGTTTTTGTTCCTGAACTACGAATTTTTCTAATAATAATATTATTCCAAGGAACATTTCGGCCTTAGTCAGTAACAAGACTACAAGATCGTGCCACAATCATCCTTCACTCGTTTGTCATTCACTTGGCTTAAAATACCTACCTGGGTAGGCCGCCATTTCAAGTAATGTATCTAATGTATCTACACATTTATATTTTGATCGATTGACTTGGGCTAGCCCTACCCTGCATTGGCCGGCAGCAGACACAACCTAGACAATGCGCCTCAGATTACAATCGATCTGCTTGTTTACTCTACTTTATTACAGGGGGCTGCCGCGATTCCCAGAGTCCAAACAATCCTAATTATAGGGTGGCTCGGCCTAATGCTCGGGTCCGTAACGAGCCTGTTAAACGGTGAGTCGATTCCGCCTTTCAATTTTACCGCGGTCCATTGAAAATACGCCGACGTTTTTGGTGAATAACGTGGCGTAGAATATAAAGTACGCGATCGACCTCTGGCCCATATAAAGGTGGGAGTGAGGGCAAGATGATTCTAAAAGGAATAATTTGTGTGAAAAGTAATGTGAAAACATGGAATTTTTTGTTATAGTGTATAATCATTTTTTATTTTCTTCATGAAAACAGGTTTTTTTCTATATTTAGTCCTTTTGTAAATCAGGGCATCATGTAAGTACGGATTTAGAACATCCATCCTACCACCACCTTCCTGGTCCATTGGTTAGATATTCAATTAATGTATTTTTAAAAGCACTTCCACGTGATTATGTGGAATATGTGGTTTGAACGTATTAAATAAATTACATTTATTACTCTTTAATTGTTGTTTGTTCATTCTCATAACATCTACAGCTATTTGTGTAGACAGACCCTTAAAGTTCCGAGGGTAACTGAACGTGTATTTTTGATCAAGTTATGGCAAATTTTCAACAACCAAATTTGTTTTTTAACACCGTCATTAAATTTTTCCTACAATGATGTTCGCCTTTCTGCCACAAGTTGAGCGCAAGAATTAAAAGAAATAGTGCCAGGGGAATATTCATAGGCAGCTGGAGTGAACTAACAACAAACATATCAGTCTCCGTCAACACGGTGTTGTTGTTTCAACTATCCTCGCATGTCTGTCTGTCCGAAGGTATTGTTTGTCGTCCACTTCCAGTCCGTTACTAGACATACCGGAGAAACCCCCTATGGCTAAGCTTGACTTTTCTCAAGCCGAATATAATTTCACTTTGGAGCTAATTTGATTTTTTTTTATTTGTTTCTAATAGCAACAAAATTTTATTTTTCTTCATGTTCCTGATTGTCAATAACCAAGGCGTTGTTAACCAAGCACAGAAGCTAGATGGCGTTTTAAATTCACATTTCCTAACTTCGTGAACGTAAAAGTTCGTGATGATCTTTCAACAGTACTAGACGCAGGCCGTAAGGTCGTATCGATTTCTTGATCACTATAAATAGCAACTATACTCTAAATAATACCCCAGATTTATTTCTAAGCAAATATAACGTCAGTGAAAGGTCACTGCATAAAGGGAATGAAAGGTTATGGTTGAAGAGATCCCACAATCCTGACGGTAATTTCTCATTAACATACCTTTGAGATCGCCTTCCCCCAGATTTTCATTTACTGTACATGTTTTTCGTAAACTTGATCTAAGAGGAACTTTTACTTATCTAACTAATATTTCTTGTCAAGGTTATAAAACTAAGGAGGAATTTCAAATTTTGTTCTGTTTCATAATTGTAACAAAAATAAAATCTTTCGCCTTACAGGTCATAGCTTTTAAAGAATTTTGAAAAAATTTTCACATGCAGTATGTTTTGTAAACTTTTTTAAACGTCTTCTAATGCACTATTTGTGATTACATTTTTAAGGACTTTTCATAGTTAGATAAGTGAATTGCTCAACTGTTTAGTACAAGCAATGTAACAAACAATCACTAAAGTTCATTCTTTGCACAAACTTCATTTTTAGTGCGAACCTTCAAGAAAATCGTTAATTTTTATGCATTTTTGAACTTTTTTCTGGCTGCCCATTATGTTTATAATTGTATCATGTAAGATTTATTATAATAAGATCCAGTTTATTTTTGATTTAGCTTAATCGGGTGAACCGCTTCTGAGACATTAGGGTTTCAAACTCAGGGCCAATATTTTTCCCCTACACTTTTAGCTTAACAGTAACCTCAAAGTACTAGATAAACAATAGTTTAAAATATATGACAACGTTTTGTAGGTCTGCTGGTATGAGTTGTGTAAAATATTACTGAGCCCCAAAATTAAGGGGTTTTTTTCTGTGGAGGTCATTCACTTCATTTCGAAACATCACGTTAAACCAAAACGATACAATCGAAACGATGGCGGCACTATGGAGAGATAGGTTTCTAATCACACGACCCACTGAACTTGACTACAGATGCGACTTGGCAGCTAACAAACATGCTGTTGTAAAGTTACCGGACACCCTGTATATGTAGATTGAATCTCGGACAAGGACTACCTTCCAGCTATGAAACCGAATGATGCACTATGGCTCGTCAAGTAAGGAAACTTGCGGCATCTAACTTTTTTTTAGAACGCCCACTTTTTGTTGCCAAATACAATTAAATTATGAAATTATTATTATTATTATCCAGAGGCAAAACCCTTTATGTAAACTAGTTGTTAAGAGCTATTAGATAATTTATAAATTAGTTGTCCTTATATATGTTTCTTGCATTGACTTGGACAGGTAAAACACTTATTATAAATAACTTGAATGATGAGTTTTGGTTTCAGACTCATATTCAAAAATATTTATTCATCAATACATATAGTGTACATGAATGGCGTGAAAAAAAATGTCAAACATAAGCGCTACTGCTTCACAATGGCAAACTAAATGGCATGACAATTATTTATATAATCTACAAGGTCAAATTCTTCTATGGAAAAAACGGATTGTCCAAAAACAATTTTAGAGTCTTCTTAAAAATGTTGAATTATCTATACACTTTTTATGTTCGGAGGTAGATTATTGTAGAAGAGTTAATGTTACAAAATGTAACAATGGTTAGTGTTACAAATTAAATTAAGCTCTTAAGCCGTCAAAAACTCAATGCCGTAGGTGGTTTGTCATTTAATGTATAATAATATATAATCTAAAATAACATACTTAAAAACCCTCAAATTAAGTAGACATGAGTGTTTTTTTACTCTATTGCATTTATCATGAATACACGAACTTTAAAGAGGCATTGGCAAGTAGATAGATTTAAAGTAAGAGTAAGTAGAAGGGATTTAATTTATTCCAAGGTACGGCTACATAATAAGTTTGAAAACATCAACAACAATTGAAGTATTAAAGACTTATAAACCGAGATACCAGGCAAAATTTTTTGTCGGTATTCAAACATTCAGTTGATTCTAATGTAGTGTTTTATGTGTATGTACCCATATTTCATTGCATAGATAAATATTATGATTTATATTTATCATTGCATGATAAATATAAATAAATGTAAATATGAATAAGTAATAAGTTGAAGTGCATGAGAGTGTGCAATATTCTTGAAAACTGTTCTCTCCTGCAAACGAAAACCTTTGTTTCATCGAATACAGATCCATCCAAATTTCATCATATTTTACCATCATTTACCTTCAAAGTAATAATGTCTTGGAAGAAAAATACTACAATATTATATGAAAATATTTTAGTCTAAGCTTTTAGAACATTTTAGAAATCTATTCATTCTGTATGAATTATTTTATATACTTAACTAAATGTAATGGAGCAATTACTTTTGATATTTGAGTGATATTATTTATTTAAATTACTGTACTATGTAAACATAACCAGTTTGTTTTTAAATCTGACGATGTTTTGTATCAAAGTAAGGCATGTTTTCTTTCTTTTACCTCAAGAATAATTTATAAAACAATAAGGTTACCGACCTTGTACTGTCGACAATTTATTGATTAATTCAAATCTAGAGGCGAATAATGAACAAGAATTTAATATATATATAATATTATCTTTAATGTATATATAATAAACTTTTCTGCTTCCGTCCTCCCCATGACACCACCCACATATGCTGATGTCGATCATGCAGCCACCGTCTGTCGTAGTTTGACAGTTCACCCACTCCGATGACTACTATATTTAGTCTACAGATACTTAAGTCCCACCTCGCATCAACAACACACGCGATGCCGCTGGGAGCTGGGGGCGCCACCGGTGCCGAAAGGCTTTGATTAGTTTATATTCCTGTCGGTGCCGCGTTAAAAGAAGATATATGTTCTGTGAAGACTCTAATTTGGAAGTTATTTATCTTGCGGTACAAGGCGCGTCAGTAGAACAAAAGTGATTGCATCTTGTGATGTTATACATATCTGTTCTGTTTCACAGAACAGAAAACGAATAAGCAATAATATAATTATTAAATGTTGAGCAATAAAAATTGGCATTTTTCTCCTCTTGTGGATCACTTTCACATGCTACTTTCATTGATGATCTGCCAAAACCCTATTTTCTGAATTGTATTTGATGTATGGAATCCTGAGGGAATAAGCCATACCTAATAGAACAAAATTCAAACTTTAAAATTATTTTGGCTTTATTCATTGTCATTTAGCATTCATAATTATCATAAGAATAACCCGAATTTGTTTTTTTGCTTGGTTTTAAGAAACAGGTTTTTTTTGGAAACTGTGCCTAATCAACTTTTACCATCCTACTACTAATGATTTAGTGTATTATAAGATAGAATTGTTTAAAGTTAGACTAAAATAAAAATGACGCTTTTACGGTAAAAACCCTCAACTGCCTCATCACATAAAAACAACAAACCGCAACAACTAAGTACTCCATAAACTAATATTACCTTTGACCATGTTCTATAGCCTGACACAAGTAACATGCCTTGTTGTACTCATTCTAATTTAATAAATAGCTCAATGTATTACTCCCTGCCTGTGCAAATATTGAGTTAAATTCATGTAGATCATATTTGATTCAGTACTGTAGATACAACATCAAAAACATTCGCGGTATATTGCTACCCAAGCCTTTGCCAGAAAGCACAATTAGTTGGCATTAGTTCAACTAGGCATTTATATTGTTTGTAGACTGTACACAATGTCGATTATAAATTATATAAACGTTGGCCAGTAAATTTAAGTGAGTTAAAGAAAGATTGTAATTGCTCTGCTGAGCATGGTTAATCAGTAACTGCCTTTTAATTATTGAGCATGTTAATAATAAATGTTTACTATAAAAATAAAGCAAATTGCAACTGGAATATATTTGATTACTAAATACCAGATGTATTTTTGTATGTATCCTTTTATTTTATTTTGTGTCTTACAACGTCAGTAGTATTTTTTAAACTTTTGATCGGTAACTGTCCAGACCCGTGTCTTGTTACTATCCAACAGCGATTTTTCGTTAGACAGCTTAATTAAATCATATTATGTATTGTTTATTGTTATACTTACTAAAGGATTACATACAAAAAGTAATAGCAAAATTCGTTGTGTTTCCATAGCATTGTAGAAACTTAAATATGACTTTGTGACATTGCACCGTACACGAGGTTTATTCAGAAGTGTTTTATTACTGTAAATGACGGTATAAAAAATCTAGCTCGGTTGACATAAACTACTAAAAACGTTTAAAACGTTATACATTACTGAGTCGTTAATCCTGAATTAGTACTACAACATTTTAAAATATTATATTTCGTTACTAGTGTTACTAGGCAGGAAAGTATTGTTTTGCCGGACGAGCATGATAGTTCCCGCGCGAGCCGGAAGCGAGTGAGGGATTTTCATGCGAGTACGGTAAAACCTACCGGCCGTGTAACGTAAGATACTTTTCATCATTCTACTAAAAAAATATATTTTTAATCAGAACACAATTCTTGCATTAACCACTAAGTTTCTCAATTCTTCAAACGTAACCTGTAATAAACAAAGCATTTGCTATTGCTGCCAGTGCTGTCACTACATTCCTCTAAAAAGTAACCTATAAACATGCATTAAGCGTCGGTTTGCTGCATATCAGCTGATTTACTTCTGTTTCCAGTAATTTGTAGTCCGGAAATATTTGCGGCTTAGGCCGGAAAGTTTTTTTGGACTGGTTTCGGCAATATGGGTAACATTAACGCCAAAAAACAGGAACCAAGAACAGATGTTTCTGTGTCAGTATGCTGAAAAAATAGCACAACGGTGTACCACAAGCCATTGTTAGAGCCACGATGCTTCAGCCTCCCCCACAACAGTTCTATTGAATAGTGGCGGAATGTCGCCCTAGACCGTGTTTGTAAACATGTTTGATCTGGGGACAAGCCGAGTCATCCCGGTGAGATTAGGGAATTACAATGTGATACAACTTATTGACCGATGGCTGTTGAGAGCTGCTTGTTTGTTTGGGACCTGTCAACAGAGTTGCGTTTTTGCCGCAAACTCCGCATCTTTGCTTTTCCTGTAGTAGGTAGGAATTTCCTGTAGGCATTCCTCGGAATTTCGAAAACTTCCTATGCAATCGGAATTAAATTAAAAATCTCTGTAAAAAAATTGATAGGAAAAGAATTTCGTTTAAACCTGTTGACAATAAAATTATGTACAAAATTATTAAATTTATTGCATAAATAAACCATGATCCTGAGAGAAAGAATATATTGATTGAAGAATCAAAATATGAAAAAAAAACTGAAATTAGTCCAATTTACTTCTTTAAAATAACGTTTTATGACTTCGAGTGATATACAATATTGTGAAAATAAACTTTCAGTAAACATTTCAATTTTACGACCATAGCCTAAACTTTCCAAGTCGTTGCTAGCAGTGCTATAAAGTAAAAAAAGTTATAACTTCTGAGTTGATATCATGATAGGGTTGCAAAAAACATTTTATGAAAGACATCTTGGTTTTTATATCGATCAAAAGCAAAAGCCGAGATTGCAATGTTACAACAATGTTCTCAGCTGAGATTCCTCGCAATCGCACTGAGTACCCTGCCCTGTATTATTGCAAACTGCACACATCATAAACACCATTCCAATTTAAATTTAGACACTCCCCTCACCTTGTTTATAATTAGACTGTAGAACAATCGTAAAAAGCTCAGTAACCGACGCTGTAAATAGTGTAAACAGGTAGTCCAGACACATTCCTCAATAACGATTTGTCTGGATGCAATAGTGGGCCGCGATCATGCGATAGGCTCTGGCAGCATTGAGTGGCGGCCAAACCAATTTAACTTTATGACGTTGACTTTATGAGCTGTTCAATCGCATTTATAAGTAACGAGTGATTTAAGACGGTCGCCTCCCTTTGTAAAACATTGCTGGAGTGGTTAGTCGCTCATATTGTGATTTTAATTGCTATTGAGTTTATACAATTGCTGCTTAACTCTGAAGTACTCTTGTCACTGTTTTGTTTATTACCTAGAGATCAGTATCCCTTCGAGATTTTCCGTTTTCTGTAGTAGTGGTGTTAGATTACTAAGACATTTTTCTACTAAAGCAAGTGTAAAAAGGATTTAACATGAAAGCTATTAAACTTTAAGTGTTGTTAGTTAAAGTAAGCTGACAATTATAAAAAATGCATACAGTATTGTACTTTTATCACAGAAAATATTTTTTAATTTAACTCCCTAAAACCATTTATGGGGTACTTTACAGAAAGTTCTAAAGAACGCTAGTTTGCTAGAGCACTTTTTTAAACATGATTTCAACATGAATTCTAGTCTTCTGAGTTATAATAAATTAACTCCTTTATTTGATTTATAAACTCTACAGATAACTTTGGATAATGGTCGTGAAGATACTTGATCAAGCAATCCAAGAGGATCTTGAATCCAAATTAAATTGTCTTATTTTCCAACATTTTCAAAACTTTCCTTTAAATATGATTATTCACAGAATCTTTAAAGATTATTTATTTGACAACAGTTGACAGTGGAGTTTCGACCCATCGGAGAATGATATTTATTTGGTGAAAGATATTTATTGCGCGTAAATCCTTCAATAGTGGACACATTTTGAAGGTTCTCTAGCTTTGTTTCCTGCGAAGCGAGAGATTGTTGTGCTTTATTGTGTGGGCTTTTACAAACCCAGACACAACAACTTTCAGTTATATTTATCATATTGATTTTATTTTATTAATTTAACGGTTTATTTAATAAATAATAATAATATTCTAAACAATCGAAAAATGCACAAAAGTAATTTGGAGAACATGAGGTGAACATAATAAAGAAACATGTATGAATTAAAGAAGTTTAAACTGGTGAAAATATTACAGTTAACTTCATAGACTTCTAGTAGTGTTTAATAATTGTAATGTTGTGATAAAACTGTTAATTGCTATATGTAACTGAAAATTCCCTTAGCAATATGAAATTAATTGGCAAGTCTACGACCATATGTAACTTTTTTTTTGATCATAAAAAATTAATCAAAAGACTTGCTCTTATAATTTTCTCTTAAAAAATTTAACATAATTTATCCTGGATTAAGAGATCGCTAGTATAGGGAAATTTTAAATTAATTTTTCAACTTTTATAAATATGAAATAAGTTTAAAAATAAACCTTTTTGTTAAATAAAAGTTTTTAAGGTAGCCTTTTATCTAGATGTGATTGATTTATCACGCTAAAGTGTCTAATATCAAATAATGTTCACTATTACACATTACAATTAATTCTTTTTTTTAATCGCCAAAACTTGCACGTAATAAATAATTTACATTGCAAGGATTATGCTTAAGATGTATTAATTAATAATAATTGTGATCAGCACATTCGAACTGTTCGTACTCGCTTTATGAGGGACTCCCTTAAGACAAACTCTGAAAAGTTAATTGTAGGAAATATATATATATATATATATATATATACATATATATAGTTTACAAAAATGCACAGTCTGCAAAATTTAGTATTTGTGAAGCGCGAGTTGATGAACAGCCAGATGGCTGAAACGGCAGGTCAAATGAAGAGGTTGTTGTTAAAACCAGCCAAGAGCATGTCGAAGGAAGGGTATGGGCGTACCTTAGATTGAGAGATCAGAATATAAAGCCCGCCAAGTATATCACGAAGACAGCTTTATGAAGTCGATGAAATCGATAGTTTATCGCCCCTAAGTCTATAGGACATCTCACCTTTTGCTTCAAACTGGCGATAGATATCTAGCGTGTTAACCGGAATATCCCGTATAAAAGTCGAGAACAAGATAGTTAAATTTAACAATACGTTGTAACAAGGCAAGTCTACTGGTTCATTTATCTTAGTTTGATGTGTTGCCGTAAAGGAAGATAACGATGTAATAGCTCAACACGTATACGTCTAAAATTAAATAGGCAACAATAATTTTAACAACCATGTAAATTAAATCGTTTTAAGCGATTCTGTGTTTTATGGGTTATGCTAAACTGCTGCTCCAACAGCTCTAATTGTTTTCGGTTTATTCCGAGTGGTAATGTCTTTATTTGATCGTATTTTTACAGGCTCTTGACAAGTGTTTTGAAAATGGTGTGATGTTAGGTTTCACCGTATCAATAATGTAGGTTTTTTATCTTTGAACATATTTCTAATATTTGCGGTAATCAGGGGGGTCTAGATTTTAGGCAGGCCAGCTTATTTTGTAGCATTACATTAAACGAGCCCAGGATCAGCTGTCCTCCTTCAAAGCTTGACCTACATTCGCCGCCTCTACTGACGCCGTTTTATTTTTACTTATTTCTAGTTTTTAATATATGAATAAATTCGAGTATAAGCGACAGCTACTTCAGAACCCAAATTGAGCTATGGTTTTCCGTTGATTGTGGATTGAGATTTAAGAAATCATCTACGCACAGAGCAAACATTAATTTCATGCTAAAAGTATTTCTTAAACATATTAATTTCACTTACTTTGCAAGTTTTATGCTTCGTGTTTTGAGCCATATTTTACCCCTTGACCACCTGGTCTGGTGTCAACTTGTTATGGAGGAATTTACACCAATAAGAGCAACGTTTTGGAACATCTTATCAGCGTTTCAGAGATGTTTATGAGTCGAGTTTGTGACACGGTTTAGTCTTTAGTGGACCAATTTGATCGCTGGCAGTATCAGATTGATGTGAGTTGGATCATACATTAAAAAATAAGTGGATAAACCAGAATTCTTTGATCAAACTAATTAGTTGGACAGTTAAACTTAGATAATTTATTCAAGGGTTATTTACTACACCTGACGTAAATAGTTTTGGTTCATTGTTTATCTTCTTTCCAACTATACCAAAGTGTTTTTTTTTTAATATCCAATCAAGATTTAGAGACTAAAACTTGTCTCTCAGCCAATAATCTAAAATATACATTTCCAGCTTGATTCTTACAACATGTGGTTTTTTGAGATGAGAAAAATATCTACTCCGCAAAGTTAAACCTCTCATTACGGTGTTAAACTTGATCGAAATATTCTCTACAGCTATATCAAATTGCATAATTACAACCGTTCCCATTAGTGTAAATAGAGCATAAATTTTAGAAGGGGTCGGGTTGAGTAAAATTTTTTATAATATCAACGTCTAAAGCGTTTGTGCTACAAACAGTTCTCCACAGACAATGAGGTCACTTATTCACGCAACAAACTCAATCTTGGAAATTTGAATTTTTTTCTTGAATTTTTTTTTAATAAAACATCGCATAACTAAGCGGATACGATAAAAAAAACTAAGGGATTTTGTACCGACCAAATAGTTGAGAGTGGTAAGCGGCTTTTTTCTCTGAAATTGTACGTGGCCCGACCATGGCCGGATTGTCGTCTGCATTATACGACTGGCTTTACAGCCCCCCCCCCCAAAAAAAAAGAGTCAGAATAATCACCTTACCAAATCAAATAATTTCGTTCGACCGGCAGAATGCAAGTTGAAAACGTATGCTCATTATCACATTTTTCTGGCGTTTTAATCGTGTTTCTCTGTTATCACAACTTTATTTTCCAAATGATTTATTTCTCTGTAAAACTTATTGTAAAAAAATTATTGCTATCAAAATAAAACTAAAAATTTGCTACCCCTGTTCAATTTGCCACCATAGGGTACAGACCCTACACCTCCCACCCCTCACACCGCTGCATAATATATTTAGTATATATTTTATAGCAACATCATTACCCTTAAACGCCATACAAACCGGACCTTGATAGTACTATACATATCACACAATATCACTGAAGACATTAAAGACATTTTTTAATGATAATCTTTATTCTAATCAAACTTCTACTGTGTGCAAAAAATTCAATTTATAGTTTTTTTACTATTCGCCTTTTTATGTTACAACCATTATGGGTAATTTTGAACCCCCTAATAATAAAGAGCTCTGATTACTTTAATTTTAATTTATGAAAAAGATTAGCAGATGTTATTTTTTTACTTGACAGTGTTTAATATGTTTAATGTGGTTAAGAGAAGAGCACCCAAGATAATGTGGAGAGACTGGGATTAATTGTGTACTTAAGAACAAACTGAGGTCGAGGAAGATGTATAGCTCACAGAAGTATTAAACTCTTGGCTTCTCGGCCGATTGCGTCTCTTACCGCCTTTTGTCTTGTTAGTTCGGCATTCCGTAACCGAGGTATTTGAATATAAATCCGACTAAAAGTTGTGGTGTTTGCTATAATTTTATTAAGTTTCTATTTAAAATGCTGTTGTTGTACATGTCTCAGAAAAAGGATTAATATGTACAGAAACATAACTACATCCTATATAGAGATATGATTCGTATCGGTATTAAAATATGTAGTTGTAACGCGTTGCTGGTCGATAGTTAATCTCTAAAATATTTGTGTGATTAAAACAAAGCTCTCTATTCAAAATAATTTTTATTTTTTTGATTGAAATGGGGCGTAATAACTTTAATTAAATTTATAGAACACAACCAAAATGCAAACACAAGCCTTTATTTTCCTTTATTTTCTGATCGTAACTAAAGGGTATAGTTAAACTAAACTATAACAAAGATAGTTCAGAGCCACAATTATTACCTAGTAAATGTTGGCATTCGTAAATAGGTCTGCGGGGTCTGTGAATTTACGTTGGGGAGGCCCGCTGCTAGAGGTTTTTAAATTAGTTTCATAAATCATCTATCCCACTTTAAATACAATTTATTATTCTATTATCACATGTAATTAATTACTCTATTTTACAATAAATCTAAAATTTATTAAAAATCGGTATAGTTTAACATTTAATTCATTTCAATAAATCAAATTGCTTTTCCTCGGTACGTTTTTGGGTCGAACACGTGGCTTCCCCAAGGTCTTCTGGATGTTTGATCCTCCACGGCTCATCCTTGGTCTGACTTTGCCCGTCGCAGGATCCATAAAGTGTGGTGTTTAAAAGGACAGTAGCTGTTGCAACAACGGCCCAGCGTCGGTCATCGGACGCAAATATAATGTACTCTCCGGACTTTCTTGGGTCCAGACAAGTTTATTCGGCTTGATTTCAAGGGAGACGGACGTGCGGCTGGCAGGTTATGTCCCAATCAAACATGGCTGGGGGCGGACCACCGAGCTAGCGTCCTCCACCCACACGGACTATCATGATTCCGTATCACGATCACAATAACGTACGGCAAAAATTAAAGGTAAACCATTTTTAGATAAAGGATTTGTGTTCAAAAAGGCAATTAAACACTTTCTGTGAGCTATTTTGATTCGTCCTACATGATATTTACGGGATTCGTAACATGGTATTTTTAAAATCCGCTACGTATAAAGATGGTTGAGTAATTTTGACCTAACAGATACATAGCCAATATGATCAATCGTCACAAAAAGTAGCCGCATTCAATGACGGAGATTAATTAATAAGTTTAGGTCTTCATTTTTTGTTGAATAAACTTTGAAGAGCCACATGCTTATTTTAAAGTGCACGAAATTTATAGTCGCTAAGTAAATGAAACAAATTAAAAACATTTTGAAAAATTTTATTTTATTTTTCAGAAACGGATCAACACCCTACTAACTGTGATCGGGGAGTGATCGTGAGCTAGTCTCCTAAAAGTGAGTTACGTTTATTATGTTTATTTTTAGATCCAATTATATTTGCATAGGTTTTTTTCGATTTACCAGCATAGACTAGGACAGGTAAATACCACTTTTACCAAATGCTATTGCAGTACAATAAATACTAGAATACTATTACAGCCTTGCAAAGATATAATACCTTTCATTACTTTCCTTATAGGACTATGTGTTTACTTCAGTTAGCTGTTTTATTTGAAATTCCTACTCCATTGTCAAATCGAAAATAAATATTAAACTTAAAGGTGCCGTGGGCTCCTCCCTATCGTCTGACTTTCACAAATGTTGTTTCCCGCAAACTCTCACTCAGAGTTCTTTTCAAAGGCTCATAGCCTAAATTATTAAAATATGATCAGTACTGTAGGAGAAGTCTTAATTATAAAAACGTCCCTAATATATTTAATAATAGTATATTTGCCCTCATAATTTGTACTGTGATCTCAGTTACACGAAAACATAAGTTCAGTTTAACATGAAAAACAACTCAGAATTACAAAATACATAGTTGATGGTTGTTAAACGAACAGGTCAGATCCATAATAGATGACATTTCAGGATTATTTATGAAATGCAGGTTTCTAGTTGTAACCTGTGGGTGACTCACGGCTTTATGGAGTAACGGTTGTCCCCAGACCAGGCGCTCACTAGTAAACTCTGATCTGACGCCGTATTGATGGATCACCCAAGGGCCTGAGCAGGAATTCCAACCTTCCGAAACTCCAAAACTTTCATTTTTAAGCTCCACTGTGGTTTTAAAAAATTACTCTAAAATAATGTAATAATAATGTACAACAATAGTGCGAGAATTTCTAATTTTAATTTTGAACGGGATCTTAGACAAAACATTCAACCTTCTGCGATCAACAAAAACATTCGACATTATAATAGTTTGCGATAGTATAGCAAAGGTTCATAGTATAGGTAATATATGCATAGTATAGCAACACAATAGAAGTAGAAATATTTGGTTAAAATTTATCAAAATTTAAATTTTAGCTTTAATTCAACTACGAATTCTTTGAATGTAATTTTGAAGTCCTACTTATACATTATTGGTATAACTTTCGTATGTGCACAGCCTTTTTGTAATATTTTTTACAACAGCACTCGAATAGGAGTTTAATATTAATATAGGAGTCAATACACACATTTTCTTTGCTCCAATGGCAGAGCAGGTACTAAATGCTTTACAATTGTCCTCAGCAAGTCACATTTGATTATTCGCACTCGGTGTTTACTGGGTCACCGTACTTGGTATTTCCGGTCTGAGATTAGAGTCAAGGTGAGGTCTGCCTCGTAATATCTGGGGCAGGGGACTGTCATTAATGCTTGGCCTGAAATTCATGTAAGAATATTACTGAATAGTATTTCTTGAAACTAAGGGCCAGTTAATCAAACATAGTTTAAACTAAACCGGATAATTGTCTTTGAAAAGCATGTGGTAAGATTTTAGTTTCAACTAGATTTTAGTTTTAACTGGACTAGAGAAAGTGACTCTAAATTATTTTAGTTTTTCAAAGAATCCCAGCACCTGTACCTTCAATAACTTCATAACTATAGTGAGTTGGAGATTGTAGTGAGTCCATGGTGCAAATGGTAGCAACCTCGGCCTCGGAACTGCGGCAGAGATGTCGCAGGTTCAAGTCCCGACGTTGTACACTTTTAACAGTACTGTTAACCCCCTGCCATTTGGGGAGATAAATGCAAGATAAAAAGAGGCCGCCACACTCTTAAAAAAAAGTGTAAAAAAGTCAAAATACTCATACGTATTCATACGTAGTGAATGCCTCAGTAGTCTATCAACTTTTATTTTAGCTCTGAAATATCTATATGAAAACACTGCAGTGTGACTAAAAGTTTATAAAACCCAGGATTGTGGGTCCTTAATCATGACTAGCTATTACAACTGCCATAACCTCATTATAACGGGTATATTAGGTGATTACCACCAGGGAATTTGCTTTTATTTCCCTAGTCATAAAAAAGTGATTGGATGATTTGAAATTATCTTTGTATGATCTCAAATTTGAACTGGGATTTCGTTCCCCTGGTTGGCACTTACAAGGTTTATCGGTATCATTAGCTTTTTTACTTTTATTTAGATGAAAAATGTTAGTTTACTTGAATAACTAATAAAACCTATTCAAAATAAACCGACAGTTTGTCTATATTATTTGTTTGGTCTTAAACTTAATATCAAAAGTGTTGTTAATGAAAGACGGTTAAGTAGGTATAGACACAATATTGAATATGAATATTAAACAACTAAACATTGTTTACATCAAGTTCGAAAAATTGTTACCTTTCCCAGTTTCTTCATCTTTGGTTTTGTTAAGGAAGTGAAAAGTTTTTTCGAACATGGACAATTAAAAGCCTAGCATGCTTCAGTTGAACTTACTGAAGACTTAATACTATCATCGATTTTTACAATGTAACTAAATTTGCAATTAATTACATCTCAGGCACATACTAAAGACTAACCCATAAACGTATAAGTATTTTTAATATTAAAAAAACATTTGTATAATGATTTTTTAATTATTATTTTTTGACAAATTGAGTTTTTGAAACAAAATTCTATAATAAATGTAATTTCTAAAGCCTAGACCTCGCCGTTTTCTTAGTTTTATTTTACCTTGGTTGGGAAATAGGTTCTTTTAAATATATCAAATCGTAACTACAACTATAATTAAACAATTAATCGGCCAAAAATAAAAAATTGCTTGTTTAAGCCCGCTCTTTTATGTATAATTTTTTAAATAGAATGTGTTCTTTCAAGCATTCAGTAAAATAAAACAGTTCATCCACGTCGAGATGCCCTAACCAGGAACCACTCTTTCCGGTGATGAAGCAATAGTGAATAGGCGATTTATAAACAAATCTCCAGGATTGGTTGTTTCAGGGATTTACGACTAAATCCCCTGATATGGGAATTTGATAGACTTGACGACATGTCTTCCGAAGGATTAAGATTATTTATCTATACTGTATTCTTTATTTATTAACTCGTTTATCGTTGTTTTCTCATGCATGAATAAAATTCGTCAGATTCCTTCACATTAAACCGACGAAGTTTTCAGACGTTGCCCTTGGTTCTACCACAAAGACTATCAGTTTTAGTTAAACGTAGTCTTTATCTTTCCCTGAACACATTTTGTGTTGGGAAACATGCAAAATCAAAATTTATTTAACCACCTCGATCTAGCCACTGACTTCAATAATATAACAAGTAAATCTATGTTTTTCTTTTAATAAAGAACTTATTTCAGAATTCATTAATCATTCGCCATTTTCCTTAAAATTTCGTGAACGTGATTTAAAATGGCAATTCTTCTTTTTTTATATGATCTACCTTTCAAACTCACATGTAAATAGTGTTATTTTTACTACGGATATTCTGATAATAATGTAATTTTATGAATAACAGTTAATATTTCATAGTCCAAAGACGACCAAATTATGTGATCTAATCAAACAACCCAGTAATTCGATCTAAATACGATTACAGCCATTAAAAAGTAATGATTTGCCAACAAATTATTCTACATTTTAAAGTTTTGGTGGATTAATTCCCAAGATTTTTAAAATAATCCTGCCAAATGAATAGATTTTAGAGAGGGTTTAAAATAATATGTAATATATATTATTCTATATACACATATACCGGGTGTCCCATGATAGTCCCCCCCTAACCTTTTCCAATATTTCTTCAAATATAAATTCCACACCACCCCCAAACATTATTGGGTAGTTAATACTTCAGTTTGAGGGGGTACCCAATTTTGGCCGCCATCTTGGATCCGCCATATTGGACCCAAAATAATTTTTCAAACGTAAAAGTGGTGTTGTGACATATTCATTTGGAATTCGATTTTTTTACTGATTACAATGCCGCAATCCATTTTTTAATATCTAGTTTGGTTCTCAAGATATGGGTAATTATAATTAATTAATTTTCATCCAATTTAAAAATTACAAATTGATAAAATAGGCCCATAACCATAACATAATGCTAGATAGTGACGAATAACCACCATCAGTCATTGTTGAGCGATTTACACTTAACTTTCACCAATGTAAATTTTTTGGCCGCCATCTTGGATCCGCCATTTTGAAATGAGGTAAGTTATTTCAAATATGAAGTTAGTATTGTGACCCATCATTTCGAACTAGTTTTTTACGCCGAACTTAATGCCGCAACCCGTTTTTAATTTTGGTGTTTAGTTTTCAAGATATTGAAATTTTTCTAATAAAAATCTCAGAGAATATGAATTTTTCAAAAACTAAGTTTTATAGCTAAAAACAGGTTGCGGCATTGAATACGGCGTAAAAAACTAGTTCGAAATGATAGGTCACAATACCAACTTCGTATTTGAAATAACTTACCTCATTTCAAAATGGCGGATCCAATATGGAAGCCAAAAAATTTACATTGGTGAAAGTTAAGTGTAAATCGCTCAACAATGACTGGTGGTGGTTATTCGTCACTATCTAGCATTATTTTCTGGTTCTTGGCCTATTTTATCATTTTTTTATGTTTAAATTGGTTGAAAATAAATTAATTAAAAGTACCCATATCTTGAGAACCAATTGAGATATTAAAAAACGGATTACGGCATTGTAATCAGTAAAAAAATCGAATTCGAAATGATGGATCACAACACCACTTTTACATTTGAAAAAAAAATTTTGGATACAATATGGCGGATCCAAGATGGCGGCCAAAACTGGGTACGCCCTCAAAATGAAGTATTAACTACCCAATAATGTGGTGTGGAATTGGTATTTGAAAAAATATAGGAAAAAGTTGGGGGGGGGACTATTATGGGATACCCGGTATAAAATAATATATAGAAGTATATTGGGTTTAAGGAAAGTAAATATTTAATTTACATCTTAATACTAGACGTATTTCGTTTATTGAAATGAATGTGTTAGTTGTATTCATTTGGTCGGTTTAACATCACCACCGGCTGCCAACCGTGCCCCTGTTTCATAAACTTCCTACTTAATCAATAACTGATCATTTAAGGGTTATAAGCAAAAATAAGACAATTTTTAATTCCTTGAAAACAAAGTTTCACGTCAATCAAAATATAGAAGTTATTTTAAGTATTCGTTACACATTAAAAACTGCTTAGAGAATCAATGCTTGTTTTAAACCTCAATGGTTATTACGTTTGGTATATTTCTTTATAAATACGAGGGGGATTTTCTTTTCACAGTGAATGGGGTTCTTTGGTGAAGTCTACTGGTTAGCAATTTTTCAAATTAACATTTAATTCATGCTCACTCCATGTTAATGTACGATTTTTTCCGTTCAAAATTACGTAGTTTACCTCATTCTAGGAACAGGTAATCTTAGAAACAACACTCGTTGAAATGTGACTCCCTAACACATTTTTACTTAGGGTCAATTAAGTTATTTTAAGAGGCCAGCTAAAAAAATAGCCTGTCAGAGGAGGGCGAAGCGGCTGCATCCGAGTTCTGTTGACTGGGAAATCTGTGAAAGAGGAGCTTTAAAAACATGCGTAAGGCCTCCACTATCCCCTACTTAATGAATATTCAGCTTGGAGATAAATTAGAAAGAAAATATTTTTTTCTTTACTCATCTTTAAAATTCCCTAAATGTACTGGTTTATCATTATTGCGTAGGTGATTCTCATTACTCTCCACCTAGTGACTTCTTTTAAATCAACTAAAACTTCTTTTATCCTCTAAAACCTTAGGTTGCAATAATCTACCAATATTATGGTGCCAAACCTCTTGAACTGTTGGAGGGAGTGACCTCGAAGTGGAGTGGTGTGACTCTAAAGAAACTCTCCTAGAAAACAAATGTTTTATTAACAGCGAGACAATGTATCTCGCATACTGAGTTGTCATCAGCGGTGTGGGTCTATAATACACAACACATGGCAGGACTGTTAAGTGACTGACTACTGTCGACTCTTGAGAGGGTATGTCTGTGCAGTGGTAATTAATATATTCTATGTTTTCGAGGATAAGAAGTAGTTATATAGCGGATGTAATACAGAAATATTTATTTTTAATTTTGATCCCAAGAAATATATTGCATCAAACATTCAATCTTCTTGTATTGACTCGTCATTTTATCTGTCTATATTATAGTTTCCTGTTAATGTATGATGTATTACTAGGATAATATCTATGGTTGTCAAAACTCGGGCGATTCGTTGAAACGTTCCAATGCTGAGCGTCATCATCGCGGAGAAAAACAACCATCTAAGTAATTAATTTTGGTCAATAACCTCCTACTAATGCAGATAACTTTGAGATGTTTTGAGAAAACTTTTGACCTAACTTGATTAAATATACATCCAAAACGGAATTCCCTCACTCGTCTACTTGCACTTTTCAGTCCTCACACAAAATATGCCTGAAAGAAATATGTCTATTATTATTATTTGATAACTTATTTATTTATGACCAAATATTCGAAAAAATACCATTTCTTAAACCTTCGGTGAGCATTATCGGAAAATCTCTGAATAAGACAACTCAGACTCTCTTATACGACAACGTACCTCCAGGTTTGAAATTCTCAGGTAGCAAATGAAATCTGTTATCCGGTCTCCATCTTGCTTCCTCCTCCCCGCAGTCTTGAGTCCCTGGTGTGTGCCAAGACCACGGTGCAGTAGCAGTATTTCACTGGGCACCAAGTCACATTACTAACACTGCAAGGCTGTCTATGTGCCTGTAAGCTCGACCTTGCACATGCAGGATATATGTCACTCAAGCGGTTCCGCGCACAACTATCTCCGTATCTTCTTGTGAATTACTTGTATTACATAACTCTTTGTATATACCGTATACCTTGATATTCTTTGTTGGAAATGACTACTAATGCCTTTCAATAGCGTGTGTCAAGTGTTGTTAGTTTTTCATAAAGATGTTTAATAAAAATCGCTTAATCTATAGTTACATACATTATTGAAAAGCTTCGAGCAAGAAAATTCAATGCCGTGTATCTGTTACAAACGGTTATTTGAACAGTTAATTAAAAATATGCATGTTACCAATATTAATATATTATGTGTTTTCATTGTTCTAAATTAAAAATAAATATAAAATTGAAATGCCTCATTTTTTTAACTAGTGTAATGGAAAAAACTGGATTCAAATGAGTATTACGAAATTTAAACAATAAAAAGTGCAGATTAACTGCATTACCGACTTTATTTAAGAAATATGCAGATATGTATATTGCTTGGGACTCTACAACTTCATCTTAAACTATTCTCACTATCCAAGGCGTTTCTTACTGAAAGTCCTGCTCGCTTTCAAGTCATTCATTCAGATAAGCAGGAGTATTTCTCGGTAATAATAATTTTAAAGATAATTTCGTTTTTAGAACATTGTCCTACAAAATACTCTAAACATGAAACAACTTGTTTGCCCTGAATAGTAATGTGTTCAATGATAAAATACTTGTTACGTTTATTATTCATAAGCCTGTGTCCGTAGTACACAACTTCAGACAGAACACGTAACATGTGCTTTGACACCAAAATCATAAATAACTTTGCAGGCCGTGTTTGTTTC
Source organism: Flexamia atlantica (assembly GCA_035578135.1). Classification (NCBI taxonomy): domain Eukaryota; kingdom Metazoa; phylum Arthropoda; class Insecta; order Hemiptera; family Cicadellidae; genus Flexamia; species Flexamia atlantica. The sequence goes on along the minus strand of JAQJVK010000005.1, from coordinate 16,157,031 downwards.
TTATCAATAAAAACCTTGTTGAAATGTAACCGACATGTTGTTCATGGTCTTGTACTTGCCTGTTTCAAGAATGGCCGTTAAGGCAACCTTGCAGATACACTTATACAAGTTCAATTTTAATTAACTGGAATATATACACAATCGAGTGTTATATAGGATTTTGAAGACATTTATCAAAACCGACAAATGACATAATATGGTAAAAAACTAATTACATACACATTTTAAGAAGTAAACTTAAATGTATCCAAGTTCCCTTATGATTGAAATCTGATCAAGTATAAAATATACAACACTTAAAAAACTCTATTTGAGGAAAATTTTTAAATGGCATGTTAAAAATATGATTCTAAAACAACCAATGAAGAGTTTGCAATTTGTTTTCTCTTAAGTAAAAATGAAAAAAACGCGTAGATTAAGGAGGTAGATTAAGGGATCAGTTTTTAAATAGATGCAGAAATCAAATATAAACTCTCTCCAAAATCTACAGTCTTTCTATGTAAGAAAATAATATTTTTCGAAGCGTGTAACCTATTCAATAATAAGTAATCAATTTCCCGATCGCACTCTGGGGGTTTTAAATGGCCTCCGTTAATCCACAAATCTTGAAAAGTCGTTTTCGCAATAATTTCATTGATGACAAAAACTGGTCCCTGGTTCATTCAGTAGTGGCGCGTTTGGTTTTAATGTCTGTCGCCGACGAACCGGTCCTAAGCGATATCTTCTGGCGGCTCATAAAATATGTTAATTACCTGCTCAGAGTCACCGGCATAATTAATTAGTAGGGGTCTACCGAGTATAACTAGCAAGTGTGAGTGGACATCGGTGTTCTAATTCTAGGATGTCGCTGAGCCGTTCGGCCTCAGGAAATGTGATTGTTTAGCGAAATCTATTATGGTTATTTTATTAAAATATATTTAATTAACTATTTGTTTATATTAACTCTAACCAGTGGAAATATTTACCCTTTCAAATAAAACATGTCATTTAAGAACATAGAGCACTTAAAAATCATAAACTGAATACATTGTTGTACAAACGAAAACTGATAAGGTTGCATTGAATAAATGGATGATGGTAATGATTGTGCAAAATTATAATGTTTTGAAGGAGTGTTAGGTTTCTTTTTGTTTTCTATCAAATGTTAGTTAATGGTACGAATTGTCGTTAAAGGAGCGTACCGTTACGATTCGCTAAGGATGTGTGTTTTTGATAATTAAATGATAGATTATATAAGATATAATACCTGGCTTTCAATTAAAGTAGATTAATTTATCTTTATTGACAATTAAAAACGTTAATGAACTAGCCATGTAGCTCATTCCTTTAATGGTAAAATTACGCATTCTGATAACGTTCTGACATTGTTATTAAATTATTCATTACTTTTTGCGGTAAAAGTTACGAATTAAGATGTCAAAACTTCTGTAAAAACTTTACTGCTCTTTACGGGAATATATATATAAAGTATTAAAAGATATTTTATGTAATTGCTCATATAACCTCAAATTTACGTTACAAATTTATCTCCTAAAATTACCCTAAGTAAACTAAACACTAATAATTCATGCAATTAATTGACGATAATTGGTTTGATAAGGTAAAAAGTTAATTTCCAAAATTACTTGTAAATTAGGAGATGTATTTGCAAATATTTCTTTCAGAGAGCGTACCAAAATTTATTTCTTGACTGGGCTGACAACTGTCGCTAAAAATATTCTGCGAAAATAATATTTTCAAGGTTTATCCAGTGAAATCTAATACACAAGTCCTAAGAATGGTCTGAGAAGAAGGTATTTCAGAATCAGGAGACTTAGTGACACCATTAGTGGACCATCAGTGTCCGCGAAGGTGTGTTACGGCCCGTGTGTGGGAGACCCCAACGCGCGATATGACAGAAGTCGCTGGCGGCCGTGCGAAATGATGTCGTAGCTCGTCGGTAATGGCCCTGGCGACACTAACTGGATGGCACGAGCTTATAGATTGTGCTGCTGGTACCTAAACTTCACCAGCTTCCCGCATGTTTACTTTAAGAACGTCTTGTATATTTATGAGTCTCTGAAGTTATTTTATTGGTTTAATGTTTATCATGCTTAATGATTGCTTGGTGTTCTGTTGCGGTATATTAAGCTTCGTTATATAAGAGCTATAGAAAAACGTTTATAAATAAGAAATGTTTGACAGGTCTCGAACTATGATCAAATAAATTTTAATTCACTCTCAATTAGAGGTTATAGTTTTATATTATTCTACTATTTTTTATTACAATTATGCTTTTGTGACATCATTTTCATCATTAACATCAGCCAAAAATAAAACCGTTGGTTTGGATTGTCTGATTTTTGTTTTTTTTTATTTTTATTATTTAATATTAAAATAATCATCAGTTTGAAGTTAATGTAACAATTGTTAGTACTTTTGGACGTCAGCAACGAATTACCTTCCAGTGCTTACTGCTTACTACATGAGTCTTCAAGTAATTTAGATATTTTCAACAGGATATTATTTTTAATCGGTCAAAAGTCATAAAGGTGTCATGCAATAATCCAGCTTTACCAAGCAGTGTTTATTACCAATGAGCTATGACATAGCCTGGCCTTAGATCACGGGCTGGTGCACATAATTAAAATAAAATTAAATACAGTTACGCTGATCATTTAGAAGTCCATAATGTATTCTATCAGTTAAGACTCGATGTATTTGTTAACTGTCAAAACTACAAAACTATTGTTGAATTAGTTTATACTATATATTCTTTGGATGAAAACTTCTTTAAAGCCAATTTTGCTTGACATTCCTGCAAAACATTAATTATATAGCACAGAAGTCATCTTGAGCTTTACCATTGGTTTCGTAGCCTTTACACTCAATAGACTTTAGTCTGATTTCTACTTAATAAGTGTAAACTCCACTACATCGTTGTTTTCTCTAAAGTTTAATCAATTCAATGAAACTAAAAATAGCACTTCTAAACACAAATAACATGTAAATGAGCGTTGTGCGCAGGCGTGGCGCGTGCGCCAGCCAGACACAGACACAGGCGCAGGCGTCGGCGTCTCTAGCGCGTGCACCGGACGCAGGCGCAGGCGCCGCAGTGCCAAGGCCGTTCATCACGCGCAATTAGCTGGCGAATTCGCAGTTAATTGAAACGATTAATTAGCGGGCGCGAGCCCCCGGCGTTGAATGGGCTGAGTATGGCTCCCTAAAACCGCAGCGGGATTGATGTGGAGTGTTCTGGGTCTTTGCGAGTATTAAACACACGAGTTGTACTAAAACTAACAGGTTGTTTCAGTAACTGGAACTACTAAAGGAGAAAAGAGGATACAAGACATGTTTAGTAAAATATATATTTTACTAATCGAAATACCACTTTGTCGAAAACAATGATTGTTAATACAAAAAAAGTTTAGTTTTCCAACCGCTAATTTTAGTGTTGGCATTTCTTAATTATTTAAACTTTTAATTAAGTGTATACAAATAATAATTCCATAGAATTTGGACATGCTTTTATGATTAGAGACTGATTTCATTGATTGGTTAAATTATATTTTCTTTCAACTCACATTGGCATATTGGCTCGACGCCCATCACACAACCTTCACTGTTATTACAGTAAGGGTCTTATAATCTCTTGATCATCATATGTTTGTGAGTGACTAAGTTTTAAGACACAAATAATAAATATTTACTAAGCTCTATGAAATTCTCTCAAAATCAGTCTTTTTATCGATATAATATAGCTTCAATCCATGAAATGTAATAGGTGAGGCGTACCTTGCAAGCAGAAAATATAGGTAATAATGAATATATCACTGTAGTTAAGTTTACATTACGATTCAAGGTCAAATGGAAATTGATATTACGATCCATAAAACAAATACCTTTTTGCCGACTTTCCACGAACATTAATAAAACTTAGATAAAACACCCGAAGACCAGGATTCTTCATAAACATAACTTGTTTGTATGAAGTATACCTTTCTGTGATAAATTACCTTTGAACTCTGACTGACTTTTACTTTATTATTCGCGCGGTAATTCATTAGTAATACCACCCTACTGGTGACTTAAATTTACTGTTAATAACACGCGCTGTTAATAAAGCGCAAAATCAAGTGCTTAATGAATGGCTAAACCTCTTTTAAACTATCAAATTAATTATCTAAAATATGTTCCAATCTGATGATAATAAACCACCCATCAGGAGTTGTAGGGCCCGGGCTGATGGATCTGTCAATAGCGGCCCGCGGCGCGGGGCGACGTTTAATCACCATGATGGGATCGATCATAATTTAATTATTATAATATTATTATCTTTAAAAATAACACAGCCGTCTAGTGTAATAAACCCTGATTAATAAACCCAATTAGCCAAATATTAATTAAATTTTAGCTTTTAAATGTGTAGTACCTACTTAAATAATTTCAAATTCATGGTGGATATAGTATTTTAATAGAATTCAGTATGTGTTCCTGTTATTTTCATTGTAAACCTAAATTTGAAATATGTCAAATATTCACCTAATTTACTTTTTATCACTTACAACTAGAGTTTACGTCTGATTTCAAGACTTTTTAATTTATTGATTAAAAAGTTAAGACTCCTAAAAAACTGTTATAAATTATGTTTTACGATCCATGGAGGTTTTATTCATGGATAAGTTTCTTACTTTAAACAATAATTCCTGTGTAATGGACGCTTGAAGTTTAGATGTACCGTAGATTGCAAGTGCAATTAAGGTAACTACAAGTTCTACAATGTAAACTGTTCTGTTACGCCACCCTCCATCTGGTAGATCAGAATTATTATTCACCTTCGTTGAAGGATAGGGGTCATGTGATAAATCCCTTTTTTAATAAATACCATTTATAAAGAAAAATAAAACCACTTCGAAGTAAATTACAACTAAAATCAAAATAAAAATAAAAATGTAAAATTAACACATTAGGCTGATTTTCTACGCACACTTAATACAATCATTAAAAAATCATTTAAGACTTTGGAATAAAAAGCGGTTTTCACTTGAGAATCGGATAAAATTATTCAATATTTTTATTGCCTAAAATAAAATAAAAAAACATATTCATACCTGATTCGGATCAAAGCATCTTCAAGAAAAATGTCAAAACCACATTTTTGAGTTGCATTGTTTGACCAACACATTAATTACAAAAAACTCCGCTAATGTATATTTTATTTTAGGAAATTACGTTGGGTCTGTCGACGTCCTTTGTTGTATAATGTCTAAGAACTGGCGCCATGAAGATATTTAAAAGATAACAAATCAGCAGATATCATCCCTCTGAGGTCAATAAACCAGTCGTTGCTTTGGCGATGCTCCACTTCGTGTAAAGCTTTATATATTAAACTATTTTCTTTTGTTCAGTATGATTAAGATTTCTAAAATTATTTATTGCAACATTAGGTTCCAGAAAAAAGTAAGCTAACCTTAAGACTACAATGAATAAATCAATGAGCTTTTCTAAAACATCGTTTATAATTTTCATTTTCACTTTCATATCTATTATCGTTTTCAACTGACAGTACTCACACTATTCTATTAACTCTTTTCTTAATATTATTGTACCAGAATGCAGTTAATGGTATATTTCAACACCAAGGCCGAAGGTGTCCTAAAAATATTATTGAGATTGCAAAGAGAGCGTGTGTAGTTTAGTAAGAGTAATGCAGACTTTTTTTATGATTTGGCTTTCTTAATATTCATCACGAAGGCTAAAACCTTTGAATTAAGCGTTTTACATCCAAATGGGGCAGTGGTGTTGCTCATTGCAAGCTCGACATGGTTGACAGGTTTGGGTTCGATCCCCGGCTCAGAGCAAAAACGTGGAACTGAGCTCCCGTGGTTCAAAAGTAACGTTAAGCCACTGGTCCCTGCAAAGGAGGTGTGCAATCTTCTTAACGTAAGAAGAATTGCTAATTGATCGGCTATACTTCTCTATTTTCCTGTGAATACTAAATCAACTTCCTTATTCAGATGAACAGTTTTCAGCAGTCTAGAGGGTTATATTTACCAATTAAACTCAAGCAACACTACCCGATTCCTATGCGATTTGAATTTGTTTAGGTGGAATTAGAACTGCATTTGTGATAAGTATCACGCGAGTGATAAATTAGAGACCCTCTGGACAGCGGCAAGACTAAACAACAAGATGCTTATTAATAGTGGTTGTCCGCAATATCACGAGATAGACCAGTGCAGTGTAGAACTAAAGCGTTGGCAAACTCCTTGATTTTCGCAATCTCTGGCGTGATCGTCCCAGTAAATTATAGGATTTTATGTCTCATCCTATTTTCAGCAAAATTAAGTTAAAATATCCCCAGTATTAACGGAAACCGACCGGTGTTTACTTTTGCTTGCTGACAAAATCTTTATATAAGAAAAATTATGCGTTTAAAAAAAATATTTATGTTTTATTTTCTTTATATTTTTACAATTTACTCTTCAGCTGTATTGTTTTATTAGAGGTTTTTTTTTCATCTGGTGAGCCCTAATATTTTTTATTCTTATTTATATTTTCAGATGATGCTACACACGAACGAGGCCACGACGCCTTAGCTCACTGGCACCCTTCTGTTGTAAGGGTAAGTAGATAAAACATATTTGTACTTATCAAAGTTTTGTTATTTCTACACCAATTATAAAATTGTCTTTATTTAGAATGCGGTCACTCTTTTTCTAGGAAACGGTTAAATATTTATTTATTTATATCTTTTCGTGAAGTAGCCTGCTGTATGTATGTGTTCAGAATAAAAGGAAGGATATTATTAGTCGTTTCTTGTAATTGTCTGCAGCATGTAATTTAAATTGGTACAGTAATTAAAACTAGTGGAGATTTAACCGTATGTATACTGACAATTTATTCAGTCGACAATTTTACATATAATTCATCCACAGACCTTGATTTTCAACTTCTACAAGAGCACGTGTAAGGTTCAATATGCATCCAGAGATAAAATTAGCTAAAGCTTATTGTTCTGACAAAGTTGTTGGCACGTCAAAGTAATAATTTACATGGGGACATTGTAACAAGGATTTGGCTCGAGGAAGACGTTTAAACAAAACAAGGTTTAAATCGCAAGTGACGTAAATGGCCACGTGGCAACCATAACCATGACGTTGAACCTCAAGTGTGACGTAATTGCTGATATTTTCTAGCGTTATGAGTCACTCCGATGTTTACAGTATGTCCCAATGTTTATTGATCGTTACACAAACTCAGGCGTCTTCGTCATGTGAATTTATTTTCCAGTGTTAATTATTTTTAGTTTATTTTTTAGAGGCCTATATTTGGTGAATGTTTTATTTTTCGGCGTTTGTCAAAATTAAGCATGTGACTTGTGTTCAGACTTGTTCCTATCTCAAATTGGAAACTAGGAAGTTTTCCCACTCAAAAGACCAATATGGCACCACTGGCATCTCAGGAACTATTAGATTTATAAAACAAGAGGGATTTCACAATTGATTTTTTTGAATTACCTGATTTGTGGCACGGACTGATTTAATAATGTAACTAATTGATTTGCTTAGCAATAATTTTATTCGGGATTTTGAACAAGGCCAGCAAACAAGGATTCAGCGTTCAATGTGTACTACTGACTGTCTCAATGACAAGAATTTTGTACAATTGGCCTTTTAAAAAAGATACTATCCAGATGACTAAATTATCACGGTGATTTTTTATAATTATATATTATGCAGGATATAGTACATATGCACGGAAACGATAAACCGATATACATGACATGAAAAGAAGAAAATATAATTCTTTAAGATGTATAAGTACAGCTTGGTAAACGTCTATAAATGAATGTTGGTCTGTAATTTATTATTCCGTGAAAGCATAGGTATCAATGTCAGCCTACACCGCTACAATAAAACAAAATCAACTTAACCAAATATTATTCCAATGGAATTCTCCGATTTGGAACCGAAAAACATAAAACCTTTCCTTGATATCTTCCTAATTCTAAGCCTTGATATCGTCCTAAAAGACTTGGACAAATCAATGTGTTTTAAGATTTACAGCTTTTTAAAGAGGTCCGAGCTCCGGGCCAGATTAGCGAGCGAAGTCCGCCCCAGCCACGTCCAAGGCTGAGTCCGTTAGTCCGGGCCGGCGCCATATATTTGCATTTTAACGCTTCGTGACATTCGGTTGTCCTTTTTATATCAATTAAGATGTTGGGCGCGGCTTTCGCTCATTGCCAAGATTGAAAAGACAGACGAGATGGGCTTTCCTGCGCGGTAGGCGCTGTGACACTCAGGAGGTGACTCGCTCCTGCGTGACCGTTGACTTTGGAAGTGTTTAAGTGCAATACGAATATAACATAGTTGATTATGTACATTCCAGTTTAATTATTATGATGAAACAAGATTGAAACCTTGCCTCTAATAGCACTCCAAATAGCACTCCTGGCTTGTCAATAGCAGCCATTGGTTTTTGCAGCTCTCCAAAGGCTCTACCAAGGGACGTCATCTCAATGTTTACATTGGTGATGTACTGGAGTTTCATTCTAGTTTACAAATTTTTACTTTATCTTCATCGTTGGTAGCCATGTTAGGGAGATTGTTGATATATTGACCTTGATTTAGTTTAATCTTTTATCTTTATCTTTGATTCCGTTTTAAATTCTTACTTAAATAGTTAAATATTTAACAGCTGATGTCTAAATATTTTACAAACACAAATTTTACTTTGTACTAAAACTTATAATTTCATTGATTAAAAAATCACAATTACGGTTTTAGTGCTTTACGTACATGTTTGTGGGTACAAACATTCAAACGAAGTCAACCTTTGGAACGAGTCAACCTACTTTCAGACTTCCTGTCAAAAAAGTCAAACCTAAACATCAAAGTGATGACACTCGACTTGAGATAAACGAGACGAGACACTGTCGCAGGAAAGCTTTTGAACACTCCAGCTGTTTAAAGTCCATTTGGGCGGGATCGTCGATTGCAGCGGTAGGCGGGATGCCCGCCAGACTTGCTGCCAGTGAGGACGGCCGAGTTACCGGCAGATTTATAACCCGAGTTGCACACTTGCATATGTTTACAGGTCGGTCTATCTCATACATCTCGTATAACTTACTGTTGGACCCGCTTTGATACTGCCGCGCTGCCTGACTGGTCTTTATTCAAACAATTAGCTCGTGGGATTTTTTTATTTTGATGGAAGTACGTCGAAAATCATTGATATAGGCATGTCGTCACTTTTTCTTCCTCAGCTACTCGATTGTGAAATATTTCACTTATGCGAATTTTTATAGTGGATAAGGAATTAGGAGTGTGTTTAAGGACCGATTATCCATTCACCAAATGAAGAACCGACGCTTTAATGCCTCCGAAACACCTGCATACGGAAACTAATCTGCTGGAATAGAGCAGAATATGCATCAGATTAAATCTTGCCGATTAGTTAATCATACCCCACTATCGTGTTTGTGAGGCGTAAAAAGATATTAGTTTGAGGGATTTAGTTACCTAACTGTATCAGTTTAAAACAATAAGTCATTGTAGATGAAATGAAATCCTACAATCCAATTAAGTGTTATTTAGCCATCAATAACTATTTTGCCTCTTTGCAGAACACGTTGGTGTTAAAAACTCCATCAAAGTGAACAAATTCGGAGCTACAGGAGCCATTGAGGGATTTAGTAAAGCCGTTTCGGTTGTGAACTCCGAATCTGTTTGTCGTCTTCTCAATCATAACATAAAACGCCGATCGAAATGTTTGGTTAAAATCTCGGTATTGTTATTCCCTGCTTGACTTCCCATATATGTTCCTTTAAAAGAATAACTTTTCATCTATTGTTTACCGAGTCGGACGTCTGATTGTTATATTCTGCATGGTGGCTCGTAAAATATTATATTAACTTCGTAATATCATTGTAAAATAATCTAATCGAATTTTTTTTTAATTCGAAAACGATTGTTCTTACTTTCGGAATTGAACGTGTGAAATATTTTTGACTTAATGTTTTCCATATCAGAGATATCATACTCGTCACAGTCCGCTTATAATAGTCTGTCCTGTATGAAATGTGCAATTATAGAACTTGACAGTAATTTCATTTGAAATCAAATCCATGATAAGGATTAAAGTTTCCTGAAATCAGACTATTTATTGACAATGTTAAATCGATATAATAACCATTTCAAATATATTTAACTGCAGTTATATGAATGGCAGCCATAATTAATTTTTTTGATAATTTTCATAAGTTTGAAATTGTTAAAAAAGGACAATAATTGTTGTTTCAACCATAACATCAAACCAAACTATTTCTTTCTTAAAATCGCCGTGCTAAGTTTGTTAGAGCATCGAGCAGGTCTTTATTAACTTATAATCACAGAGAAAATTCTCTATGCTTATAATAATTTGAAAATTTATACGGACTTACATAAAAACACTGAAGTTTTTCTATGACGAAAATAAAACTTTAACCTTCACTACCTCACATCCTTGTTTTCCTATCTCACTTATCTTCCTTATCATAGCCAGTAGATAAGAAATAACATGTAAAATATATTATGAATAATGGATCAGTTGATAAAAGTGATTAGGTCAAGGTCTACAAGGGCGAAAGGACAGGATCAGAGCAACATCTGAGCACACTTTATATTCCATAAAAGATACATTTAATTATTGATGTTATACTCTGATAATTTATGTACATTATTTATATGCTTCTAGACAAGGGTAAGTCTCCAACTTTACTCAACCAACTGAATGTTCTTAGCCACCTGCTGAATGTACGGCGTGAAACTTAGTGTTGTCAGGGGAATTTTGTATGATTCAAACTTATTCTATTTATTTATTTATTTATTCTAAGTCCTATTAGGATTCTTATTAATCTCAGGGTGAGTTCTTTGCCATAGCCCAGTTTACTTGTAGGCTATTTTATAATCCCCTAAAATGTATGTTTAAGGTCGCAGCTTCAGCCAGAGACCGAGCATCGCCCTCGTATGTTATTGTTTATCCAGCGGCAGCATCAATTAAGATGCAACAGCAATTGCTGGACGTGTTCAGTGTGAATCAAGGCCGCAGCATCAGTTAAGATGCAAGAGCAAGTGCCTTAGTTTGTGCTTGTGTTGTGAGCGCCACGTGTGTTTAATTCGGCCGCAGCATCAATTAAGATGCAACATCAAGTGCCGAAAGCGTAGTGTTAAGGAAGCCGCGCCGACGGACAGTCAGGGCTAAGTAACTTTCCTGGGTAAGTAAATGTTTCACTAATTGTGTGTTTAATTCGGCCGTAGCATCAATTAAGATGCAACAGCAAGTGCCGAAAGCGTAGAGTCAAGGAAGTCGCGCCGTCGGACAGTCAGGGCTAAGCAACCTTCGTGTGTTAGTGTATTACTCTTAATTCTGTTTATTCACCAAATTTGCCAACCTTCAAAAATCTGAAATTATTAATTAGGAAATAAGGAAAACGGAAATAGGGTAAATTGATCTTTTATTTCTGCTCGTGAAATATGATAAATACATTGCTCTTGGCTACAATCCTCAAGTAACTTTTACAAATGCAAAATTAGTAAAATACAAATATTATTATGAAAATTATTAATCGGGCCACGGGGGACTCTGCCTCTACCGTTTCTCGAATTCCTACTTCCTTATGGGAGATGCAATTGCAGACCTCTCAGAGAGAGTGTAGCATCAGCCCGTGATACGAAATCTGTCTGAAAAGGACGGCCACGGGAGCTCGGCTTATATAGCACCGATCAGCTGGGAATGGTCACGTGACCACCCGGCATAGTAATTATTGCACTCTGCAGTACTACAATATTGCACTATGACAGTGTTACCAAAATTTCATATAATCATAAATATAAATGTAAACATACCTTACACCTACTTTTACAATTATTTTCATTCATTTGTTAAATATGGATAATTCTAACCTAAAACTAATAAATATTTATTATTTTACAATAGAAACAATTTTTTTACAAATAAGTAATGAAATTACAGACTGTGTTGATATCTACAATGATGATTAGATTACCTAACCTCCACGGTAAGTGAACGACATTGTGCTTTCTAGATCATTTAAGATTATTAACGTATTTCAATGAAACTGCAACTATTACATCAATAACAAATTAAATATCAAACTAAGTCTAATCAATAAGATAATATATACAGACATGATTCTATTTTATTTACTTTTAATAGAATGGCATATTGATGCTATAGGCCATAGGCCTAAATTGGAACATTTCTCTAAACTGTTTAAGAAAGTTGACAAATTAAAATGGATATAAGATTGATAATTTTGTTCAAACAGTAAAACTCTAAACACAGGCCTACATAATAAATAAAATGTTAATCAAAATATGTAATCTCTGCTACCCATAATTTTGGAACATCACACCAGATTCGTATAAATTTACTTGTTTACTTGCATAACTTTAAAATAACGTCTTAAGTATATTCGATCATTATGGCCCAGAATTTTCCTTCGATAACGATGTAGTGTAAGCCTTGAAGACTCAATCATTTCATGTCAATCTTTATAAATCAATTCAACAATGTATCAAAAGTATCTCCTGAGTGAAATATTAAACGTTTCTATAGAAAGTAGACTAACCCTGCTCCTTAAGAAGTTAGCCAAGTTCTCTTTTATTTACCCGGAAATATTTAAATTATTTAACAACAAAACTTGTTAAAAATATTCTAAACTATTACACATCAACAGTTATTTGGATCCATTATTACTGAGACAGTTAGGAATTTCATACATTTTAGCTTCATTTGTAGCCATGTGGTTTATTATAAAATCATCTGCTGTATTAGGATAGTAAAATATAAATATATGTCAAAGTTCGGGTTTTAATTTTTATTCTTCTTTAAATAGCCTCTATATCATTGAATGAAACCAAAGAAATTGTATAAAATTCACCTGGTATATTGCCAATTCATTTTCTTAGTGATTGGACGACCATTAGCTTAGTGCTTTCATGGGCCCATTTTCAAGTTTTTTTCTGCTTAAGTGTTCCTCTTTCAGGTAGGATATATTGAAGTTTCGAGACACGTAATAATTTCTTTATTTTTATTTTATGTGTGACATCTCTTCATTATATTTTAACTCGAAGAGGAATGTTTTAGCTGACAACTTAATTTCCTTTTAAGCTCCATATTGGTCAATTGACATAACAGGATATTTCAACAGTATTCTACGTACTACATCTATACTTTTTTATTAATTTTAAATGCTCATTTTCATAAGCTTTTCGCCCTTTTTTACACGTACAACTGTCCGCTAACCTCACACTGATCGATTCGGCCATTCCACCTGTAACAGTCATAAAATCAGCGACTTCCTGCGGACCCACGCCGCTATAAACCCAAAGCAGATCTTGTAGATAGTACGTAACGAGAGTTCAGTCTCCAGTTAAGTCTCTATCAAGCCTCGGCCGTATATCGGCTCCCCAGTTAGGATCTAGGGTTGTCTATATTTGCATACAGATCGGCGATAAACTCTCGTCTTTACCTGTCGGCCATTCTTGTGATCGCGTCGTGTGAGTGTCATTGTTGTAAGGTAGGTGTTCGATACAATATAACAACTCGACAATTCTATACTTCTTGAAACGATTGTTTCTATTGCGGTATACCTTAAACCCATAATTTTGGGTAAAACATTCCTTTTTGGATGTGAAGGAATTTTCAGTAATGGTACTGTACAATAACATTTTTTGGATAAACATAAAGGCAAAAATGGGTGATGATATTTAAATATCAACCTTCCTTAAAATACAAACTGAAAGCCCACGTTTAAACTGCAGAAGAAAGGTTAAGGACATGGAAACTGGTTGTAGTCGCTACTTGCCAACAAACAAGCTCCCGTGATCCATCATTCATGCTGAATTTGTTTCACCACTTGCCAACAAGAAAACTTTGAAAAAATAATAAATCTAAACTTAGTGGGTGGCCCAGCAACACAGACACTACCTAGAGTCTGGTCGTCGAATGGTACAAGAAAGTTGCGAAGGTAAAAGGTAAACATGAGTGAATCGTAATAATAAATTACATCAACTTAATCTTAAACAATCAAAACATGAAGTATCCTCAATGATATAAATATATAATATGCATTCATACGAATACGAGCAGCTCGGCTCCATTAAAGTCTCGGTTTTTAATTATTACTTTTCAAGGTGATCGTGCAATGAATAATTGAGAAGCCGGCACCAACTTTCCAACAACTTATTCCCGATGGTACGCTGTATTGTTATCAATCATCTAAATGATGCTTAGTCGACTTATTGTGATTATATTTTTACGATTGTTTGAAACCATTAAAAATAAATATTTAAAAACAGTAAAACTAATTATATTTATTATTATATTGTGGATGTAATTTTCTTTATTGAAGTTTTTTTCAAGGGATTTCTTCTCTTGTAAAATTGATCATTGCCATGCAAAGATACTCGTATTATCAAATTCATACAATTAACTTACTTTTCCCAACAAATTACGAATCTCATTTATCGGTGAACATAAACCAGCACGCAACTGAATGTATGCATGACAAAAGTCTCCTACAGAGTTGGTTTTTGAATGTATGCAGAATAAAACTAGTCTCTCAGTGATTCACATAAATGTAAAACATCGACATGAATCATATGAACCTATATAGGTGTGAAGGATCGTTTTCCTATTTGCCACCTACTCTATTGAAAGCACACAATCTGCATTAACGACTACATCACAATACCAGCAGGGGACTGAATATATCAAACACTTGCCCTTGAGTTTCCTTCTAAGCAAGGGTCACTAAGGCCTTCCAACAAATCGAGTCACTGGAAATTATTCCACTAGTAAACATAATGAATTTTGACACGTTGTATTTCTCAGTTAGTCAAGAGAAATTGATTGTTATAGATTTTCCTTTGGACTAACCTAATTCAAATTGATTTACACATTTATGTGCTCTTTTGTCTTTTAAAATTTCTGAGTCAGCTTGCATTTTTTAATGGATCTAATTGGTTACTTAGAACCAACTGTGTAGTAAAATGTTGTACAGGGTGTTTTTTTTTTAAACGCAACCCATTTTTAAGACTGAATAATGCACATATGAATGTGTAATGAGGATTGTTTTATTAATTTTTACATTTTATACAACCTATTATTTAAATTTGATAACCTTTATTTAACATTATATGCTCAAACAGTCCGCCATTGGCATTTGTATAAAGTTATGCCCTCTCCATCAAATTCCCGAATACGTGCGTGCGAGGTACCTCTTTAATTTCTTGCATTAAATTTGTTAAGTTTGTTTTGAGGTGCTGAATATCTTGTGAATTGTTTTCTTAGGATATAATTACTACTTTACATGTCTGTGGAAAATTCATCCAGATCAGACTACTTTTACGCGAGTTTTCGTGCTTAAAGACACACACATTAAAAACGCAACCCAAAACTTGGTTTCATTGATCGGTGAAGGATTATTTCCCCCCAAGATCCCCGGATTTTACCCCACTATATTATTTTATTTGGGGATACATAAAAAGTCAGGCCTACGGAAACAATTTTCAGGATATTCAGCACCTCAAATAAAACATAACAAATTTAACGCAAGAAGTTTAATGAAGCACCTTGCAACACTTGTTCGGGAATTTGATGGAGAGAGTTTAACTTAAGGGTTTATTTTGAGAAGTGTTTTTCTTTAGTTTTAATGTGCATTATGACTTGGCTAATGCAATGTAATTTGTCAATTTGGCTGAATAAACTAGTTATTGAGTTATTGAGTTATTATTGAGTTATTGAGAGCATAACTTTAGACAAATGCCAATAGCGGACTGTTTGAGCACATAGTGTACACTAAATGTGATGAAACTGAAATAATAGGCTGTATAAAATGTAAATATCAATAAAACAATACTCATTTCATATTTATATGTGCATCATTCAATCTTAAAAATGGGTTACGTTTTAAAAAAACACCCTGTACTTTTTAATTTTATGCATCTGTTCATAATCATGTTATTGATAAAATAGTTGAATTATTAATATTAATTTAAATCGCTTGCAATATTTTACTAATCCCCTCCCCACGTTCCTGATTTCTGGTTTGGTACTGTACTGGAGTATATTTTAAGTATTCCAGGTCATTATAAGAAAACTCATAGAACTGCTCGACTCCCTCAAAAACATCCCAAAAACTTACTTTCATTTTGAAGAATAAATTATTTTACGTTCAAACACGCTCTTCAAACATATAATAAATACTTGGACACAACGTATTCAGAATGAACCAAATCCACACTTTTCCGTAGGGGTCCTTTATTATTATTTTTTTCTCGATGGTTTTGTTGTGTATTATTTCGTGAACCGTATTCCATTTATCGTGTTATATGTAACTTACTTTGCTGTATGAGAAAAGAGGTCTCGACCAGGATGACGCGGGTCGCGGCTGGGTCACCGGCGCGGCGGCAGGGCGTGCCTGGTGCGTGGTGTCTCGCCGCCGCCGTCGTGCCGTGCGGGCGCGGCGGGCGACTCAGATGTGTCCTACGCGGTTTATGATACTCCCCGCAGTTTATTATTCCATAAAATAAATCTCAAATACCCGGTAGGAGGACGTTTCCATAATGCGGCGTCTTTGACCCGTGTGTAGGTGCAATTCTTTGAGTATCCGGTGTATAAAAATGAAACTTACTCCTTGCATCGGTGAAAACCAAATTTTTGTGGTGTATCACAGTTTTGATTATCGATCCGGTGATATAATAAGAGTATTAATTTAAGAGTTGTTTAATATGTGGTTTTTCCTGTGGACCTTTGATGCTGCCTACAAACTCATTTTAAGAGGAGACTATGGCTATTTTCAGTCCCAATTACTCATTCTTGATAATGATATTTTTTATTTAAACTATAATCATGTTTTTGGGTTGTAAAACTACTACATGTGTCGTTTTATAGGTAGTGGAACAGTGCTAAATATATTGTTCTTTCATTTACTATAAGACATAAATACAAATGTCTTTCCAAATTCTTTTATCAACCTCGGTTTACTTAATGAGGATAAACCATTTATAATATAAAATATAAACAGTGAGTAACCATAAATGCTTTAAACTTTTCAAACGCAGATTATTTTAATTTAATTGAATGGATGCGTTAAATATGAATTCGAGGCTGAAATTATGAAATCGTTTTATAAAATCACATGGAACTTAATTTAATCAATTTGCATTGCCTTGAAATTTGCGATGGCCTATATGGGATGCTTGTGCGTAAACCTAAATGCAAAAAGGCAAACTTTCACAATCTGTTCTGAAAGGAGATACATAGATAAATTACTCACCTGTAACAACGAATATATGACATCTAAGTAATTGGAGTTAGGTTTTTTTAATTAATTAAACGATAGAGTGTGTTGGTTTATTGTTGTGAAGTATTTGATCGCTTGTGATTTGTAAATAATCAATTCATACTTTTCAATCGCACAATATTGAAGTTACACACTATCTTCAATTTGATTTAAACCATTTATTCTCGTTTTTATTTGGGTTTAAAGTACAATACAAACTTTTATTATCAATATCATGTTATATTTTGTAATATCAATCTGTACCAAGCTAAATAGTTTTATTTTATTTTATTGGTATAGGCCTACGTTAGTTAAAATTTGTTAATTAATCAGTGACTATCACTTTTCGACGAATAATTAGCAAGTAGGTTGTAATGCAAGCTTGACGCAGTATTAGTATTTTTATTCTAAAAACGAACGCTGTTTTATAGGCATTTGAAAACCCCACACAGTATAGGTAGCATGGTTATTTAATAAGGGACAGAACTTTCTTTTATCATTTATGATATGGTTGTTTATCACATTAGTATAAAAGCTACAGAAAATTTTATCCGTTTATATCAATATCTGCAATGTGTTTCCATGGAAATCAGAATACGTTTATTTTATAATTACATCATAGCTTAAATGTTTTAATAATGTGTTCTTCATAGTTAAATATAAATGTTTTCATTCGTTGCAATATCTCTAAAAGAGTCGATGTATCTGTGAAGGTTTATTTTAGAAATGCAGATGTATTACACCCATAAACGACGAGAGCATTCGCTTCGTCCAATAGATACTATTTTTACTACAGCCAATCAGGATTGAAAACGGAAAAGCCATCGCAAACGTCAAACATTTTACCTTAATGATAGCAGAGCGACTCATGCATGTGACCACAACTGTCTGCAGAGCGAGTTAATTTAGAATTTGACTTTTTGCTCTATAAATGTTTTCACATTTGTCGGTACCTTTGTATATTTCCCCTCTTTAGGTAGGTTTATGTTACATCATTACTACAGACACTATGTTACATAAAAAATAACGTTTATGGTGGTTTGATAAACTCATATTTAATTGGTTAAATATACTGGATAAAATAAAATAGCTAAACGACGGAATTTAGATCGTGAACGATCTCTCCCATGATGATTTGACCGGAAAACAGACATAAAACTTCCACCCTTCCACAGACTGTTCTTTTCCTTCCTAGACAAACGAAACGTGGAACGAGCAGCGACCCTCGATGATTGCCGGTTCCCGGGGCGGAAGCTTCGTGCCTCCTAGGCCGCCCTGACGTGTTAATAAATGAACATAATTCTTCAATAACAAGCCACTTAATAACGTTTAATAAGGACTAACGCGATCGCATCGTGCGTCCAAAAAAGTAGGGCCACCGAAAACGTATATTTAAGTGTGATATGATCTCAACGTAGGCCGCGGGCCGGCCCCCGCTCGATTGAGACATCCCGCCGACGAACAATGGAGCAGCGTCGGACCTGTAATGAACACTTGTGGTAGTCCTAATTGTTCGTAACGGACCTGTGATTAATTACCCCGGTATGCAATCGTTTGTGGTTTGAGTTGCGAGCGGCGAACTGTGTAATTGTTGACAGGTATTGTGTAACTTTTCGTATTAATCACGTTGTATTTTTATATTCACAAACATTGATTACTCGTCTTAAATTATGCAAGAAAACCTTAAGAATATTCAAATTGGAAGTTTTAAAGGGGGAAAATATACAGTTAATCAGCAACCAAATAAATTTCGGATTTAACATTGCATATTTTATCAAGATTCAGTGGAAAATTACCTCAGCATTTCAAAACGGAGCATAAAGCTTATTCCAGGAGATCGTTTTTTGAACCTCAGCTATATTGCAACATTTTATCGTGAAGGCGATTCGCTCTCTTAATTACGCTTTTATCATTAAACTTGTTGGAAGCGGTTCTAAATAAATAAACGCTGTGGAATGTTGCTTGAGAATTTCAACTCGTGATATTACCCTTTGACTTATTCTGTATTGTAAATTTCTGTTTCCAGGACTAATTTTAATAAATTGAACCCTTATTCTCGAAATATTATTTTTGTCCCGACCATTGTACTCATAGTAATTTCTTTTGTCGACATACATAACCGCATATGTAAATAATATAGTTTAACTTCTTTGTTTATTCTCCAAACTTAACATTTTCTGCCTCCTCAATAACTATGAAAGAGACATCTATACATTGAATTATAACTAGCGATTTCCATAAAATATTGAAATAAACTTAATTTTGACATTAGACAATTTACTACGGTTTTTAAACTCCGGAAAATGTATTTTTAACTTAAGTCTGGCTGAATGTCTCTGAAAGTTATGTCCATTTTTCAAAACTATTTTAATTATTATGTAGACTTCCGTAATTATATAGAAGTAACCACGGAATATTTTATTTTAATTTGCATCGGTATTACATCGGAGTAATAACTCGATTTTCCAGAGGAATTAATTGAATTTTCTCATGTCGTTAAACATATTTTAATATACGCGAGAAAGTAAGAAACTCATTTGTCGAAACCTGGATCCTCATAAGGAAATCTCTTGTTAGTCCTTGTTTATTGTGATCGCTTTATAACGCTTAAACTACCACCCTAAACAACATTAACGTCCAGACCATTGGACAGCTTTAATGCACTTGAAAATTATCTAATCACCCAATGGGTCTAACCACTTCAATTTTATCAATTATGTTGTTGTAGGCAGATTAAAACCGACTTTATGAGCCATAATATTAGCCTGGGACTGTATTATGTATTTAGTTCATCACTCAATTGAACGTTATTTTAAAAACAGAAAGTTGAATACTCTTAAAAAATTATTAAATCTATGGTTATTTTAATTATATTTCTTTGTGAAACTTTAATATTTTCAAGAGATATTTTTATTAGACTGATTTAATTTATATTTGTTAAATCGGTGGGAATAACCTGGATATATTTAAAGTGCAATAATATACATAGAAAACTCAAAATATTTCCATCCATGTTTTATTCAATACATTTAGTACTGATATATTTAATATCAATGTCACGTTTCTCCCAATCACATACTCTATTGATTTAGACATTTTTTATTTAGCTTTCAAAACAAATCAGGGTGTTTATGAACTTTTCTGTGTTTGTCATTCACTCGAAGGGTTTCGCTAAAAGCTATTTAGATTTATCGCAGTCGAGTGAGAGCAGTCGACCTGCTCCATCAGTTCAAACAGCAGTTGCCGAAACGGAAAACTAACAAAAAAGCGACTGGTTCGGCGTTGTTTGCTGAGACCGTTTCACCGAACGTGTGGCTCTTAAATGCGTCAAAAAAGAGTAATCTACTTTATTACCGTATTCATTAGCTTTTGTGATTACTTTAATTCATTAGCGTTAAAGCTCTTTATTCGTTAATGCTGAATATTTTCTCGTTAAACTTCATTATCTCATGTTCATTAGATAGTTGCATGGCTGTACAAATGAAACGTTAACATTTATCTTTCTCTTCTTTTTACGCTCCGGGGGAATAGTTTTTATATAACTAGGCAGCTTTCAAGGAATTCCGCTTTCAATATAGATTTGTTTAAAAAGACGTATCATCAGGCAGGTTTTCACAACATATATCTCTACAAATTGAATTTTGAAATAAATACCTCATAAATCCCCATTTTATAAACTAAGATATTTTAGCTTCCGTTTTCGTCCTTTTAAAATAATAATTACTATGAATAGAATCCACAAGACCTCAGATATAACGTGAACGTTTTTTTTCCTTAATTAAAATACATTTTATATTAAGGAATAGTATAATGAACATGTGCAGCACCGATGATAACGAATTGTCTATAATTAGTTATGGGAGTGATAAATGCAACCAATGAAATATTAAATTGTTTAAATTCCAACAAGGTTCTCCAATCTGGTGCTGAAACATTCCATAAACATAAACATGTTGAATTAAACATCTTGGCGGTGACGTAGACGGCGGTGAGCAAATGTTTGTCGCCATCTCTCCACATGTTTGCCTTCCGTCTGACAAATTGAGTCAACCGACATTTGAAATAATCGTCGCAATTTGAATTTATCAATTAACTCACAAACTTCGAAGCGTAACATGGTCCCATTTTAGTTCGGTAAACTTATTTGAATACTCCACGTGTTTATTAACTATCAGTAATGTAAGACTATATTACTTACTGTGACATACGTCAACAGCTCAAAATGTGATTTAACATGCTCAGTACATGTTTCGGTGCGAGAGAACCATCCTCAGCTGGGCACAAGAATTGATGTTTACACCAGACGGCTTCGTTAGTGAATTAAAAACACAGAACAAAAAGTACATAAATTAAAATTTTAACACAAAAACATGTCTGTTGTACGAATGATAAAACGAACTTTACATGCCAGCAGTAGTGGACAGACACATTTTGAATTAAATCACATTTTGAGCTGTTAACGTATTTTATAGTAAGTAATATAGTCTTACATTAATTGCACAGCTCAGGGGCTAAAACATAGAAAAAACTATCAGAAAATTTCTAGATCTCTAAGAGATCTAATTTATTGAACTGTCACAAGCAGTGGGCAATTGACGATAAAAACTTTATTCAGTTTTTTTACCAAACTTCTGGAATTTATACTACACACTTTTTAATCGTTCAACCACTCTCTCCTATATCTGATACACAGTTTACCTTGATAGAGCTATCGGACGTGTCGGAGAGCGGTGTCGGATCGTGCCGGCCAGGTCGGACACGCCACTCACAGCGACAGGCGTTACGCTACGTCGGCGATCGGACCGGCGTAAACGGATTACCGGCTGAACGTCGACTGTTCATTACAAACCTCTGATCTCCACGAGCCTGTCTCTCGTTTGTTCCACTGAGCCGTATTGCCCGCGTTAAATACACACTCCATTTTATGATTTGATTTTTTTCACTGTTTTGTCTTTTTTATGTGAGGAATTTGCAGGTGTTGAATGAAGATTGTGTTGTAGGTTTTCATCTAAAAGCCATTTTTTTACACTTTTAGGCAGTGATCTAACCCCTGCTTAAGTGTAATTAGAGATTCTTTACAACGTTACATAACAACAATAATAGTATGTTTGATGTGTAAAGTATCCATAAATTATATTTTACTATCGCTTTAAATGATAAACTATTGCAAATCGTACTTTTTAAAATTATTTTAATCTGAAACTTCAGATCTAACTGATCATTTATGTATGAGGAATTTTATTATGTTTTTCTTTTTTTCTAGAAAAGAATGTGGCGACTCTAGGTGAACGAAGAATGTCTAAGCTTCTTTTCAAAGACACGATTTTTGAGTGAATGTATATTACCTTAGCATGGGGGTGTGTTAATTCAGTTCTCAAACATTAACTTATTTCAGACTTTGAAACAATTTTTGCTTCATGCAAATCGGAAAGCTCTTATAACACTATAAATTCATTTATAACCCCAGCTTCGTTTGTGTCCCTGGCCAAGTTGGTGATTTGTTAGTTTATTAAGTTAGGAGATTAATATTTAATGAACGATTCTAATTTTGATTATGCATCCTTTGGTACTTTCTACAGAGTTGAATTGAACGACTGGCATGGCACGCACCACATACTACACACATGACGCACAATCTTAAGTTTTCCCTGCACAACTTTTCAAGGAACCAATAAAACCCTTCGTTTCAACAAATAATACTATAATGGAGTTGTTTTCCATATGCGGGTAGAATTATAATTACAAATAATGGGAATCATTGAAAAGAATATACTCCTGCTTTACTACTTGTTTATATTGCCTAAGGTGCTTTACTTTCCTAAAAAAACAGCCTAAACTAATTTTATGCAAGAGCTAAGATAATAGTGATAGACATAATCATTTCACGACAATGTCTCCTTTTATTTATACAAAAAAATCAATTTACGTAACAACTAATATTATTTTCATGTATTATTGATTATTAATACAACGTTCCTTTTTACAAAACCACCCTATTTGTAAAAATGGAAAAAATCAGAGAGGGTAATTTTTTTTATATCATAATCAACATGAAGGAGAATTTAGCTTAAAATTAAGATAATATATTATCAACAGTTTATTTATCCACAGGTTACAGTTGTTTTGTAATTTTAAAGATAATAAGGTTATATAATAAATAATGCTTGAAAATAAACAGCTTTAAAACATGGTGAAAATAGTTTTTGATAAATAAATGGGAACTATGTTATGAAAAATAATCATACCACCATTACATAAGAGCCCTACTCAATTACCTTAAAGAAGAATCTAAGAATACATAAAAATCATTTTTATTTCTATAACTATTACTATATGTATAACAATTTACGGAGAAAATTGTATGAAACGTATTACATATATAAGTTAAACTGAACTTCGTGATTATAGTAAAATATTTGAAAGGGAATGAACGCTCAAAACTCTAAAATCCTTTTATAAGGGAACTTTCTGTTTTCGTCGTTGGAAAGTGGGCCGCAGCGTTCTCATGAGGCTAATGTGATAAAGCCGATACTGTAGCCCCATTGTGAGTTTCAATGGACAATGGCGCATCATGTTTCCAAATTGATTCAAACCCATTACGGCTCCTCTGTCTGTTAGACAACTCTCTGCGAGCCTAAAGGTAATCTGCGTATTCAGATCGGTGTAACGTAGAGGGATTTCGGTTTGAGTAAATTAAGAGGCGATATGATTCGTATAGTCTGAATTTGGATTGAAACTTCATTATTGTTGCTTTCAAATGAGACTGTGTTCTACTTCAGTGTGATTTGTATTTTGTTTCCATGAATTCTGAATAAATAAGTAAATGAGTTCATATAAAAATACTTTTAAGACTTACTATTTTTACAAATACTATTTTTACTACCTTCAATTTTTTATATTTTAGAATTTCTTTCAATGATTAACTAAACTATTATTAAACTATTGGAATATTATTACTGTGTTCTTGCAGCTTAATTGTTGATAGAGTAAATATAAGATTTAAAACAAACTACCAAAAAACATTAGTCGATGAAAGCAAGTAGTGTAGAGAGGGGGATTGTGCGCCAGGGGAAGTACGATAAGTACAAGACGTTCCAAAGCAGGACTATTTCACCTTATCACGTCCTATACAAGGACTAATCCCGAAGCAGGACTATTTAAACTTACCTTACGTCCTACACAAGGACTTGTCCCGAGGCAGGACTATTTAACCTTACCTAACATCCAAGGACTAATCCCGACGAAGGGCTATTTAACTTAACAAAACACATACATTATTTACATTTCATGTAGGTAAGAAACCCACCCCACTATGCTTCAACTACCTCAGTGTCAACTACCGAAATTAAATAGAGAAATAGAGCTTTGCGTTTTCTCAACTTTTTTCTCCGGCTATAACTATTACTAAGCAAAAAACATCAGTGGTTTTAGCAAATTTCCTGAGAAATGAGCTATTACCGTCGTTTTAACAGAACAGAATGGACAAAAAATATCCGTTCAGGGTAACCTCAGCAATCATATTAATATTTATATTAATTGACAGCTTTTTATGTGTACTTTCTGGATATGAAGTGAGTTAATTGTGGAAACGCATTTTTACCTGCAAAAATCGCGATTTGTTTCAAAATTTAACATGAGCTTAAATGGGAAATAGAATTTTCATTTTTTGAATTTTGTTGGCTATCGTGCTAGCAAAATTCAAAAAATGAAAATTCTATTTTGTTAGCACGATAACTCTCGTAAATACCCTCCGATCGTAACAAAATTTGGTACAGACATGTAAAACTAGATTCTCTTGGACGAGTTCGTAAACCAGCCAGATCGACATATCCAAAGTGGGGTAAAGGTCCCATTTTACCCCCCAAAAATGGGTTTTTTGAGTTTTTCAAATTGAAAACTTATATTTATCCAATTATTGTTTGCACCATTAGATTTAGCTCGAAAAAACAAACAATTTGGTATTTCAAATCATTCCTCTAAGTCCATTGGTCTCCGAGATATTGCCGCTTCACATTTTTTCCCCTGTGTTTTTAGTATCAGGGCAGCAGAATGTTAGCCTACCCAATTTCGTATTTACTCTCTACTGAGGTTTTAAAGTAATCGCTTTGAGTGAGTTCTCAGTTTATCAATGTATTTAATAGAATTTTGGTTTTTTAAACAATTAATTTAAAAAATCAACATTCTTGCCTACTTCATTATATGAAATCTTTGTGTTCTTTCATCTAAGTCATTTACCAATATTTTTTTACAAAGTTTTTTTTTAAACAAGCTGTAATATATTATTTTAATACATAAATTTATCACTTGTTTACTTTCCTTTTTTTGTAATAATGGATTAATTACTGGATATTTTGTAATTAGAAATTCGCTGAGTACGCAGGTTTGCTGCGACGGGGGTATTATTGTTTTCCTTATAAATTACAGTGCTTAAGACCTTAAGTTTGAGGAAATTCGGTCTCGTAGTGGCTCGCAGTATTACAAATATCCCAGCACATATAAGGAATAAACTATACATAATAAAACAAAATACCCATTAATACCAATTCCAGGCCACAACTTATTACCGTTATTTATCATTAACCAATGACTTCGCCTGACTCTGTCCGCCAGTCATATGGTACCCCATCACATTCGTCTGACAGCTATACCAAGTCAGGTCTTGTGCAAAGTGGTATCGGGACAGTTGGAGTGTGTTAACGTTGTGCAACATTACATTATTCACGAAGAAATTAATGCCGTCTTTCAAAAGGGGTTGAGAGGAACTGAAAGCGGTTTATACTCATTGATTTTATCAACGCAAAAATCTGACACTAAGGCTTTTAAGAAATAGGATACAAAAAATCTTTATCTGCAGACTGCTGTTTTTAGCACTATGAAATATTTACTTTTTGTTTGTATTGGGCCGGCGACTCAAGGGTATCAATTTGTAACGTTCGTCTATAATGTGGCGACTGCACTCGCTTTGACTTCCTAGACGTGTGTTGACGATGGTCGTTATACCTTTATGTTTCTTCTAACGTACGTTGACTTCGATCGTTATGATTTATTTAACGCATGTTGGCGATGTTTGTTATACCTCGACTTACAACCAGTATTGTGCTAATCGTGATGTTTGTTGATGAATGCCACAACATGGCTCGCCTTAGAAAATTGTCATATAGGTAAGAAGCCCACCTCACTACTGTATATTCCCGCTACCTTTTAGCTATCATGATTAAATGGGAAAAGAGCCTTCGTTTTAACGGCCCGATGCCGATGGTTTTTGTACCATGTCGTCGTTTGCGTTTAACAAGAGTGTAACGATTTATTTGGTGAAAGACTGGACACACATTATAATTGTTACTAAGCTTTTGACCTCAACGATACTTAGCAAAAATCAAGTTTTTATTAGTCATTTAAATAAATCTCTACCCGCTCACCCCAAGTAAACAGACAATCAATAGCTTGCTTCTTGAAGCAAAAGATAAATTATTATTAACTCCTATTAAATGTTCCTAATGTAAATTCATCAAAATTATTTTCTAAATATTAGTATCAATACCTTAAAGTCTTTCACATCGTAAATTCGTGAAATATTGATCAGGCCTATAATTTAGACCTCTTGCCGACTTGAAGAAATTGTTCTTGTATAGAATGATTAGCTTGAACCATGATGTGAGGCCTTAATTTACCGGCACACCAAACCATTATTCTATCAAACTACCATTCAGTCACCAAAAAGCGATTATAAATCGTGACTCATATCAACTAAAGCAACTTAAAAGTCATGCGATGAAATATGATTGCTGTCACTTAAAGCTGTTAAGTGTGGCTTGTATCTGTTACAAAATTATGCTTTTCCAAAGGCTGAAGAATTCAATTAATTACTGCGACTCTAAATTTATTAGTTTTATCTTAAGTATATTGTACTTAAATATTTAGTGTAGCTTCATAACACTCATATTGTGTAAAGAAAATTAATTATAGCTTATTGATAAAGCTGAGCAACAAATTTAAATATATTTTCTTTAAAAACATATTATTCTGACTTTAAAAAATTAATATAGTGTATGTGAGTGAATACATCCCACAAACACTAATTCCACATGCTCTAGGACTGAGTTTGTAGCTCTGCTCTATTGATAGAATTCTAAGATCTGTTGATACCTTACATAACTATAGTTGGATGTGACTCTAATACTCCATATATATACAGCACTCTGATTGAGTCTAGCTTTCCTATAATACACTGTAGCAAATCCAACCTTGTTTAAGAAATGTTGCTGTAAGGGAACTTCTGTAAATTCAAACTCTGAATCCCACTTAATTTAGTACATTCAGTCCTTACTGTACAAAATATATCTTTACCAACAAAGCCATCTATCAATTATGGTTGATAATTACAAAAGACTATGGTTGGTTTTTACGAATACATATTGCAGTTTTTTATTTAAATTATTTGTGGGGAAGGGTGATTCAAAGTTTTAAACGAACGGTGTAGTAAACGTGTATTCTAGATAAAAAAATACTCTTAATTTATACCCAGAATTTAAAAAATTTTTTGTGTTGATTTTACAGATATTTTTATATAAGCTTCTCTGCATATTGTATACGTTAATTTGTAGTACACAAGCAAAAACAAATGCTAAAAAGTAGTTTATTTTCAAAGATTTTATAGCACTAAACAAGCTGGGGCCATAATCTAGATCTCTATTAATGTAAGTAGAAAAACCATCATCAAACATTCGTTGTTACGCTTTTAAAACGTTTATAGCTCTTTCCTATGCATCATTATATATGATAAAATATGATTGATCTTTATAAAGCATAAATATGGTTGATCTTTTAAACTCAAGAGAAATAAAACAGGTCACATATTATTCGTTAGGCTACTTGGTTGTATATAAAAAACATAAATCTGCTTTTTTGGCGAAATTCATTCACAAACAACAAAGAAGTGCTCCAGTTACCGCACGACATAACAGAAAATATATCTTTAACCTCTCCAGCCTCACTTTTTCTTACTTACCTTTTCGTTTTTTATTTTATACTAAAATTCACCTCCTCTCCAAAAGAGTGCCAATTAAAAGACTTTGCACATTTATAAATCTCTTTTTAACTTAAGAAAATAAGCCACTTATAGAAGTCGCAATCAGGTAAATACTGGGAAAGACAAAATGATCGGATGCTGTTTATTTACAGTTCGACAATTAGAGCCGGCGGGGCCCGGGGCCGCACCCCCGCCTGCGCGGGCCCCGGCTGGGATATAAGAGCTCCTCCCTCAACTCTCTTCTTCTGTTGCAGGTGTGGTGAGCGAGCATGCCCTAGGTAGCTGAGACTATGCGCATTGTACCTTCCCGGCCCATTGTTGCGGTAAGATACATTGAGTGTTAAAATAAATATTGGTTTTGGTTGATTTATAAACAGTTCTCGTCTAAGAAATGTATACTCGATTCATGATTGTGGACCTCCAGCAATTTTTATTTGGTCCTCCAGCCACCCTCGAAGGCTATAAGAGTAAAAACAAGTGTATTTAGGAGACTAAAATATAACTGAGTGAGAAGGAATAGATAAAAATCAACTTGTGTAAACTGACCTTTAATCATTGGAATGAACTTGCATTGGGAGCTTAGTCTTCTATATCTATCTTTAAATACCTATCTATCTTTCATGTTTGTTGTTAAGTCCAATCCATTATGTTACGAAGCGTACTCTTTTATTTTCTAGTTCATATTTAGCTAAAATAAATTTTCTTAAGACAAAAAAATCGAATTTTTATTATTTAAATGACTTCGTAGTAAGCAATTGTTTCACCTGGTGAAAGTAAAATTATCAAATTTAATAAAAAATTTAATAATTGTACTGTAACTTAATGATAAAGTTTTTTTGCTTTATTGAAGCTTTATTTAAAACTGAGTAAATAACGACCGCATAAATAATGCTCGGTAAACTGAATTCAAGCTATAACCAAGTGAGTGGAACTAAGTAGAGGCCAGCGACCAAAGAATAATATAGACTGGCCATTCCGCGCCTCAATTGAAGCCGGCCGGCCGCGCTGACGGGACCTATGAGTGGTGGGGGGAGCGACTGGTGAGCCGCGACTGCCCTATTCGATTGCATTGGCCACGCCGCGCGGCCGCAACGCTACCGCCGCGGCGCCGAGCTTATAGGCGGAATTGACTGGGCGAACCCAGTCACTCACAATCACAACCATTGATATAGAATTTTGAATGAAAAAAGTATTAGAAATTGAGGATTTAAAGAGAAAATGACATTTGTAGACGAACCCACAACAAAAGTTGTTTGTTTTTGTAATCAAAAATGTACAACTATTTTTAATTTTAGTTTCATTATTTTAACGAATTGCATAATCTAAAGTTAGTTGTAAAGAATATTAGATCTATTTACATCTTAATAACTGAAAAGTAACTTTTTAGGGCAGTAACAGCAAAAACCAAAATTGCACATTTTACAATTTGTTACATTTCACTTTGTTAACTGACTTTTATCTTCGTAATAATTAATTAAGCAATAAAATTAATGTTAGTAATCTACAAACAGCTAGTTAAATGAATGAACACTTGTTAGATTTAAATAATGAAATAAGAAGTCAAATTTTAAAAACAAATCTATTGAGCAAGAGCGTCAATAGATCCGCGCCAGCTCGTCCCGTGGGCGGGCGGGAATTGAAAAATCGAACCGCTCACCTTTGAGGCTACCTGTAGGCTAAACGAAGCGTTTTACGAGAGTATTTTAAATGTAAAAAGTTTATTTATGTCCTTCTAGACAACTTTCTCACAGACGAAAATTGCCTGACCAAATAATAAAAAATTTCCTCGCAGGTCAACTTTTTCATGTAAAAGTAAAAAAACTAAAGTTTTGTTTTCTTTGATTTTGATTTTTAAAATATACTTATAATTAACTTTCTCACACAAGTTTAGTGTCGTCGGCAAGTTTATATTGTTATCTACATTACTATAAAGTTTCAGAATTTTATTTTAACTCTAACTATTTATTCCGGCGGTGTTATTGAAACGCTGCGAATTAAAATTTGCGCTAGTGGCGAACGGCGGTTTGGCCGGTGGGACCTATGTTTAGTGAAGAAGTGGTGACAAGGGCCACTGTGTATTGAGTATAGGGAAGGCCAGTCTATATTATTCTTTTGTCGCTGGTAGAGGCCTCACACGTCCTCATACTAGTCCTAGGTTCAAATCCTTGCGAGGAAACAATTTAAACATTACACTACCACCGTGCTTCCGAAGCCGTTGTTCCCCCAGAAGATATTTGTCGATAAGCCATGTCAGTCATGTGCTCCCTAAAAACTCAGGCAACAGTAATATAAATCAGATGCTAACGCTAAATTTACTTTAAATTTGAATAATAAGGAAAGTTGCTAAAAAATAAATAGTGTTGCAGCCCTCTACCACAAGAATGAATTAATACGACGTGTCATTCATCTGAAATTGTCATAACTAACTTGGCAGTCCATAAAACTCTAATTAAAATCCTTTAGACCCTGGACAAATAGGACAAACGAATATAATTTGCTTGGAGTTTGCAACACGGAGGGTTAATTACTGTACGGAGGGTGGTCGCTGGTCGTACATGGTTGACAAACAGTGTTAAAGTACAGTGGCGTTTAAAACGTGTACAACTGTAAGCTTCAGGATGTTTACGTTGCAATGTCATTTTTACTTGTCATAAAATATATTAAGGTAACATGCTGGATTTCTAATTTTCATAATATCATATTATTTTAACTGAAATCCACTTTGTAGACTCATAAATATGTTCTTTGTAACGATGTCAGTGAAATAACTCAACGTTGACAAATATGTCACTTTAAAATAATGCGTGAGCTGAATACCCTGAAGTTGTTAAATTTATTATCTGTTCTGAAACAAAATTTTTTAATCTTTGTATTTGTTGCACCGTAATAAAGCAAACATTTTACAGATATTCATTTGGTATACAATTGTTTTTCTAATAACCCTCTATATGAGATTGATGATCGTCTATACTTTATTCTGCAAGTATAACATACAGGGTTGGGCAAAAGTCTGGAATATATAAAATAACTTTTATATTAATTTGCAGAAAGTGATGAAACTTTACAGTTGTGTATCTAGTACAAATAGGAATATTTTGGCATATTTTTCAGTTTTTCGCACGATGATGGGATGGCCCACGCTGGAAGTCTTGAAATTCTTAAATGTAAGCATACCTCGAGCTATACCTATTTTAAAGGTCTTAATTAGTAGATCACAACAGTGCAAACCGCGCCTCAAAAGGTTGAGCCAATCAGAAGTTACAGCTCCACAACGATTTTAATTTTGGCCATTAAACTCAAGGCTAAAATCGGGGAAAAAGTCTAATTGCTAA
This sequence comes from Flexamia atlantica, assembly GCA_035578135.1. Lineage (NCBI taxonomy): Eukaryota > Metazoa > Arthropoda > Insecta > Hemiptera > Cicadellidae > Flexamia > Flexamia atlantica. The sequence goes on along the minus strand of JAQJVK010000005.1, from coordinate 16,125,338 downwards.
TAAAGCACTCGGAACGATGTAGTTTGGATCTAGAAACATGTATTTCTCATTGATAAGGATAATTTGACGTATTAAAAAGAATTTACTCATGGCCACGGAACGACCCGTGATGGAGGTCCAAAAATTCTTAAGGGTAAGCATACCTCGACTTATAACTCATTTTAAAGGTCTCAATTAGTAGATCATAACAGCGCAAACCGCGCCTCAAAAGTTTGATCCAGTCATAAGTTACAGCTCCTCAAAGATTTTAGTCTGATTTTAGCCTTGGGTTTAATGGCAAACATTAAAATCTTTGAGGAGCTGTAACTTCTGATTGGATCAACCTTTTGAGGTGCGGTTTGCGCTGTTGTGATCTACTAATCAAGAACTTTAAAATGAGGTATAACTCGAGGTATGCTTACATTTAAGAATTTCAAGACTTCCAGTGTGGGCCGTCCCCTCATCGTGCGAAAAACTGAGAAAATACGCCAAAATATTTCTATTTGTACTAGATACACAAGTGTAAAGTTTCATCACTTTCTGCCAAATAATATTAAAGTTATTTATATATTCCAGACTTTTGCCCAACCCTGTATGGTTCATTGCATACATTTGGAAGAATGATTTTTGTTTAAATGAAACAATGTAAAGCACCTCCTGAAATTAAAAGAATCGTCAACCAAAAACAATCCATTATGTTACGAAGCGTACTCTTTTACTTTCTAGTTAATTTAGGACAGGTGACATTTTATATTTGATGATTCTGCAGGAATAACAACAGCACAGGGTTTTTGCAAACAGTGATGTTGATCTAACTGATATTGTTTGTTATGTTTACCTTCCGGAGTATCGGCCTTAAATTGGATGAGAACTGGTGCGATATTCCAGTCATTCCGACCTTCTCCGAAAATAACTAAGCAATCAGTGCCGCATGCCGTCCGGATTGTTCTGTTGACTGTGATAACCAGTTTTTGTTTTATTTTTAACTCTGTGCTTTGTGAGTGAATGAGTGATTAATTATTACTTTAAGGATACACAATTTAAAGGTTTTAAATGTATATTTTAATCGGCTTTTAAATATTATAATCGTCAGGATAACTCGGTTAACTGTTAGTAAGTTATTTGGGTTGGTGCAATTGCTACATGAAATTATGTACAAAACACACATACTCACTTCATAGTTTTGTTGCTTATTCTTTTTTATTAAAACCTAAAACCATAATCACTAAAATGCTCCTAAAAGTACCTTCTGATAATTATAAGCAGAAAGACAAGTTTCTTAAACGAAACGAAGGGCAAAGAATAATAATAATAGTACCTTTTTAATATCAAAATAAAGTAGGGCTGTTTGAGACCGAGCTAAAGGCTACATTGTTATACAATCAACGGTAATTTGGTTTTGAAACTCTTTACGTATGTAGCTTTCACGATTATCAGGTTTGCATACAAAACAAAAAAGGTTGACGATTACCCAATAATTCAATAAAAAAATATAATAAAATCATTCTTTAATAATAGCTGATTATGTGATCACATAAAGTCGTTTATATAGTTAACTGTTTTTTCACAAATATTTTGAACTGTTAAGGCTTAGTCAAATGAGTCATTTGTCACAGTTGTCATACAATTTATGTGTATTTATATTTTCATATTTTTTACATTATGAAGAGCGTTTAAAGGTATCATTATAACAAAATACAACGATACCTCGAGTTCAAAGGTATTCTTTGGATGCATATAAGTTCATTATAATAGTTTTTTTCACAAACACACAGCGCCCAGTAACTGTGAAGCCAATGACATAAAAAAAGTCAAAGCAGCAACATGGACATTTTAATTTTTACATGTGAATGTGCCAGAATCATCAAATATAGATAAAATATTCGTTAGATCCATAAATACGGCGTTTTCTCTGTAAACTAAGAGCACTGCCCAATGTAAAAACACTCACTTTTCATCAAGAAACTTTTTGAATAATTTGTCGTGATTTCTGTTCGCTTATCTCCATGTTCAAGCCATAATAAATCGTGCTTTCAGCAGTTATCAAAGGTTTCCTCTCCTCGTTTAACACTATGTGTCGATTATGTTTTCAACCGCAGTTGATTGCGACGTTTATTGCTTTGATGTTAATTACACTTTTGTTTCATATGTTTGGTTTATAGAAGGTAAATTTATCTTTCTAACGTTTAAAATAATGGTCAACTGGTTAAATAAATTTTGAACGTATTGTGTATTTAATATTTTAAATTAATGTGGACCGATTGGTTTATGCACAACAATCCCCAAACACATTATTGATTATTAAAATCCCTTGATACTTCATAAAGAGGTTAGTCAAAATAGATATTTGTGTTTTCGTGAATTTATTGTCGTTGGGTCTTAGTTTAATAAAGTTGATGCTAGCTTAGTTTATTTGTGGGACAACCTTGAACAGTGTCTAAAGGAACAGTGGCATTAAAACAATTAACTCCTGGATATTCTTGTTGTGGTGTCCTTATTTATCTACAATGACCAAAACGCTCTATTTTTATGTCGTTTTTACTTTTTGTTGTGAGAAATCAGAAAATGTTTTATTTGGATTAAGGGAAAGCATGACTTTATGCAAACTAAAATACTATTTTAATCTCATTTTGTGTTTCTTAAGTAAATAAATGATAAATCAAAGCTGTAAAAAGTTAACATAGAATAATTATTCTATAATACTCAACTAACATCACATCGCAATATTACATTTTAACGTTTACATAAAAATTTAATGTTCCAACTCAATCAGGACCTTTTATTTGGTATTATGCTGGTATTTGATTAAATAAGTGCTTTAATTGTTTACTCCACTGCTGACATAAAATAAGATGAATAATCGCTGACCAAAAGTCAATTTTATCACTTAACGAAGCGTACACTTGACTTTTTAGTTAATTAAAGGCAGGTGACGTTTTATATTTGATGATTTTGCAGGAATAACAGCGGCGCGGGGTTTATGCAAACAGTGATGTTGATCCAACTGATATGGTTTGTTGTATTTACCTTCCGGAGTATCGGCCTTAAATTGAATGAAAATTGTTGTTGCGATATTCCAGTTGGATAATAGGCTGTATTTAAACTTATGCTGTTATCACATAAAAAAACTGTAAATGTTCATAGGAGATGGAAATTGACGATCGATTTCGATTGATCACACCAATCATTATCAGGGCCAAAGAGACTTGTGTGGGGCAACACGTTCAAGCTAATCGGGAAGTTATATTCCTGTTATTTGAATCTTTTCCGGAAACAATTGGAAGAAATTAAGGCCGACTGAATAATTCTGTTAAATCCTTTATATTTTACTGTGTTGTGAGAGGATAGTGAGAATATTATAATTATAATTTGATAGGTAATGTATTGGCCATTTCCAGCCAGTAAAGTGTCTGCAATATTAGCCCCACTGGCTACGCAAAGCCTTGCGTGTGTGTCAAAACGAATCAAACGTAAATGAGTTATTTTATCCTACTTGTTAATACTTCATGCATTTAACAAAGACGTTAACTGACGATCTTACAACCAAAAAACGTTACGAAAATATTATATCGAGAATTGTATTTTAACGATGAAATTATGTCAATATTCGGACCGTAATAGCGTTAGTTATATAATCAATGGTAATATATCTCATCTCTCTCAGCCATCAAAGTCCGCCTATGCTTTGTGTTGTGCTTTGTGTTTATAACGTATCAATATTATATTATTGTGATACTTAGAGCGTTGAAAATTATGATATTTTGTTTCAAACGTTAATGCGTTCCATCGTAATAGTATATTTCGCCACAAGGGCCGAAAATGAGGTTTTGCAGGCTCGAGATCGTGTTTCAAATTCGAGACGAAGTCGAGAATTTGAAACGATCGAGAGCTGCAAAACCCTTTCGGCCGAGGTGCGAACGCTATTTTTCACCACACTACACAATGAAATTTACCCTAAATAATTAAACAAAACTGATTATTATTTGACTCACTTGAAAACAAAACACAGCTATGACGATCATATGATCGCAACTATCCTGTCTTGAATGCCGTATAATTTTGTGATGTTCTGACGTTGTTTCAAGCAAATAAACGATCAGCTGACTTTCGGCCCTAGGGCCCCCAACGTTTTCGGTCCTGTGGCGGCAAACGGTGTGTTTCGGTCCGCGTTTGACGTTTGTAAAACAGGTGATTTCGTTGTAGTGTGGTGAAAAATATATTTTTGTCCCTATGTATCGTGAAAGGACAGTTCATCTGGATTAATAATTTATCTTTATATTATTTGAAATTATGAGTGTATATCTCATCAAACCACATACAGAGTTTGTCTTTATTTCTTCCCTAATCCATGAAATATTTATTTGTTATAAAATTGACTTGTAAAAATATGTTGTTTTTTAGTTTTAACTGTATTAATTGAACTTGTGAGTAATTAATCTCTTGTCAGTAATTAATCTCTCTGTATTAATTGATCTCATCAAATTATGTACGGAGTTTGTTTTTTTATTCCTTCCCTAATCCATGAAATATATATTGTTATAAAATTGACAAGTAATTTTTTTTGTAGTTGTAAGATAATCACGATAATATGTGTGGAGTGATGGTGCACTCATTTGGACTGAATTTCTTGATGTTGTATATTTTGATTCTATTTTTATTTCTTCACTACTGTGTTCATGCTGCATTATTAAAATTAGGTCACTGCAAAATATGATTGAAAATATGATTTTATTATTGATATAGAGTTTGAGTTTAGACCATTTTAAGTTTATGCCTCATGTTAATTTTGGTTATAGTATAAAGTTTTAATTTGTTATCAAATATTTTTTAAATATAACTGCCGTTGGTAAAAACTCTGATTTTGAAAAATAATTCAGAAAAATAAACAAAGTGACAAATAAAAGAAAAGATAACACCATAATTTCATGCATTACTTTTTATTAATTTCTCCGAGGAAGATATTTTTATATTTATTTTAATAAGAGCTAGATTAAAAAAACTCCCTTATTAAATGGAGCTCCCAAGGGATTTTACACCCAAAGCTGAAGTAAAATAATTTTAGATCATAAAAATAAAAGTGAAAAACAGGAAAAGATATGGATTTATTTTAATCTGGTATCAATGGCAACATTTGGCCTGGAAACCGCTCAACGAGGCGGCCGGCGTGTCCGTTCGCAATGTAAATATCATTGTGTGGCCCTCAATAAAGTCGTCAAATATTGCGTGATTCTGTTCCCGTAAAGCCAATAACTTTTTATTCGTCTGAATGTTTGATTATATTATCAGTATATTTTTAAGCAAATTGTTTCAGAATGTTTCAGAATGACGTGGTCTTAAAAAATCATATATCTGATGAATAGATACTCAATATATTTGATCCTCCATTTTTATTTGAACCAAATTTAGGCTTTGGACGTGCTTTTGCTAACATCATTTTTTAATTTTTGTTTAAAATTTCTATCTCAAATAAATACTTTCTGCGACAAAAATACTCAAAAAAATATTAGTCTACTTTTTCAGCTTTCTTTACGGAATAAACATTATCTGGAAATATTTTCATAAATTATTGTTGACTTAAATCCGTACAGCCTTAAGGGACACGATAAAAAACCAACGTGCTGTCTCTTGTCTCTGTTATAAAGTAAAACAAACATGTTTTTTTCAGAGATCATATAATAAAGAGACTCGCCGGGTTGTTTTCAAGGTATGATATATTAATGCTGTTGAATTTCTAGAAATATCTGTCGCCCAGGTCATTAGCTGGAGACGGGCTTGGCGCTCGCCACGCCGCGCGCCGCCCGCCAGTTGTGATTTACTGTTCTGGTCCGTCTGTCTGTCCGTCTGTCTGTGGTGTGATGTCTAGGGTTAAGTGGGTCATTTCAATCAGAAATAGATTTACAATGGGTCATGGGTGGCAAATGTAAAAATTTACAGGGACATTTTGCACACTGTTTTATTATTCTTCGTATTTTTTGTATATGAGAACAAAAATACTTTTATTATTTTGTCGGAACCTTAGTTTTCCAAATAATAACTTGACTTTATTATTCTGACAGCTGTACACTTTATCTGACGATTTAATATTATTTTGTATTCAAAAGACAGACTTCATACCTTTAGAACACCAGTGAAACATATTAAAATTGATCCGTACTATCTCTAAATTTAATACTTTGATCGGCAGCAACAGTGTAGTTTTAAAACGAATATTAATTCTATGTTGTGGGGAAGTCAAATTCTCGTGTTACTGAAGATTACGGTTACTTTGATTATTAAAGGACAGCCCATGATCTAACATAGTAAGTGTATATTACAAAATGCCCAAAATGTAAAAAAGTGTGCCTAAACCATGATCTTCTCTTCTTAAAATGTCAAAACATTATTTCTGAGCCCTTTTTATACAAAACAGTATGATGTCTATACCGGGTGGCGATCCCGTGACGACAAACACAGGGCAGACTGCAACAAAGCAGTATGAGCTGTGAGCTGTGTGCCGTCCTACTGTAAACATGCGACTGTAGGGCGCTGAACCAACGACACGGCGCACGTCAAACAAATCATAAGCGTCCACAGCAAACAACAAAGGCACCAGTGTGTATGTGGCTGCGACGATTTAACATAAATAAAAAATCCACACAAACATGCGCGATTTGTTTGTTAAATCACAGGCGATGACCGTATCTAAATAAATTCTATGACCAAAGACTTTTATTAACGGTTACACTTTATTTGTTACATTTATATCCCTTTGCTAGGCGTTCGATATTTATATGTTAAATGTATACTAAATTGGTTACATCATAAACAAATTTATTAATGCAATGTAACCCCTCTATTTTAAGATTTTCTTAAAATTTTTGCATTAAATTTTCATAACGCTTCTAAATAAATAATAATATCTCTTTATTATATTTATAACACTTTATAAGAGTTGTTCTCTACGTCACAATTAGTTAAATGTTCACCACTTTGCAGAAAAGATTCGTGCACCCAAAAATAGTGTTGCTATAACAAAATCCAAAAAAATATAAAATACAAATTACAATACGATAAATATGATACGATGCAATACAGTACAATACAATAATTTAATACAATGCAATTCAATACAATACAATACAATAACATACTATACTATACTATACTATATTATATTACTATAGTCCATTATTAAGAACATTAACACTTATAATAAAAGCTGCAAGCCTTGAGTAAAATAATGTTAAAAAAAACTAGAATAGTTTTTGTTGTATTTTTAATATACCATTTTATTTCAATTTAGCATGACCTTTAAGCTTTTAATCTTTCACACTCTTTTCACACTTGTAGAATTTTAATGAAGTTTTAATAAACTCTTCTGTTAACTAAAACGTACCCTAATGAAAATGTATTGTGTTTGAATACTTATTTCATTTCTTCATCTCAATCAATTAATGGGCGTTAGTACATTTTACACTTTTAGTGACAAGTTTGCGATTGATGTAATTTTCCACGAATAAATAGATTGACAAAAGTTTACTTTAATTATTTTATCCTAAATTATTTCAAGAGCAGACAACTCAAATGCATATACCCGTGGGGTCCGTATTCCTTTTAATAGTGGCATAACATTAACATTAACCTAACTGTGTTTACCGACACCACCAGATGTCTCTGAGATATTGGAAAAGCATTTCCGGCCACGACGCCGACGCCACAACAGCTCTCATAAAGCAGGTTATCATGGTGTAAGCGGTTCGCCACTTTGTTCCTAACGTACACAGACAAAATATTCTGAAAATTTAGAAACAAATTATGTTCAAATATGAGCTAAATAACCTTAAAATAGATTGTAAAGCTCCATAACCTTACATATGTTTATGATGGCGCTCTTTTATATCCATTCATTTAAAATGTTCTTGTCAAAGAAATATGAGTACAGTATTGAATTGTGTACTTGGTGTATTTTTATTTTCCGAATCTCCAATTACCATGAAATTGTATTATGTAAAATTTCGAATTATTTAATCTATAAAATATTGCTGTTTTTTTGCCAACATCAATGTAAAAAGCATACATGCAAACATTCTTTATTGAAATCTATATTTAAAATTGTTTCACCATCTTTTAAGGTTCAATGGCTGATAAAAGAACGTGTCAATTTTCAGTTAAATTATCCAGTGTCAAAATGTAAACAGCCATTTTAAATTATTCTTTTTGTTGAATTTAGATGGTCCCCTTTAACAGCGAGAACGCTATTATTATTTCGGGCTAGGCATTTAAGTTATCAATAATATTCTCATGATGCTTTGTTAAAGTTTTTTAATCTAATGTATTACGATGAAAAATTACTCATTCATAGTTGTTTGTTTTGTTTTAGATTAATGTACTGCTTCTGTTCCTACTCCCACTGTTTTTATTAAAATAATAACGTAAAATAATCGTAGTATCTATATTCAATTCCACATTCACCTTTCAGTACAGGCCATATGGGGCGGTGCAATTCTATTACCTTTGAAGGTTATATTTGTTTTTAGTAATATTCCTATAACGTATTGTTATCAAATCCATCAGCTGATTATAATATAATTTGGCTAGTACAACTTAAATTGTCATTTGAAATTCATAGCTTATGGAATTTTTTTACTGAAATGTGAACGTGGAACCGAGTATAGTGTTTGAGATAAATTTGCACCAAAGATTTATCCAAAAATCTACTCGAATTTTTCAACTTAATATAACGTGTATTTGAAGGAGCGCCTCTCGTGTCAGGTGGCCAAGGCTGTCAGTCCCGCTGAAAGGTGCAACTTAACATCGCGCTCACAGGTGACAGGAGATTATTTTGGTCTAGTGCATCGCAGCGGTACCAGAATTACGGCGTTAAAAGCGAGGGTTGGCAACAATGAACATCTGACCGTCAAATGCCACCTGTTTTCATTCATCCACGATAATTGCTAGCCCGTGTGCCAAATCCGTTCGCGACGTTTTGTTGGGAACATGCCACGTCGTTTAGTTGTATGGAAATATTCCCTCTTAAAATTATATAATAAACTTTGTTTTCAACGGATATATTTCTCCAAACTCTCGGGTTTTCATGTAAACCAAAAGGTTGATTTTTTTTCTCGACAAAATAGTTTTGGTAGTTCCAGTAATAATTAAGGCAATGTTGCTTAATTAGTAGGCATATAATAAATGTCGAAAATAAGCTGTGATGAACTGTGAGTATTGATTTTTTACTAATTAATTATGCAACTTATATAATCAGGATATAATCATATTTTATAGCAAGCTAGGTAGTACTGTAAGATACGCTTGACTTTAGGGGTGTGCGAGTTTGTGTCGAGTTTCAAAAGATACTTACAAGTTTCGAGATTGTTACAGTCGAGTTTTTAAAAGTAGAAGTTAATATAATAAAACTTGTACATAATGATCATAAAAAATAATAATTATAAGTAAAATACAAGGTAATATTTTGGGTTATTTAACTTGTAAGAGTTCAAGAGTTAATAGTAATTAGTTTTTTTTAATGATGAATGAGTTAATAGTAATTAGTTTTTTTGGACGATTATTCTAGCCATCTTGTTTGTGGGTTCATAGCCTTGCTCAATATTTCATTAAAATCTCAGTATGATGGTGTACACACCCAGCTACACTTGCTTTCCTCATGTATGCTTATAACATTTTTTTGTATTTTATCTTCAGAGATTCAAAAATTAAAAATTTAATCAATCTCATTGAGAAAGAGGCAGAAAAAATTACAGATTCTATAGCAAAGTTAAATTTGCTGATTTAATTTTAAATTTATTGATATTATTTACCCAATAAAACCATTTAAATTTAAGTGAAATAACATAAGTTTTATGTTGGTGGTTTAAGATGACGTCGACTGTATGAAATCTGCCGTTAAATTCAATTCTGCAAACCGATTGTGAGGAAATGGCGGGGATAACTACGTGTATAGAACTTTTGTGTTTTTTTTTTTGCAAAATTTGGAGTCGAGTAGTGTAAACTCGGCTCGGAAAAAGCTCGATACTCGAGTACTCGCACATTCTTACTTGATTTACTACTAAGTAATTCAGGATATTGTAGATATTCGTTTCAACTGGTACCGGAGGGAGTCGCGATTCCCCCTGATCGAGGTTATACATTTTCCGGATAAAACCATTGTTGAGACACTATATAGCTTTAATGACTTCTAGTCCCAGAAACTTGTTCAATAACGACGCTGCATTACAGTATCATTATCGCTGCAGTTAGCAAGTTACTTTTCATTAGCTAGTCTATTCTCTTGTAGACTCTGTTACAACCATACTTATCTAAATATGTTCTCTGTGTCCTAGCTACAAAGTTTTGGATTTATTATTAGAAGTTGAAGTAAAATTACAACACATTTTCAATATGAAAATTTAGAAGGTTTGGTACAAAATCTACGTACTCTTGCATTTATTGTAAATCAAACAAGAATTCACCTTAGGGTATTTGAGTAAAAATCATGATTAAAAAGTTAATCGCGATGAGCCTGTGTGTCATTTACAAAACAAAACAGTAAATGAAACGGAATCTTTCACTTTAGAGAAAGCATAACCCTTTCGTCATCTGGAACGTGACATAAAATGTGTATTACCCCATACATAATACTCCCCCTCCCCCAGATTAATTCCGGGGTTCGCCCCTGCTACTTATTAGCAGTTTTCTCATACGGCATTTAAAAATGCCCTAGTTGCAGCAGAATTGCAGCGAATTTCAAATGCTTAAGCTCAATAACTAATTAAGAAGAAGGCCTTTGACAAGTAAAATCAACGTATGTCCGTAAATAAACATGCAAAAATATTCTCCATAAGTTTAACACGGGAAGTGAGTATACACGGTTGCTGCCTTAGAAATCTAAAAATTGGGTATTTTAGGGGCAGCAGATCTCAAGTAGATGAAGCCACATTCTAAGTTGGATTTAGATTTATTGAGAAATAAGCAAGCCATTTAAAATTTTTACCGATTAGCTTAACAGTAGGGAGATAAGTTCACAGGTTTTCTGCTTCAGGAATCTAAAGATTTGGAGTTTGTTTTCCTTCATATTTTTGTCGTCTCTGAATCACTTTATTGACCATAAAATGTATAAATGTACCTGAATCTCCCGAAGTGATCCTATGGTATTCCTAAGGATTACCATAGGATCACTTCGGCAGACTCAGGTAAATGTATACCTTTTATGGAATGTTTTCCCACCCACGATAAGCCGAGGACTCGTCTGCCCTCGTTTTAGGCGTTTTATCCAAGTTTTATATAAAACCCCCAAGACACTGGCCTGCCGCCTCGACTACCGCAAACTACTACCGGGCTGCGGTGCCCGGGCAAGCGCGGGGCCTGATGGAGTGATTCTGCGGCTCAGTCGCGGACTCCCGCGGTTTGAGTTATTGAGTGTCCGGCCGGGTCACCGCTGGAAACCTTGTCCCCTCCTGGTGGCACTGTGTTTGTACGTTTGCATCTTTATTTCCCTCGTTGAGGAGGGAGAAACTGTGAGATATTCGTACTACAATACAGTAATGTCTTTACTTGCGACAGTAACTTACAATACCCCCGTTGCAGCAGACCTGCAAACTCAGCGAATTTCAAGTGCAAAACAACATATTTCGATCCAACATAGCGAGATTTGACATGTTTTTGTAAGCTCCATAAGAATAACATGGGGAATGAGTATGGAGGTTTGCTGCTACAGGTATATTAAAACCGGGTGGTTTAAATTCAATATTTAGTAGATCTGAACTAGAAGAAGCCATTTACCAAGTTTTATCAAGATATGTTGAGAAATAAGCGAGATATAGAATTTTACTTATTTCCCATAAGATTAACATTGGGACAACGTACTGTGTTTACCACTTTCAATATCTCGGCAACCAATGGACATAGAGCCATGATTCAAAATACTAAATTGTTTGTTTTTTTGGGCTAAATTCAATGGTGTCAATAAAAATTTTAAAAATTGTATTTTTATATGTAAAAATCTTAAAAACCCCATTTTTGGGGGGGTTTACCCCCCTTTCCCCCCCCCTTCCGGTGGTCCGATCGGGCTGGTTTACGAACTCGTCCGAATAATTACTACTTTACACGTCTATGCCAAATTTCATTCCGATTGGACCATTTTTGCGCAAGTTATCGTGCTTAAAGACACATATATATATAGATATATATATATATATAAAAAATATATAAATAAATACAAATATATAATTTAAATATTATATATATATAATTTATATATATATATATTTATATAGATATATATATATATATATATATATATATATATATATATATATATTTATGAAAGTGAACGAATGGTGTTTTTGGCATCTGAGGACCTCAAAAAGAAAAGTTATGATGGTTTTAGGCTTAGGTCTTACCATGAGACCTACGGTAACAGCTTCTTCCCTATAGGGGAAATTCGCTAAAACCAGGCATAGCTTAACTTCAGTAATACAGTTTAAACTTTCTCCTAATTCACTGAGAAATAACAGCTTCTTACACAATCCAGCTTCTAAACAAATTGCTGTATACACTCTTCAGTATCAAGCAGCAAATTCAGACCGAGATAACAGTTGTATATTACTCGAATGGTATTGAGAATAAATCGAAGCTTTAGATAGTTGATACATCTCGAGAATCGAATTTTTTACATTCAGAATAGCTTATCTCAGGCTGCTGTATCTAAATAATAATATACAGATGGCTGATTACAAAATAAAATTTCAACTCTTATCACTAATCGACTTTTTATTCGATTTTTAGGGTGTTTAACAATAGTATTTTTAAATAGTATTTTTTAAAATAGTATTTTTAAGTTTACTTTTATTCTAGTATAATATTTACATAAAAAAGTCGTTTACTGTCGGCAAGCAACCAGAAGCTTTTACAGTATCAATCACCCCCATTGTACGAGTGTACACGATTGGCCGGTATGAATGGAGTGTGGGCAGCTTGTGAAAGGTCGCGCACAATGAGGCAGGCGCTCGGCACGATTTATGTCTTCAATGAAATGCGGATCCGTTCGGCTAATTGCGCGTGTCCAACGTCCTTGGCTCCTGGCGCCAGCGGCGACTTCAGACTGCACTACGCGACTGTACCACGCGACTGTACTACGCGACTGCACTACGCAACTGCACTACGCGACTGCACTACGCGACTGTACCACGCGACTATACTGCGCAACTGCACTACGCGACTGCACTACGCGACTGCACTACGCGACTGCACTGCGCGACTGCACTACGCGACTATACTGCGCAACTGCACTACGCGACTGTACCACGCGACTACACTGCGCAACTGAACTGCGCGACTGCACTTCGCGACTGCACTACGCGACTGCACCACGCAATTGTATTGCGCGACTGCACTGCGCGACTATACTGCGCGACTGCACTTCGCGACTGCGCTACGCGACTGCACCACGCAACTGCACTGCGCGACTGCACTACGCGACTGTACTGCGCGACTATACTGCGCGACTATACTGCGTGACTGTACCACGCGACTGCACCACGCAACTGTACTGCGAGACTGCACTACGTGACTGTACTGCGCGACTATACTGCGCGACTGCACTTCGCGACTGCGCTACGCGACTGCACCACGCAACTGTACTGCGCGTCTATACTGCGCGACTGCACTACGCGACTGCACCACGCAACTGTTCTGCGCGACTGCACTACGCGACTGTACTACGCGACTGCACTACGCGACTGTACTACGCAACTGTACTGCGCGACTGCACTACGCGACTGCACCGCGCGACTGTACTACGCGACTGCACTACGCGACTGTACTACGCGACTGCACTACGGTCCTACGCACCACACGCATTACGAGCCGCTTGCACTTTGATCTAGTCTGCGCTACACGTCATAACACACTGGCTTGACGCACACACTGGCTTGTCGTGACACACTATGCAACTCATCTCACGCCACCAGCAATATGCAAGGGTTTACGTTGCGTTACGTCAGTAGAGCGTAATCTGCATTATGATTTACGCTAAGCTCTCAAAGTGTATTTAATAGCTGCTATTTTCTTAAATTTTTAAGGTGATAGAACCAGTCATTTAACCATTTTATTTTTATAGATTGGAATTCATAAAATTTATGTAGAAATTGACTTAATTAAGAACTTGAAAAAAAATTATATACATGTGAAAAAGCATTTATGCTGTACTAAACAAAGTGTGGTTAAATGTGTAGGGTTACTTTAGAAAGTCACTAAATAATAATACAATCAATAAATATACAATCAATCAACAAATATACTATAGTATTAACTTTTAACAGAGTAAATAAATCGTGGGTTTCATTAAATATTCAAATGAATACCCTAAAGGGTATATTTTAATTATTATTCACGATACTTTAAATATTTCAGCACGACCAATAAATAAATAAATAAATATTTATTTATTTCATACGCCAGGCTATTTTCGTGATCAAAACTCTCAATACGCAGTCTATCATCAAGGATTCGTTGGAAAGAGCTCGCATCGGCAAGTTTTGCAGGAAACCAGATTTATGAATATCAGGCCTAAGTGAATAGCATCCGTTATTTGGTATTTTTCCATAATATATTGGAAAGGAAATTTAAGTAGATCCTAAACAGCTGATTGAGGTAAATATAGTTTTCACCACACTACGACGAAATCGCCTGTTTTACAAACGTCAAACGCGGACCGAAACATACCGTTTGCCGCCACAGGACCGAAAACGTTTGGGGCCCTAGGGCCGAAAGTCAACTGATCATTTATTTGCTTGAAACAATGTCACATAATTATAGGAAATTCAATAGGTTCCAAAGACAGGATGGTTGCGATCATATGATTTTCATAGCTGTGTTTGTTTAAATCATGATAAAGAAGTTGTAGCGTCGCGCTCATAACCTTCAAGTTTTGTTTTCAAGTGAGTCCAATAATAATCAGTTTTTTAATTATTTTCGGTACATTTTATTGTGTAGTGTGGTGAAAAATAGCGTTCGCACCTCGGCCGAAAGGGTTTTGCAGCTCTCGATCGTTTAAAATTCTCGACTTCGTCTCGAATTTGAAACACAATCTCGAGCCTGCAAAACCTCATTTTCGGCCCTTGTTGCGAAATATACTATTTCCTGGAATTGTGAGTGTCACTGCAAGCGAAACTGTACCAGCAGTTTATTTAATTACAATAACTAAATTAATTAAAATGACTGAGTCTTCATATTTCCTTTTGATTAAGGGATTTGAATCCTAGGGTTCTATGGCAAACTACGCAGAACAATATAGGGGTTTTTTAACCTTGCTTACGGTGACCCTTAAACTTAAAAGCATTGTTTACATAAAATTAATCAAATATTATCGATTGTGGTTGTATTTACGATTGGAAAAAATACCACCTTTACATAAAAAGCACCATTTCAAGTTGATATCAGTGTTTGTGATTGTTGAAAGCCTCTGAGAACATCATCATTTGGATGCAGGAATCTCCAGATTTCTCTCGGCATGGAACTAGGGCACAGTAACTTTTATGAGATGGGGTACGACCATGTACTTTGCTGAAAATAACTCTGACTTTTAGCTGTTACTTCAATATTGACCTTATTTTTTGCCTTACTGATAAAAAATAATCCTGAAAGTTCAGTCACGTTCTCATGGATTTATAATACCCCTGTCGCAGCAGACCTGCGTACTCAGCAAATTTCCATAGGATTTATTTTGTATATATGAGCATTCTACTTATTTGAAGGAAAGTGTTATTTGAATACGTTAAGTAAATAATATACTAAAAACGTATATTTAATCATTCATGACCTTTAAACATGAGGAAAATTAACAAAGAGACCACATTGGTTTTCGTTAGTAATACATACATTAGATACATACACTTTTGTATTCTATATAGTTCTTGGTCTTTTAATTTTTAATAACTGTAATCTTGTTATAGTATATAAATGTCAACAAACATATTATAATCAATAAACTGAAAACACTCACAACAAACAAATAACTTAAATGTTATGAAAAAATTAAATTTAATCATATGGTCAGTTTTACAGTAATTTAAACATCCCTGTTGCAACAGACCTACATCTCCAGCCAATTTCAATAAAACATATTATCAATCCTCATCATTGTAAACATACCATATATTATGCTACATTTTCAGGCAGTTTAGACCAAGACATCCCCCCCTCCAAATGCTAATACTTTCTTTATTAATCTTAAAAATAATTTGTATTTTTATATAGTATATATTTTCTGCAAAATCTTGATCAATGAACTCTAACTATTCAAAATAAACACAAATAAAATATTCATCACCTGCAAATTTAATCATATGTTCAGATTTGTATTTTTTTAATATCTTAAATCAGGGTGACTATAATTTTTGGAGGGAAAAATTAAAAATAATTTTGGACAACGTACTGTGTTTAGCACATCCAATATTATTCAATATTTAAGCAACGGATTGACGTAGAATAATAATTTAAAATGCTAAATTGTTTGATTTTTTAAGCTGAATTCAATTTTGACAATTGAATTTAAAAATCATTAGTAAAAAGGTGTTAAATCTTGAAAATAAATTTTATTTTATCAAAAAAACCTTCTTACAATAAACCAATCTTGCTGGTTTTCGAACTCGAAGTCATGAATGACGCTTTACACGTTTGTTCCAAATTTCATCAAGATTGGACCTTTTTTACAAATGTTATCGCGCCTACGGAGAGGTATATATATATATATATATATATATATATATATATATATGTATATGTATATATATATATATATATATACATATACATATACATATATATGAAAATGAACGAACGGTGTTTTGGGGGTCTAGGGACCTCAAAATGAAAAAAATAACATGGTCCCGGGCTTAAGTCTCACCGTGCCGCCTACGGTAATAGCTACATCCCTATAGGAGAAATTCGCTAAAATGAAAGAAAATGGAATGAAAACTTGATTTATTCCTCCAATATTACATAATACATACATTTACTACATATACCTAATAATCACACTAACAACACCGGAACACACACATTTATACACACATGTAGACATTTTCACATTTACACTGAATTTTCAACCCTATTTCTTGTGTTATGGAATTCCTATGTATTAGTTTTTATGTAAAGTGAATATTGAGTACATTTAAAATTTTCATCATCATTTAGCACTATTAAGTCTGTTATCAGTGAGTTTGGCACAATCATGGCTCAAAGTTCACAAAGCCAGTTCCTCTACCTTGCTCAAAAAGGGAAACCCCAAACTTCATTTTCTATTAGTTATTAAGTCGGTTGAGGATATGATTCAAGTTCGTAGCTCATTTAAGAAAGTGTTTTGAAAAGACGCTCCAATAAATTTAAGGATGTGTTGATTGGTAGCCTACCGTCTCATACGACTGAAGGCTTACAAAGCATTCTGAGAACCTCAGAGAGCGTGATGAGTGAGTCCGATTTGGCGTTATTTTAGTGAAAATCCCAGGAAAACAACTTTTTGAGTTATAAGGGGTGAAACCCAAACAATTAATGTCAAAATTATATTCCTGCATTCATATTAATCCGCTAGGTTAAAGTTCAAATTATTATACCCAGTATTAAAACTAGTCCCAGTGTAAAGTGGTCGTGGCCAACTCGCCCACAAACTAAGAGGCATTCTGCAGTCAAAAGCTTTGAGCGAGAAACTGTTTCAACCTAACTTCAAATGCCACCCATTCAAGCGCACTGTCCTGTATCTGAATTGAGAAACGTTGAATGGGCTGCACGTCGTTACCAGCAAAAACAACAATGTTGTTAAAAACTATCCTTTGTTGTTCAGTATTTTGACACAATAACGACGGAGTGTAGTTCTTCTCAGACTTAAAAAAGAAGAAATTATAGTTTTTAACATTTTAATAATTATGATAATTTCTTAAAGCATAATTAAAAAGTATATACATTACGAACTGAATTAACTAACGTCGACATTTATGCTGCCTTGAACCTTTCATGCTTTACATTCAACATTTGCCCCCTTAGCAATTTTATGGAAATCGAAGTTTTTTTCATATCAATGGTCAGAATTTTATTTTATTTGTCAAGTGATTTATCTACGAATGGCTTAACATCACGATCTTTATTTACATATATACTGCCAGTAAAGCAATGCCGTGCACCACCACTGTAATAGCCGCTATAAAGTACTGCAGTGCCGCTATGTTTCACGTTCACCCCGCCAGGCAGCGCTTATTTAGAATTAAACTGGAATGTTTGTCTTGTACTAGCTACAAATCTGTGGTGCTAGTGTGTGAAAGTTTCTGCCTTGTGCGCCAAGAAAGCAGGGACCGAGCATAGTTTTGGTGTTTCATTCAGATTGGTCCTGCGTTTGCAAAAGCATTCCTTTTAGTTTATCTCTTTAAATAATCCTAGATTTAAATTTAGCACGCTTAATGAATTAAACACACTCTAAATACGCTATCCAGTTCATCTAATATTCCCTCGACTTTGGATTTCTTTTTATATGTTTTGCGATTGCCCAATTTTAATTAGCTGTTCCAGTGCTCCACGCAATACTTAACAGGAAATTATATTTCCTTGTCCCGGGCTTGTGGCGGGTGCATGGGTGGTTGTCTGATGCGTGCAATGAGACGTGCCTGTGGGGGGTGTGCTTGACTAAACTCGAAATGGCTCGCGAAATGGAACACCAATTAATTGAATGAACTGACCACAACTCGTTTGTTTGATGAGCGGCTGAGTGAATTCAATTAGGTTATTAGTGCAAACTCAGTCTGGTTTTGATAACTTGGTCTGTTGTGATAATTTATTAGCGGTTAAATTAATATTTCTTTCAAAAAGATTACACTTTAAGCAGTACTTTTTTAAATATACAAGTGAGTTATTTTTTTATATAATAAGGTCTGAATCATAAGAACTAGAATTTAATTCTTTATTACATTCTTGAATTCTTGCTCTCCTTCAATATGCCTCTCTCAACAGCCCGTATGGTTAAAGAACTACTTTTTTCAAAATAAACACTCGAGAGTAAAAAAAGCTTAAATATTCGCTAAACGATTAATAGGAATATTCAACCCCACGGACGTCATTCTTAAAATGATTTTTTTTTATACACATCCATCATCCTTATTGAGAAGTACCTTGGTAAGGAAGTTCTTAAAAATTCGTATCTCTAAAGTTACTTAATTCGATTTAATACATGCACTCGCACCTGTCTTCAAATATAAACGTGCTTTAGGTTAATGTATACAAAAAATACCCCCGTTGCAGAAGACCTGCATACTCAGCGAATTTCAAACGCAAAACAAAATATTTCAATCCAACAGAACGATATTTGACATGTTTTGTTAAGCTCCATAAGAATAACATGGGGAATGAGTATGCAGGTTTGCTGCTACAGGTATATTAAAACTTGGTGGTTCAATATCAATATTCAATATTTAGTAGATCTGAACTAGAAGAAGCTATTTACCAAGTTTTATCAAGATATCTTGAGAAATAACCGAGATACAGAATTTTACTTATTTCCCATAAGGTTAACATTGGGACAACGTACTGTGTTTACCACTTTCAATATCTCGGAAACCAATGGACATAGAGCTGTGATTCAGAATACTAAATTGTTTGTTTTTTGAGCTGAATTCAATGGTGCCAGCAAAAATTCGAAAAATTTTATTTTCCTATGTAAAAAACTCAAAAAACCCATTTTTGTGGGGGTTTATCCCCATTTACCCCCCCTTCCGGTCGTCCGATCGGGCTGGTTTACGAACTCGTCCGAGGGATTACCACTTTACATGTCTGTACCAAATTTCATTAAGATCGGACCATTTTTACGGCCGCTATCGTGCTCACAGACACACATATATATATAAATTCGAACGAATTGTGTTTTCTGCTTCTGGGGGCCCCAAAACGAAAAGTTATCATGGTCTCGGGCTTAGGTCTTACCATGAGACCTACGGTAATAGCTTCTTCCCAATAGGGGAAATTCGCTAAAATTGGAAATTACTTAAAAATTCACTTTTTAGCCCCCGAACTCCAAATTTTAACGAATAAAGTTTAAAATTACCCTGCACTGTCTGCAGTGCAAATCCAGGGTCCAGGTGTAAGCTGGCATGGTTTGGTTCATACCATCATCACCAAAGCACAGTATCTAGAGCAAATTCATTGTTCCTGAAGTTCCTGCCGTTGTCATGAAGATAAAATAAAATACACGAATACAAACAGTCACGTCGTACGTACAACAACTAAACATTGAAATGAAATTTTATAGGCCTGTTACACGAGGAGAGCAGGTCATCGTGGCTAAGGCGCTAGTTGGTAATGGTACGAATCGTTAATACATGTTAGCTTTAAACTAGTCTCTGGGCTTGAACTGCAGACAGTAAAAGTAATTTTAACCTTTATTTGTTTAAGTTACTTCAAATCAATTGTTAAACCTTTAGTGACTAATTTTCCTAAGCTATAACAATTTTTCCACTGTATTTTTTTATTTTTCGAGGCAATATCTGTTACCATACACGGACCGACATGCTCGAAAATAACGTAGTAGTATAAGCAATAAGACTCCTTACTACAATTTTTAGCACCTTTTGAACTTTATTTATTTATTTTGTAAAAGGCCAGCTTATGAAACACTATTTATTATAATCACTGTTCCTTGAGTGTTTCCTAAGTGGAGATATTCCGATCTTATTTTGCTCTTCCGTAATCTGGCCTTCGTCAACCTTGTGTCCTGCAAAACGACACCGAGCTTTTTCCAACAACGATCAAATTATTAAAATCGATTAAGAACTGCAAGAGGAGAAATAATAATAAATAATAATAATAGTCCTGAAAGTTATAATCATCAATGTTACAATTTATAAAATGTTTAAAATAATACATGTAATATAAAATAATAGGTAGGCTTAGGTGTAAGTCCAAGTAATGATTTTGTTACTTGCACGCTGAAAATTAATTTATTGAAAATGGTATTTTACCTAACCAAGTTCTTAAGTTGGTTCTCATTTTTTTATGGTTTGATGTTATTATTGAATAGAGAGATATTATAGCGCGGCTGGGGGGGGGCATATTGCAGCCTCTCCGATACAGTTCCAGCCAACAGCAGGCACACAACCAAATCATGATGTTTATCTTTTTAGCCTTATTATTTATTTATTGTTACTGTATTTTTTCGGTGTTAATTGTTAATCATAAATTGTTGTGAAAGTTAAATCGTTGTTGTTGTTATCTGCACTTGAAAGGCCACTAATTGTCAGGCTAGCTAATTTGAAATAAACGTAAAACCAGCCTTGGAATATTATTCAACAATAATCTTTCATTATTGGCACATGGGCCTTAATGAATCCGACTGACTTAATGAGTCTGCATGTAAAATTATATCAAATAAAATATTTTTCAATTTTAATTTTAATTTGAAGTCTCCCAAATTTTCAAAGGTCGTTTCAAGTTTTACGCAGAATCACCAGCTTCAAAACGTGTAAAATTGATCACTACAACATATTCGTTTACTCTTTACAAGGACAGGACTCTTTCACGATTACAACTGCAAATTCTGTTGACAACTATTGATTAGTGAACTAATTAACTAATAATAGTAGTGTTAATATTGTTATGCTAAATTAAAAAATATATATGTCTAGTTTATAACTTTATTTATAAACTTCAATAATTTGCTTATTCATCAATTTCGTAAGACACCTATGGTGATGCAAATTCTCCCTACAAACGTATGACTCACTGTTGTGAATGAAGTTAGCATCACTTCATATTCCTAGATTGAAAATATTCAAGTCTGCCAAGCAAGCAATATGCTATAGTAATAATGGATATGGCATCTAAATTGTGCAAAACGCCAAGTGGAAATAAATTGCCGAACAATCAAATACGATTCAGCAATGCATCAATCTCTTGCACTGCTTTTACCATTTTTCCGTTAACTTAACCTACGATTAGTTTTTAATTGATTTGTAGACTATTTATTTTCTACTTTATTTGGGAAACTTGTCTAAAAATTAATAAAATCAACCTGTCATTTATAAAAAAAAGTTTATTTATTTCCTAAGTTGGTTTAATGATTATCAAATTAATTTAAGGTCATTTTTTCTCCTTGAAAAAAAATCCCTAAGTGATCATTTATTAAAAGAAACGCTAAATCACACATGCTTTGAAGAACAATTATATGAGAAGCGAGTTAAAGAAACTTGGCATATCTATTATTAAAAACATGATTCTGAATTACGTTGTTTTCAAGTTTTCGAATCTGTTCATTACAAAATCCTGGAAAGGTTACGAATTAAAGCGTACGCCCTACCAGCTACCATAACTTTTAACGATTTATCGTGATTAACGTCCTCGCTCAGACCTATGGAGGAGAAAAATAAGTCTTCAATTCCAGACTTACTAGTTATCAAAACACTTACGTACCAAAACGCATATAACATTACTTACTATACATAGTTCCCGTTGTTGAAGGTACGACCTCTCACTTCCCCACTCGCACACTCCCTATCTTGCGGGAGAATCCGCCGCCCAGCAGGCGAGAAGCTACACGCCTGCCTGTGTAGCCGAACAGGCGAGAAACTACACGCCTGCCTGTGTGGTTTAGCAGGCGAGAAACCACACGCCTGCCTGTGTAGTTTAGCAGGCGAGATACTACACGCCTGCCTGTGTAGCCCAGCAGAGAGAAGCTACACACCTGCCTGTGAAGCCCAGAAGGCGAGAAGCTACACGTCTGCCTGTGTAGTTTAGCAGGCGAGAAACTACACGCCTCCCTGTGTAGTTTAGCAGGCGAGAAACTACACGCCTGTCAGTGTAGCCCAGCAGGCGAGAAGCTACATGTCTGTCTGCCTGTGTAGTTTAGCAGGCGAGAAACTACACGCCTGCCTGTGTAGTTTAGCAGGCGAGAAACTACACGCCTGTCAGTGTAGCCCACCAGGCGAGAAGCTACATGTCTGTCTGCCTGTGTAGCCCAGCAGGTGAGAAGCTCCACGCCTGCCTGTGTAGCCCAGCAGGCGAGAAGCTACACGCCTGCCTGTGTAGCCGAGCAGGCGAGAAACTACACGCCTGGCAGTGTAGCCCAGCAGGCGAGAAGCTACATGTCTGTCTGCCTGTGTAGCCCAGCAGGCGAGAAGCTACACGCCTGCCTGTGTAGCCGAGCAGGCGAGAAACTACACGCCTGCCTTTGTAGCCCAGTAGGCGAGAAGCTACACGCCTGCCTGTGTAGGCCAGCAGGCGAGACACTACACGCCTGCCTGTGTAGCCCAGCAGGCGAGAAACTACACGCCTGTCTGTGTAGCACAGCAGGCGAGAAGCTACACGTCTGCCTGTGTAGCCCAGCAGGCGAGAAACTACACGCCTGACTGTGTAGCCCAGGAGGCGAGAAACTACACGCCTGTCTGTGTAGCACAGCAGGCGAGAAGCTACACGCCTGCCTGTGTAGCCCAGCAGGCGAGAAACTACACGCCTGACTGTGTAGCCCAGGAGGCGAGAAACTACACGCCTGTCTGTGTAGCACAGCAGGCGAGAAGCTACACGCCTGCCTGTGTAGCCCAGCAGGCGAGAAACTACACGCCTGACTGTGTAGCCCAGCAGGCGAGAAGCTACACGCCTGCCTGTGTAGCCCAGCAGGCGAGAAACTACACGCCTGTCTGTGTAGCACAGCAGGCGAGAAGCTACACGCCTGCCTTTGTAGCCCAGCAGGCGAGAAGCTACACGCCTGACTATGTAGCCCAGGAGGCGAGAAACTACACGACTGCTTGTTTAGCCCACCAGGCGAGAAGCTAAGCGCCTGCCTGCGTAGCCCAACAGGCGAGAAGCTACACGCCTGCTTGTTTATCCCACCAGGCGAGAAGTTACACGCCTGCCTGTGTAGTTTAGCAGGCGAGAAACTACACGCCTGCCTGTGCAGTTTAGCAGGCGAGAAACTACACGCCTGGACATGTAGCCCAACAGGCGAGAAGCTACACGCCTGCTTGTTTATCCCACCAGGCGAGAAGTTACACGCCTGCCTGTGTAGTTTAGCAGGCGAGAAACTACACGCCTGCCTGTGCAGTTTAGCAGGCGAGAAACTACACGCCTGGACGTGTAGCCCACCAGGCGAGAAGCTCCACGTCTGCCTGTGTAGCCCACAGGCGAGAAGCTACACGCCTGCCTGCAGGGCCGTACTCAGACCGGTATAGCCGGTACAATTTTACCGGGGCCCGGGGTCAATGGGGGGCCCGGGTCGGGTCGAAGGGGGGCCCGGGGGGCCAGAATCTGAGTGGAACGGGTGCAGTACCAGGACATGAGGGGCCCGGCTTAATATCTTCACCGGGGCCCGCCAAAGCTGGGTACAGCCCTGCCTGCCTGTGTAGCTCAACAGGCGAGAAGCTACACGCCTGCCTGTGTAGCCGAGCAGGCGAGAAACTACACGCCTGCCTTTGTAGCCCAGCAGGCGAGAAGCTACGCGCCTGCCTATGTAGGTCACCAGGCGGGAAGCTACACGCCTGCCTGTGTAGCCCAGCAGGCGGGAAGCTACACGCCTGCCTGTGTAGCCCAGCAGGCGAGAAGCTACACGCCTGCCTGTGTAGCCCAGCAGGCGAGAAAATACACGCCTGACTGTGTAGCCCAGGAGGCGAGAAACTACACGCCTGCTTGTTTAGCCCACCAGGCGAGAAGCTACGCGCCTGCCTGCGTAGCCCAACAGGCGAGAAGCTACACGCCTGCTTGTTTATCCCACCAGGCGAGAAGTTACACGCCTGCCTGTGTAGTTTAGCAGGCGAGAAACTACACGCCTGCCTGTGCAGTTTAGCAGGCGAGAAACTACACGCCTGGACGTGTAGCCCACCAGGCGAGAAGCTACATGTCTGTCTGCCTGTGTAGCCCAGCAGGCGAGAAGCTCCACGTCTGCCTGTGTAGCCCACAGGCGAGAAGCTACACGCCTGCCTGTGTAGCTCAACAGGCGAGAAGCTACACGCCTGCCTGTGTAGCCGAGCAGGCGAGAAACTACACGCCTGCCTTTGTAGCCCAGCAGGCGAGAAGCTACGCGCCTGCCTATGTAGGTCACCAGGCGGGAAGCTACACGCCTGCCTGTGTAGCCCAGCAGGCGGGAAGCTACATGCCTGCCTGTGTAGCCCAGCAGGCGAGAAGCTACACGCCTGCCTGTGTAGCCCAGCAGGCGAGAAAATACACGCCTGCCTGTGTAGTCTAGCAGGCGAGAAACTACACGACTGCTTGTTTATCCCAGCAGGCGAGAAGCTACACGCCTGCCTGTGTAGCCCAGCAGGCGGGAAGCTACACGCCTGCCTGAGTGTGCGTGACCGAGTAGCCATCTCGCGGACATTAGAGCGCCCGTCCTGACTATTCATTTACAAATGCGGTGTTTGGGTCACGCACCAGACCACCCACTAGACACTCTCGTCTAGTCTGTGAACAACCGGGCAGGATTTCCTCGGAAGTAGATTATTAATTTTGAACCCAACGATGGTATTGAGGTCCGTGCGCCAGACGTGCCGTAGTTGAAACTTGGTCCGTCGGGCTTCACAGTTTCATTTTTGCTGGAGCACTTTCCGCGACTTGCCATAGTAGCAGTTGGAAAAGACAAGACGATGAAAGCGCTCCGTCGAAAAAATGAAAAAGTGCCGCGAGTCAGCCCATCGGACCACAAAACACCTATTGTATATTGATTTTAATTGTCTCTTTCATATTAGTGACGGAAAATCGTAAAAACGGACTTTTGAAGAAAAATAAACTTTTGCTTCTTTGGGTCTTTGGTGTCTAGCTTTTGACGTTTTAAACTGCTGTAAATCTAAGTTTTTCTTCTTTATATTGAGAGAAATTGTAACTAGCTGTTGCCTTATTTAAGTGGGAGACTGGATGACAGTTTAATTTCATCAACGTGTCCTATGTTTTAACACGCCATTGTGAGTCGTATTCATTTTCAATGGAATGAGGCTATTTATAGTTTAATTACGTTCTGTAAATCTGAATTCCATTAATTTATAATTATGACCTGCCTAATGCCGCTTTTTTGACCGCTGTAGATTTTAAGATTTTAGACCGCGTTTACGAATTTGACTCGTAACTCCCAAAATTTTAATGGTACATTACAAGATATCCTACCTGAAAGTCGATTTATAAAGTCGGTGTTCAAAAAGAAAACATATTTTCACATTATCAGGCATATACTTTTAGACCTCCCACTTTACATTATAAAGACAACCTCTTCTTTGCCATAGTTACAGTTATACAAAGTAGCTCATCTCAAGGTGATACATCTTTAAACTCTAATGAACAAACCTTCACATCTTATCAGATCCGAGCATAATGCAGACACAGTTCAAGAAAAAACAACTCGTCCACAATATTATGACACAATCGCGAAATCTACATTCCTCGTTCTCTAATCTCTGGAGCGGATCCAAGGTATATCCGCACAACAAGGGTTCGTTATGCCAAGTCACTTCGTCTGACGGTGACGGCGGCCGATAACTGGTGGTAATAACTTGTGTATGTCTAGGTGCTGTTCCTGGCCGCTTGCTTGTTTCCGCGGTTCTCAGAAGCTCACACGTCCAGCCAATCGCAGGCTCGCTCGCCGCGCCACCCTGGCAACAACAATACGGAACTCAATCTCGATTGGTGAGTATAGCTGTCAGGCTCCGCCCACACGGTAGGAAGCTTGTTTCCTTAGTTGGCAATAGTTGCCAGGATCCTTGGTATGTGGTGATAATGTAAAGCCTACATTACTGATATCAAGGCGGGATTTTCCTTTATATATTTTGTTACAAGAATATCAAATAAATCTTATTTCCCATTGTTGAGAACGCAATTCAAATAAGACTACGTGGTAATAACCAACAGATATTATAAATTTATAAAGTTATAAATTAGGATTTAAATGTCACTGACAATTATAAGTGGTATTTATTAGCTACGTATTTTTTTATGGAGGGCACTCCTCATTGCTCAGGCAGTTGCGGAATTTCAACAGCACGTTACATCTTACATCATCTCTTAGAGAGACTGGGACGGTGGTGTGTCCTGTAATCCAGCTTCTCGGAAGTCACGGATTGTGGTTAGTTATCACCGATGACTTATGGATGTGGTGTTCTCTGGTGGGGATTAACGTCCTTACTAGTGAATACTACATTCACACATTAAGACCCTCTTCATAATTAGACCATTTCGTTATTGAAGATGGCAAAATTATGGTTCGGATCCCACGTTAAACTGTAGGTCCCCGAGTTGAGTTGCCATTGGCTGTTAGTCTAAGAAATATGACGGCCTTAGTAAGTAACAAGACTTCAAAATCCTACCACAATCATCCTACACTCATCTGTCATTCATGCTCGGCTTAAAATACTTGCATGGGTATAGCTCGCCATTTCAAGTAAAAGATTGTAAAGTAAAGTAAGTAAAGTATAAAATTATTAAGGGTTTGTTTGTGGGTGCTGCTGTATGATACGTTGGTAGTTAAAAGTTTAATTCTGCAGTGCAAAATGTTCATTGGAAATAGCACTCAAGATACGGAGCTAATAAATCCTAGATCAACGGTTCCTACCAAGAGTTAATTGTACAGCAGATTGAATGGTGTATTGAAATGAGGTCTAACTAATGCATGGTAACATCTAACTGAAAATGTCTATATTAAAGACTTAACTTTACGTTGGAATATTTAAATTGTTACAACTTAGAGGTCCTTGAGACCAATATTTGCTCGGGAAAGGAAATTCAGTCCGTATCTCAATCAACGGCCAAGCCGGACGCTGGCGCCGACTTGAACAGTACCGATGAATCGCTGTTATCCGCACGAGTTCCTGCAATGCTAAATCGCCCTGTAAAGCAGGCGACAGAGCGATCCAACTCAGCGATTGCGACATCGTGTCTAATGCCTCCCTCTCTGTCTTCCCAGATAAGTAGTTTTCTCATGGAATTCCAGATTGTAAATTTATATTAATAAATAACACACTGCGCAAGTCTTCTCTGAGGTTAGTGAGGATCTAAAATGTGCGGCGGTGAAAACAAGTTATTCGCAACAGCCAAGAAATGTTTTCTCATTAGTTTGGATACTTATTCAGTTTTTTATTCCGTACTTGAGCTGGAATAAATACAGTCCCAAGTATAAATGATTTCTACCATTAAAACAACAGATAAATGGTGTAAATAATTTTAAAGAGTATACAAACTAAACAACACGTATATTTGAAGAATGTGCAATATAATGATTAATACTAATTAATACTAAAAGCCACAGTGTAGTAGCCTAAGTAAAAGAAGTAGCGGACAAAGAAAGGTAGTAAACAAATAAATACTTTATTGATTGCCTTTGAACTTTATAAGATGATGAACGCCTACCTTATGTGTGATGTAGATTGATTCACTTTGTCCGATCAATTAATCTTGATTGGTGTTTCTTACAGGTTCTCGCCTTTAATATCTCTGTCCACCGCCGCTGAACATTTTCGTGAATCGTCACGATCGCCTTTTATGCTCAAGCTTCAACTGACATAAAAAATAAAAGTTCTCAAAGAATTATATTCAATGTAAAAAATTAAAATTCAGGTTTTTTACAGAAGAGGGGTGTTATATAATTAGTTTTACTGTTACTG
This sequence comes from Flexamia atlantica, assembly GCA_035578135.1. Lineage (NCBI taxonomy): Eukaryota > Metazoa > Arthropoda > Insecta > Hemiptera > Cicadellidae > Flexamia > Flexamia atlantica. The sequence goes on along the minus strand of JAQJVK010000005.1, from coordinate 16,096,779 downwards.
TATTAAAAAAAGAGTTTCGCAGGAAATATGTGTTTGAATTTTTTTATATTAAAATCAACAACGTGCGGGAAGCCAATTCTGAAGGACGTTTTAAGTGGATTAAAAATCCATTTTTAATAGACCGAATATTTAATTTTTAAATCATTTATACCTTTTTAAGCATAACCATTTTTTTGTAATAAATATTTCTGCCTTCGTAAAATGTCTAGTAAATATATTTATTTCTTTAACCTGCCTAAATAAGTTTTTGCTTTTTTGTGTTAGCCCACATTTTTACGCAGGAATTATGGCTGCTTTATAATTAACTAAATCATGGCACCTGCCTGACATCTGTGAAGTAGTCTATCCAAATACAGAAACGTTAAATGTTTGCATCATGCTTTGGAAGGCACCGGGCAGTCATTTCGCAGTTCGATAATATTCGTAACTTTTTATTATTGAAATCGCTTTATTTTTTATTTCTAATTTGAAAAAGTTCCTTCAAATTTGCACGTTTACATTTAGCGTAATAAATGAGCTAAAAATGTTAGGCACAATGCCAACTTCATATTTAAAATATCTTATTTAAAAATAACGGATCTGAGGTAGTGGACTTTTTTTAATCATTATAAATAAAGTTTAAAATAGCTCAACGGCGATGGTTTGTCATTAGCTGCTCTATTTCTAGATGACTGGTTAGTTTTGCAATATGTAGTTTTTAATTCAGTAAAAAATAACATTTATTTAAAACGAATCAATAGTTTTTAACAGATTGCAGCATTGAAATCAGTGTAAAAACTTAGTTTTAGTTTTGAGTGATGACAACACCAACTCTACACATTACAAGATATTTTGTATCCAATATGGCAAATCCAAAATGAAGGCCTAAAATGAACACCCACTCAAAATTAAGAATTTACTACCCAATAATGTTTGGGGTGCTCTGCTATTGATATTTGAAAAAGTGTATCAAAGATCAGGAGGGTCATTTATACGGGCGCACCGAAATTGCGCCCCAAAATCCAGGTAGACACCGAAATTGCGCCCCGACCCTAAATTTTGTCCCAGGGTTACACCGATATTGCGCCCCAGCCCTTCCTAGAATAACATGAGGGAGGCAAGCACTGACTCCTCGCCTCGCCATATAAATGTTTACCTTAAATTATGTAAATTTTGATATCGGTGAATTTACTACTAATGAGCTTTCACAGCAAATATCCAATTTCAGTAATTAATTTCTCATAGCATTAAAAATAAACCCTTACCTCTTGGATCATGATTATGCACTCCTTCTTCTCTAGAAAATAGATTTCCGGAGTCCAAGGTATACAGTCTGGCCGGACAACTCTTCAAATTGCATCACCACCGCTGTTCTCCACTCTTAATAATTCCAATCGAACGAAACACATAGTTATCCTTCACAGTGTTTACGCGCCCTCGTTCACTCAACACTTGCTTCATTCTTATGATTAATAACTAACTAACTAATAACAATAAAAACTAAACAGCAATAAACAACTAACTAACTAATTCTAAACTATTGTGGTTCGCTTGAATGGAACACCCTAACACTCAGGTGTCTTATGCAAAACTGACAAATCGTTTGGGGAGTACAAATATTTGGTGGTTCATCAACTGGTCAGGCGGGGGGGGGGGGGGTGGCGGAGGGTAACATTCCTGAGTCATTGCGTGGTGTTGCGGTCCTCAGGTACCTGCCACCCTCGGGGCGCAATATCGGTTAGGGATTAGCGAACCTTTTTCGTCAGTTTGGTATGGGGCGCAATTTCGGTGCGCCGATTTATACTCGCCCTGTATGTCTTGCTAGAAAATGATTTATTGGTAGTCAAGGATTTGAAGGTTGTTAACTTAGTCTTGTACAGTAGTGAACAAATTCATCAGGCTCAATGAATACTATCCAGTGACCAAGAGCCATTTCAGGTTTTTGAAAACAGCTATGTTCCTGTACCACATGATTTTTAAGCAATAAAGTTTAATGTCATCATATTCCTCATCTCCCGTTGTCCTCACGAAGGAGAGGAGCTGTTGTTGGAGATAGGAAGCCTCTATCGAATCAAGCATCCTGCCAAGGGAGGACGTAACAAGGAACTGCTGGAGAGGGAAGAAACAAGGACTGCCAATCGTCTGCTCATAGCAAACGTCACTACACTGCTCAAGTGCTCATGTCCTGTGTCCAGGTCGCAGGAAGGAGAGGAGCTGATGTCGGTGGAGGCAGGGAGTCGCTCAGGGCCGTAACGACCACCGGGGCAACCGGGGCACCGCCCCGGGGCCCCCAAGCCTAGGGGGCCCCGAAGGGGCCCCCGATCGAGGGGTATAAATGCGTACTACTTCCGAAAAACGTAATTTTTAGATTAAAAATCAACAAAAAATGTATAGACCTAATATATTTGTAAAAAGCGAGAGACTGAATTTTGTACATAGTAATTTTTAGATTGATTAGTTGCCACTGAGTGTGTTGTGTAACATTACAGTGATGTAGTTAACAAAAGGTCTTCCATACTAGTATGTGCCAACACATTCGATGAATGCCCCCAAAAGCATGAGTTTGTATCGCGCATTTTATAGGTGGAACAAACCAGGTCTCGAATTTGTTAGTTAAGATAGGATTGTTCATTGCAGGATATGTCCCTGGGACTGATTAGTTGCCACTGAGTGTGTTGTGTAACATTACAGTGATGTGGTTAACAAAAGGTCTTCCATACTAGTATGTGCCAACACATTCGATGAATGCCCCCAAAAGCATGAGTTGGTGTCGCGCATTTTATAAGTGGAACAAACCAGGTCTCGAATTTGTTAGTTAAGATAGGGTTGTTCATTGCAGGATATGTCCCTGGGACTGATTAGTTGCCACTGAGTGTGTTGAGTAACATTACAGTGATGTGGTTAACAAAAGGTCTTCCATACTAGTATGTGCCAACACATTCGATGAATGCCCCCAAAAGCATGAGTTTGTGTAGCGCATTTCATAGGTGGAACAAACCAGGTCTCGAATTTGTTAGTTAAGATAGGATTGTTCACTGCAGGTTATGCCCCTGGGACTGATTAGTTGCCACTGAGTGTGTTGTGTAACATTACAGTGATGTGGTTAACAAAAGGTCTTCCATACTAGTATGTGCCAACACGTTCGATGAATGCCCCCAAAAGCATGAGTTTGTGTCGCGCATTTCATAGGTGGAACAAACCAGGTCTCGAATTTGTTAGTTAAGATAGGATTGTTCATTGCAGGATATGTCCCTGGGACTGATTAGTTGCCACTGAGTGTGTTGAGTAACATTACAGTGATGTGGTTAACAAAAGGTCTTCCATACTAGTATGTGCCAACACATTCGATGAATGCCCCCAAAAGCATGAGTTTGTGTCGCGCATTTCATAGGTGGAACAAATCAGGTCTCGAATTTGTTAGGTAAGATAGGATTGTTCATTGCAGGTTATGTCCCTGGGACTGATTAGTTGCCACTGAGTGTGTTGTGTAACATTACAGTGATGTGGTTAACAAAAGGTCTTCCATACTCATTTTTTGTCTAAAATGGTAGTTTAAGCCTTTAAACATTGAAATTCGCTCCCTCACGTCATCGTGCTGCGTGCGTACTCGTTTTTATTTAATGCCTTAGTTTAAGATTAAGCTACGTTGTCATTTGTAGTGCCGGGTGGCGTGTTTACAATCCCCCTACGAATTCAGCGCTTTCAGCCAAGATGCTCACACGTGGCGAACCACCGCTAAGTTAGGTTAGGTTAGGTTAGATTAGGTTAAAAACTTGTGTTTTCTTACTCTTTAACGTCACTACACTGCTCATGTCCTGTGTCCAGGTCGCAGGAAGGAGAGGAGCTGATGTCGGTGGAGGCAGGGAGTCGCTGGCTGTCGCACCGAGAGGCGCAGATCGTCCTGCGGAGGGAGGGAGGGGACAAGGGACTGCCGGTCGACTGCTAATAGCAAACGTCACTACACTGCTCATGTCCTGTGTCCAGGTCGCAGGAAGGAGAGGAGCTGATGTCGGTGGAGGCAGGGAGTCGCTGGCTGTCGCACCGAGAGGCGCAGATCGTCCTGCGGAGGGAGGGAGGGGATAAGGGACTGCCGGTCGACTGCTGCCCCTCTACCCTAGAGATGGTGGAGCCTCAGGGCGGCATCAACCAAGATGGTCAGTATTTGAGATCCATCAATTCAATCAATAATTGAAACTTTTTAGTTACATTCAAAAGTAAAAAAAATAGTCTAATTAGTAGGTATCAGTGTTAATACCTTAAAAGAAAATGTTAACTGCAACAAAGATTAAAGTGAATCACTAAGCTGTGAGATTAGTGGGTTAATAAAATTTTCTTTTTCAAGCTTGCTAATTTATGAAATTATATTAATATATTCTTGAAAAATGAAATCTGGAGCCTTCAATCTAGTTCACTTTATCCTAAGAAACATGATGCATTACTACTAAACCAGCATCTAAAAGCCATTATGACCATTGTGCTTAGTGTTGGACCGTCTCATTCCCCTCTCCTGTTGCAGGCTTATTGGTCGAACTCTTCTCTGAGGCAGAGAACCGACAGAGGTTCTACGAGCTCTCGTGTCGCGCCGGTGTTGAAGGCAAGCCTTGCCGCTTCATGGATCGTAGGCTACACAACCAATCCCGCTGTGTGCAGAAGTACTCGTACACGTACGCGATAGTGCGAGAACCTACCCCCTCCGCCCACACAGTCCCCAGACCACACCACTTCCCCTCCTTCCCCTCCGGAGGGTCCAACTGGATGCTGGATTACATCCGGGTGCGAAGCGGATGTAGCTGCGAAGTCTCCCCTCGGGTCAAACGGAGACGGGCGAAAAACAAACGGGCGAAGAACAAACGGACTGAAATCAGTGAGGAGGAATAGAGTGCAGGACTTGCAGGAAGCCTGTTGTTGTCTACAGCTTTAATGTTTTCTTACTCTAATGAACTTTTTTCTATCGAAAGGATCCTACGTATTGAATGTGGTTCACTGAATAGACCTTCATGGCTCGTATATAAAATGTTATGCTGGGATTTCTAAGGACACCCCAAACCTTCATCTTATCCTAAGAAGTTTTAAACATCAAAAGTTTTGTTTTATGGGATCGCTGATTAGTTTGAAATCATCTATTTATAATTTACTTTATAATATTATAAATAACTCTAATTTATATTATGATAAGCTATTGAAAATTCACCTCAAAATAATTATTTAGCTGCATGGCATAACATGCCATAACAGTGGTGTAACATGGTGTAATAGTTTTTTTTCCTTAGGAATATTTCCCACTTTTATAACAATCAAATCATTGTCTTTAAACAATGCATCTATGTTGTTTAGCACTGAATATATATTATAGCAAACAGTATAAGTTTACACGTACTTGAACAATATAAGTTCACTTAAAAAAGAAATATTATATTTTTTAAAGAATTGAAACCATTTTATTAATCCATCTTAGCAAACTTAATAGCAAGTTATTTCTAATAATAGGTATATAATGATCCATTGCTGATCCAACCATTAATAATGTCATTGTTATCAGTTTTCCCAATCGCAATATTCCAATCTGAGAAGTTCAGATTTGATTGATGATTTCATCTGCAAGTAGCATAGATGTTTATCATAATTATTCTTTGCAATGTAAGGTGTTATAATGTATCTTATAATTCATAAAAATTGATGCTAAATTAATAAAAAATATTACTTAATAGCACTCAAAGTAATTTAATTTATTAAACATAATATAACTAACTAATACTGTTTTAGTGACTGATTTACGGGGGTTGCAGCATTAGGCCTATATTTGCGTGCAGCCCTAGGTCTTGTCAGCCTAGTGATAAATCCGAAACTGTACTATTTTTATACTTCTTTAAACTTTGACTTTCATTTCATCCTTAATTTTTTCTACAATATCTAGTGTTAGTTTAATATCACTTGTCTGAGTAATAAAATATTGTCATGCAACTTGTGAAACATTGGTAACCAAGACTGTCCATGAGAGTGTATTTAACATTGTTTATCTAGTCTGGAAGAAGCTAAGATCGAATGCCTCTGTCAGGATGTAAACTAAGGATTTAAACACTGAAGTTAGCACTAAATTTTATCTAAACAATTAAATTTTATTTTAAAAGCACATATTATGATAGTTGACTAGTTTTAAACTGTGTTCTTTAAGAATTCAAACAATTTTAATTTTTATCTCTATGTTTATTACACTTTGCTTTGTGAATTTGGATTTTGCATTTATCTGTACATTACAAATTCAAGAAAATATTTACGCTTAAACATTTAGGGATATGCAAGAGACCACAGTTTGTGTTATTTATATAATAGGCAGCATTAGAATAAATTTATTTTTTCAAGTGCCATTTAGTTAAGAAAATAATTAATAAATAAATTCATAAAGTTTCAAATAGATTTTTCATAAAATTATAAACAAGTGGTAAAATATAAAAAAATTGGGGAGAAAAGTATATATTTTGTTATTTATTGCCTCATAATCTTTCCACAATCTAAAGTACTGTCACTATCTAAAGTTTGATTAGGATAATTTGTATGTCCAAAACCTACCTCATTGCTACAGTCTTATAATGTTTATTTTGTCTTGATTGTTGATGCTATGATATTTAATGATAAAATTATTAAACCAACAAAGATTGTATGTGTTTTTATGCCACAAATTCGTATATTTTGAATTAAATTAATATTATTTTGACGGTACACTATCAGTATTAAAGCATTTTCAACGATAATCAGTTAACCCCTTTATAATTTTGTTGGATGTGCCATTGCCTAAATATATTTTAGAAAATAGATAAAGTATTGAAAATAGAACTAATTTTTAAGTATTTTATTAATGTTAATAGAACATGTAGTCTGTAAAATATTTTTATATTTTAATTATCTGTATAATTATTGTTTATTTAAGATTAGTTACAGTCCTTCTCTGTTACCAAGTATTCAATGTAAATATTAGATTTTATCATGTATTTTGGCAGTAAGTCATTTAAAGCCAAGTGTAAATAAAGATGCTATGTGGAAACTCATGACATTTCAATTCAAAGCATTAACATAAAAACATTGTATAGGAATTATAATTATTTGCATTTACTATTCAAATTCACATGAAGTGAAAATGTATCTAATATTAAAGGATATTTACAAATTGGCATTATAAGAAAGAAATCCATAAGAAAATAACTAAGCTTATCATCTCTCGTATTTTTAAACTTTCAAAGCTGTAATTGTTTTTTTATATACTGTATATTAAACAAAGATCAATTTTACATTCTCTTCTTTAATCACCTTTACCAAGCAAAACTATTTAATCATTAGTAGCCCTCGGATGTTTATCAAATCTGGCTACTGCTTTGAAAAGAAATTTTAATTCCTTGCTTCCTCCATTTTTTCAGTCAACCAATCACAGTGGTTACTGCAACTTTATTTACTCCCGTCTTATAGGACAGTGGGTAAATTAGAGCCTCTGCCTCTTTATCAGTGATCCCAAACACAAATAAATTAAGAGTAATTAAATAGAGTTGAGTCAACTTGAGTCCTATTCACTCACTACTAGAGCTCCCCTACACACTACTTACATAAAAACCACCCTCTCACGATGACCATGTGTTGATGAGAGCTGGAGGCACAATGTAACGATGTAAATGGATAGGTGGAGGTGGAAGTAGCATCAACTAGTGCGTCAGATGTCACCTGCTGCTTGTGGAGACCTACACCTCTTTCCATGTACATTTTTCAATTTTTCAGTTTTAATGTTCTTTCCTTAGTGGCTAAAATAAAACACAACATAGAAATAGAAAAATTTATTTACAAATATAACTTATTAGAATTAAAACATCTCAAACCACAGTAACTTTTACACCAATGGCACAATGAAACATTCCATGAAATCTTTGTTTGCCATACCACAATTCTTATAAATATAAATCTAAATTTATAGGTATATTAACTATACTTATTAAACAGTGAAATGTAATGTGGTTTTAAAAATGTTAAGATTTATCTTTTAAATTCTCGTCAGATCAAAATTAATTTGAATATTATCGCAAATGAGACTTTTAACCTCTTAGATTTCTTTAATATTATTCAACAATTATTGTAGTGACAATTAATTACTTAGTTTTTATATTCATTTGAATGTCTCATTTACTGACTCTTTAACCAGATTCAACAATTTTTTGTAAGAATGTAAAAAATATAATTTTGAAAAAAGTAATTGGTTGAGTGAAAAAGTTGTAGATTTCTTAAAAAATATTTTTAAGTAAGTTAATCAAACACTGTCAACACTAACTATATACAGTATCTTAAGCTGGCCACAAGACCAAATCAACTCGTTTCATAGACAATTAACTGATTAAAATAGTAAAACTCAGATTCCTTATAAATTTTAAGTAGTAAATTTTAAGAAAATTAAGGCCAAAAAATATATTTTGTTTAAAAAAATACCCGATATTGAAAATAGCACAGTTAAAATTTATCCTAAAGCTTGTCCAAACAACTATAAGTATGAGCAAAAAATGGTATTTCTTCAATAGCTTATATACCAAATGTAACATTTCAAGTTGTTCCTCTCAAAACATTTTCCTTACTACACAACCATAAAGTAGTGATGTTTTTCTTGTTTTCAAAAGATACAAAAAAAGGAAAGTGTACCAAAATGTCTGATTTATACAGCATTCTGAGGCAAGGACAATCCATATATTCTGACTACTCTGTATTACTGTAAGCCTTCATTTCACCTACGTGCAGGATTACAAGTCAAGACTAATTAATTAATGTTAACACCTGGATTAATTAAGAATGTGCTTTATTTGAACAACTCTGAGTTGTAATATCTGTTTTTCACACTCAATCGGGCCAACATGACTTACACTTTAAATATTGAGGTAGCATCAACACAAGATTGTTCTTTTGATTTAAAAAGGACGGAGCACTCGCTTGAAATAGTACACATACACATAGCAATCTACTGTTCTTTTTCACTTTAATGCTAATATTAAGAAACTCCTTATGTCATCACCAGTAATCCCAGGGAGTAAAATGATGGATTTATATTTTTAGAAATCATGTTATTGGATAGCATGATAACTTATATTATAAATTAATTTATGATCAACAAACTTCAACAAAATCTCAAAAACCTCTATGATAAACAACCTAATGTCAAAGGATTCACACTGCCAGGTGTTTTTCACTGTTTCAGTTCCCTAAATACTTAGGAAGTAATCCTTCTTTTACATTATTAATCGCATTTACATACAATAATGATGACTGAGGAAGTGGTTATTTTTTAACTATATTCACCACACCTTTACTGTAACGGCAATCACATGAAAATCATTTTTATTTACATTTATCATTTAAATGTTCGCTGATTTTTAGATCCAAACAATTTCAAAACCAGAAACCTCAAAGCTTTTTAACCTGATTTACTCAACACTCCGCACGACCATTACTAACCACAGTAACCACTGTGACAATAACATGGGACAAGTAAAAATTAGAAACCATAATGACATTACTATCAAAAACCAAAGTGATTTTAAAAAGGTTACTGCAAAATAATTTATATGATAATTTTTACTTGAAAGCACCATTGGAGAAACTAAATTGTCAAATGCTATTAAGAGAGAAACAAAAGTTTGGAAGGAAGGTAGGTGCAAATCACCCAAGAATAGCAAAATTTCACAGAGCTAAACCACCTCCAAGCTGAAACAAGCTGTTAATAAAACCATTTTAAATTCAGGAAAGACTCGGTAATTGAAAAAATGATTCTTAGAGATTAATCTTAGTGAGCCAAATTGAAAATTGATTGGATAAATTCTGCCATACTTAATTCTAGTAATGGTCGGATCAAACAATATTACATTATCTACTACATTATTACATTATTACTAATAATCTTTTGCTATGAACCAAATTTGAGTTTTCTTGTAACAAGTAATACTATCACAATAGTTAATATCCACCAAAACTTGGCTGATAATAGTCAAAATTAGATGGTTGAACGTGTTAATCTAAGATTTTTACTAAGAGAACACTAAATTAATTCAAGGTACTTGGTAAAATACACTGTGTCACAAGAAAAACTTATACAATTTTATAACCTAATATTATCCGTTTAAGTAACGAAGACAATTTTGCAGGTGATTGTGTGATAACTGAACCTATCAAGTTTGTTTTGATTGTTATTGTAAATATCTGTTGATTCACTGTTGTTACTCAGAGGTTTAAACTTTAAAAACATTTAACCTACAATTAAGAATTCGGTAAGCTACAATAATTGGTCCAGACGTAACACCATGCGATTTTAAAAAACCTTTTTATCTTTGTAATCGTAAATTAAAACACATACTGTACCCTTAAAGTTGCCAAACAAAAACATCTAGACACATCTTTGAATCAAAGTGAGCATCTTGGGCCTGTCATGCCTAATTCTTTATTGTAGGTATTTTTTTTTTAATTTTAACACACTGAGCAACGATATTGAATCAGCAGATATTTACTAATGACATCAAAAGAAACTTTTTGAGTTTAGGTATCATGGGGCCACCTTCAAAATTGGCTAGATTTCCTTAATCTGGTTTTAGTAGTTTTATTAGGTTTTGAAATTTATCAGTTTTTTTTGGGACATGGTGTACAATAAAGCATATTCTACCCAATTGCATAGCCAAAGGTTTTTCGCAACACTGATTATTTCTAAACAAAAAGATAAAAAATAAATAATTTTAGAGCCCAAAGCGATCTTAAAATCATTTTTGTTCAGTATTGTATTTTGAATATATAATACAAATATAATAAAGTATAAAAATATATATTACATAGGTAATCAAATAATTACTACACATGTTGGTATATTAAAGAGCACAGTGTACTATATAAATTAATCATCTAAGATGATACAGTCTTCCTCTGAACTTGAAGGAGGAGGGGTGGGTTTGGAAACTGTAGTGGTTAAAGTGATGGGAGTAATTCTTTTTTTAGCTTTTTCTTCCACTTTTGCCTCTTCTTTTTTGTGGGTGGTTTCACCTTCAACGGCCTTGGATGATTTAGTCACAAAGTTCATGATTGAAGAGGCTGCAGGACTCTGCTTGGGTGTTTCTTTCGGCCCTACTGTAATTAGAGGAACTCGTTTTTTCACAGCAGGGCTTGGTGTGCCCAGCTTGACTGTTGGAGTTTTCACACTCTTGTTGGGAGTTTTAGAGTCCTCGGATGAAGTTGAAGAAGTTTTAGAAGCATCCTTGGGCACTTCCTTGCTGGCAGCAGGTGATTCCCTATAAAATATTTTCAAATTAGAACCAACTGTTCAGTTGGAAAAAGCATAACTTTCCAGTCTACCTTGATGGAGTGCCTCTTTGTATATTATATACACAAAAAATGATTTTTTTAGATGAATATAAGTAAAATTGGAGCGCTTAAAAATAACAAACAGTCAAAGGATCCCATCCCACATCAATTCCATCTAAAAACCAAAACTTTAAAAATATTTGTCATGATATTTCTTAACAAATGAAATTGTTCTATCTATCATTGTCATAATGGCCACAAGATAAACTCATAGAAGTGTTTAAAATTTGCTGAACACAATTATGCAGTAACCTTGATATTTTTATTTTTCAATTATAAACAGTTAATTATAAAAAAAAATCATTAAAGAAAATTACTTTTAATATCCTTCAAACGGTTATATAAATAACTGTAAACTTAACAACAGTTCCCATAAAAACTCCTTAATTCCCAAAATATAGTACAAAATTCATATATAATTTTAAATACATTTTACAACAATATTACACAAATAATTTCTTGATTAGCATGATAAGTGTTGTTGTATTCACTGGTTGTAAATAAAAACCGGTTTAAAACACTTAAAAATATATTTACACTTAAACTGTATTTACAAATAAGATGGTAAATATACACAGTTGGTGGAAAATGGCGATCGATTTCGATTGGTCGCACCAATCATCATCAGGCCCAATGAGAGACTTGAGTTTTCACCATATGTGTATATTCACCATGTCGTATGAAAATAAAGTGTACTTGTAAATATATTTTGAAATGTTATAAGATGTTTTTTATTTACATCCAGTGAATATTACATAACCTCATTTCAGGGGTAAAAAAACTTTCTAGTTAGGAACAAACAAATCATTAGTGCCCCCTCGATATGAAGTTTTAACAAAATTCAATCAGCGACTGGATGCTGCTTCAGCACAGCGCCGAGATGAGTTTGCAACAATAACACTCGTTAGAACGATGAATATTCACGAGTACCTGAGCAGTTTGAGCCGCTCGTCTGTCGTCAACACTTTGGTGAACTTGGTGATGTTGGCAGAGGGGGAGGGGCAGGAAGGCAAGGGGGCGGGGGGCGGGGGCAGTTCCAGGTCCGTCAGTCCGTACGCCCGCCGTACGTCCTCCTTCACATTCCTGTTAACAGATATTTAACAAAAAAATGTAAAAATACCAAAGTTTAAAATTAACAAAAACTACACTGATTATTGTATTGATATTCATAGGACACTTTCCATTTTTATTATTTCAATTTGAATCTTCAAACAAGATAAACACAAACTTTTCACGTTCTTTTGAGTCATCTCTAACTAACGTTAAAACCGAACAAGTGGACATTATGACAATAGTATTCTGAAACAGATGAGGTGTATTATTGGATTTTCTTAACGAGTCCATGCGCAGAAAATTTCCGCGCACGTAGGGGAGGTAAAACCCCTCCCGTCATTCATCTTTCCCCTTCAAACTACGGAACGGATTAGAGGAACTATTCCTTTTTCATGTGCAACTGCTATTTTGAAACATGTTTTTAATGTTAACTGTTTACCGGTTGCAGTTGCAACCGTTTCTTTTCACTATTATTCAATAGACAGCTGTGAAGAATTTTCTGGGTTTCTTATTAAGATCAGAGGATGAAAAGGAAATTACGAGTACAGAAAGGCTTTTTTTGTCGCGCATACTATATGAAATAACTCAATTTAAGGGCAATTTTTTTTCATGTCAACCACTTTTTTACGTTTAGCTTGACAATCATAGAGTGTGCGTGGTACATTTTTCCATCTTTGTAGTGGTGAAGAACAAAAAGTAAAGATTACTCATAATTGAACTTGGCACTGCGTATTTACCAGGCCTAGAAAACATTCGCAAAGAACATGTTAAAATTGAACTTTAGGTGTCTACCTGGTGAAGGCTTATTAGAGAACAAATTAGGTAAAGCGAATATGAACCAATTATAAGATTCTTATATGTAAAATAAAATATCAGAAGTTAGGATGTACTAAAAACACACATACTTATGATTACAGATGTAGAGCCTATTTGGTTGTTAAACACCGATTGATACTTTTTGAAAAAGCCTCTTTTGATTAATTAAATAAATTTTCAGCATGGATCGTACCTAAGCGCTCTTTCAAGGCCTCAAGCAGCATAATACGCCGAATGTTTGCAGGGAAAGTCAGGTTACCCTGGTTCAACGATAGTGAACTCCCACCATTTTTGACGTTCACTCCTGCTCGTTATAGATCGCATTCGAATTCGTCAGCACTCGATCTAGTAGGCTTATACATGATTATAAGTTCTCACCTTAAAAAACCGTAAATTTTAGAATTCAACTTTTAACACTTGATTACTCAAAAGTAGGTTTTTGTCGTTTAGAACGTTTTACGGCGGACCCCTTCAATAATAGATTAATAAAATAAAAACCTAATATAACTTAATACTTGAAGTATGATATGATTATTTTTGAGACAAGTATTGTAACAGCCATTTTGTACAAAATATTATCCCTTAAAATAAGCATTCACATATACAATGAGTAACTAATCCATTTTTATAACATTATTTTTATATTCGGCCATAGATATTTCTTTTCTTGCCGATAGCCTTAATTTAAAAAGCTATCAACAGCTGTTTTATTTTGAAAACCATTTTATTCTTCTCCCGACGATATGAAAACAACAAGTTACAAAGTATTAGGTTCAGGGATTATCGTATCAAAGTGACGTGTGTAATAGATGTCACAAAACTGTTAAATTAAAAAAAAAATAAAAAAACTTATTTGCTTCAGCTAATCGTGATCGAGCATGTCACGTTTAGGGACTGTGATTGGTTAACACTTCCCCTCACAAGATTTTCCTTCTCTCTCGCACAGTATTTCAAAAAGTGGTCCCGTTAAGAAAATCAGTCAATAGCATAGTTGCACAATTTCCAATGTGGGATCACTAAAATAAAATTTTTGCCAACTTTACAGAAAGTTGTACTGGCATGATTATCTAGAATGAATTTTTGTACAGTAGAGTCCCGCAAACCCGGAATTCCATAACCCGTAATTCTGGATAACTCGAAAAGCCTGCCAGAGCAATAAAGTGCACTGAGATTCAAGGCCAGAGCATGGTGTGATACATATAAAACAGTTTTGGTTTTTCTTTAAGTTTTTTTGTAAATGATAATGTAGTTTTTGTATTTTTTACTAAGCAATAAATAAATGATTTCTTATAGAAATAACCGAAACTATTCTCATTTTTTCTTATTTTTACTCATTTCCCGATAACTCGGAAATTTCACAAACCCGGACACCGTTCGGTCCACATTAGTCCAGGTTTGTGGGACTCTACTGTACTACGAAAATCCAGCGAGGGAACACCATGCCCCCTTCACTGCATCACTAGACCCTATTATGATATATAGAGTTTATCCCACAAGGCCAAACAATCAATAGCACTGCTTATTGTGCAACTTTGATAAAGCTACATAGAGCAATACAAAACAAAATGCAGGATGTTCGCAGAAGTAATTCTTCTTCTACATGACAACACAAGGCCACATGCAGCTAACCAGACCATGAACTGATTTATTTGCATCAATCATTCCCTGTACAACATCCCATGCACTGAGTGGTTTTTATCTCTCAGGAACTTGAAAAGGCAACTTTCGAGTTAAGTAAGGTGCTTCCCCAGTGATTTTCAAAGCAAGACTTTAAATTTCAAGGTTGAATTCTGGATTCCCTGAGTTACACATGAGAGTAAAAATTTCGTATACGAATTCAGTGTGTTGTATTTTAGTAAAAAACGGCCCTTACATAAAAGAACCCTCAATTCGAGGCTAAAATAAGACACAACTAATATATACAGGTTATTATTAGCTATTAGCAGGAGCACCAAATAAGGTGGGTGAATGAGTGCACTGCTGGCAAAATTATCATGATCAGATATTAAAATAAAAACAAATTTACATATGTATAAAAGGGTCTGAAAATCACAAACTAAATTTTTGACAGTTCAACAAATCATTTAATTTAGTCATTTCAGCTGAGGTTTAGCAGACGATTTGATGAGATTAGAGTTTTCGCTGCCCACCTTATTTTGTGCTCCCAATAATAATACGAGGCTTTAGGCACCTACCAGCACTGGTGCACGGCGCCTGCTGGCTTCTCCCACACTGCCATCTCCCGTATCTTCTTGGCCAGGCAGGCCTTGGACGGCAGAGCCTCCGACTTGTCTTTCTCCCACTCCTCCAGCAGTTCTACCAGCAGCTTCGACAGCTTCTTGCGACTTCCATGCGCTTTCTTGATGATTTCCGGCACCACTACGGGAGACCACACATTCTAGATATTAATATGTATAAATCTAGAGCAGATTTTCCTGACACACTTTTTAGCTCACAGACCACAATGATTTGTATCAACACATACTGTTCTTATATCATGTTTATAGCTTTTTAGGTGATTGTAGTGAGAACCAAAAATATTTCAAGTCAAAACAGCTAGAGGAAGGACTAACTTCAAAGTACTGGCAAAAAGGTAACTTTTTGTTGTCAATGATGACTTGGTGAATAAAGTGGTTGAAAAAATTCATGAGAAATAATCGATTCACAGTCACAAATAATTCTAAAAGTCTTTTACATGAGGTAGTGACCGAAACAGGATGTACAGAATTAATTTTGGTTGCTTGGTGCTTTCAAAAAAAAAGAATCTTCCAATACAGCACAATTCCAATTTGGCAAGACTTTTCCATGAGGCATTCTTGTTTTAAAGGTTATATTTAGCAACGCGCGGCAGTAAGATGATCCAACTAATAGAGCTAAAAACGTATTGTCACTGCACACGCTGATGTGTAAATTATTGTGCTGTAGAAACGAAAACCTTTAGAAAAATAAAATTTAAAGTGAAATTGTTTAACATAGGGTCATATGAGTTGCCAAGTAGGTTACAGAAAACAATTAAAATGTAAACAAAATAATCTTCCAGCTGTTCATAAAAAATCCACTTCCCCCCCAAGCAGAGTTTGGTTCCCGTATTTAATAACAGCAAAAATGATAAAAAATTAGATACATAAATTGGAGTAATAATAAAGTACCAGGCAAAGCTCGGTCTACCCCATTGTTAAACAAGTCTGCTTGTCCCACCTGTAATTCCTGTCTTAATATGCAAAAAGCACTTTCCAAAGCAAAAATAACCAAAGTAACAAGAATAGCTTTGAAAGAAAAAATCGTCATACTTATTTTAAAGTTTTTAACTGCCGACATAATTCTCTTGGTACGATCATACATACATGATTCTGGGACGAGCCTCTTCTTGCTGCTCTTGGTCTCGGAGCCTGGAGTGTCCGTCGGGCCCGCCTGACCCGAGGAGGGGGAGGGGGGCAGGGAGGCGGCCACTGTGATCGGCAGCGACCCCTCCCACACGGCCCTCCTCAGCAGGAACAGTTCGGGGATTTTACTTCCTGCTGCAACACAAAAAATCATATAAATAAGACTTGGTAGTTAAATGTTAACCAAAAAATAGAGAAATTACACTGAGATAAAAGTAATGTTTATTTCTAATATTCAACAAAAGTTTAAATTAGCCTATTTATAAGCAAGACTGAAAAGTAAGTATAGCATCTGTTACCATCGGAGCTGCACTCGGAGTTGCAGAACCAAACGCAGCCGATGAGTCGCGGCTTGAGTTTCTGCTGCTTCTCGTTGCGTTCTGCCTCAAACTCCAGTTGCATCAGCTTCAGTCTTGCTTTCATGGATTCTGGAGACTAAAAAGATAAACCAAGTCAATGTTGTACTTCTTTTCAAATTTAAAATGTTAATTATTAAGCATAGATATTTGATCAAGTGTAAATATTAAATATGAATGCTGAACGATAAAATAAAGCAAGGTTCCAATGACTTCATTATGAATTTTCTTATTAGAACATAGATAAACAATATAAGTTGTGGATGAATTCAATATTATATCTATCTGCCATAGATTTTGTTTTAAACGGGTCTTTGAGCTGCCACATGGCTTAAACATTGCTCCCAACTTATTTTCAAGGTAGTAAATTATGTCACATCATAACTTTTAAGATTAACTAACCTCATATTTTTAACAACGTTATTAACTCAAACAAGTCACCTTAAAAAAACCTTTAAAAAATTTTGAAAGATCAAGCAAATACGAATTTAACTATAAACAAATTGCTATGTATCACTAAAAAAATTAAGTATTAACATACAAAACAGTTATATTTAAAAGTAAAAAGCTGTTAAGTGTCCAGAAAAAACTCGTCCATTTGCAAAAATATAAAATGGCCCTACAAATTCAGAATTCGTTGCAGTATTTGTTTAGAGCCACAAAAAATTACATCCAACCTTCAGTGAATTAAAAAATTTTGAGGACTTGGAGGTTAAATGGAGAACATCTGAAGGACTATGGGACCTTTTTTACAAGAAAAAAGTTTCAGGACTCAGAGGACCTTAAGGCTCGCCAAAATGTTACCTGATCGTCTAGTTCGTCCTCCCCCTCCCCGTCGCTCAGGTAGCCGTGGGGCACAAACATGTCGTTGTCCTCCTCGTACTGTTCGTCTTGCGACTCTTCGTCCTCCGAGCCTCGCAAGCTCTCCCCGTCCTCCGGCTCCTCCCACTCGTCGTCAGAGTCCACCTCGTACTCCAACAGCACCTAGCCACAAAATATACCTGATTAATACGATGCAACTTACAATACTTCTAGCATGTCGACCCAAATGCCCACTAGCTAGTCTCTACTTCCTCTTTGTCTACCCACAGTCCTCTTTGGCTCGGTCAGAGACATTCCTTTTTATCAATGTTCTCTCGCAAGTACAACGCAGTACTCTATCGCTCTTTGTCAGTTTACCCCCTAGCGAATTTGGTTGAAACCTTGTTAGCGCGGTCATAGGTCTTGTTTGACTTTAGGGCAGCTTGGTTCCTGCGTCGCCGCGATCACAGCGCCGTTGCGTGTGAAACAGTAAAGAGCCATGCCGGCTTAAAAAAACTAATTAAAATAAATTAAATAATAAAAATTAAATAAAGTAAAGAATTTTGTATTTTGCGCTATTTTTTTCAAGCCATCCCAGTGCCCTACGCCATGTTATGAAATGTACCACGCCACAGAGAAGTATCAAACAGAGGTATCTTCTAATGTTGCGCTCAGCAGGTGTCAAAGACTTAGTTCACCATTAATGCTGGGAGAGAGCAGCACCATCGCTGCCTTCTCGTAGTTCAACTTAACGGTAGCTAGTAACTGGACTTAACTAGTAACTAGTAACTTATCTGTTACTGTAACTGGATTTGACTGTAACTAGTACTTGAGCGTAACGGAAGACCCATTTAAAAGTAACCTCTGCACACTTTGTGAGGAAAATTGAGGAAAGGTTAGGGTGGTTGTAGTCATAAATAAGAAGAAAAAAAACTTTGAAATAGCTCTTGATTTATTTTTTAGTTAGTACTCTATCCCCAAGTGAAGGTGGAACAGTACTGTGTCATACACATGATGGTTAAACTTTTTAGACATCATTTTTGATTCACCATATGTAAAGGTATGTTTCCGTGTAATAAAACCTTTTAGCATTATTATTTGTTTTTTAAACTTTACTACCCGCAGCGAACGTGTTAAACCCTTACAAACCAGGGAGAAAGCCCAAGGTAATGAAAAGCATGACATTTTCTTTACCTTGTCTTGGTTTAAAGGAGCTCGTGGTCGAATGTATCTGCTCTTCTTGCGCCAGGTGCCCCAATATGGTGGCCTCCTGTTCTCATGAAACTGCAGCAGCTTGGCACGATGACATCTCTTTTCTGGTTTTTTTTCTGTTTTATTTTCATCTATTTCCATCTCCTCATCAGGTTTTTCCGACTCTAAAGGAAAATTAAATTACCATTATAAAGAGTACAAGCAATTATTCTATTTCTAGTAAAAATCTTGTGGCTTGGGGCAAAGAATTTTAAATTAAAAAAGCGACTGTTGCCTTCTCATTTGTATGACCAGGGCTGGCTCCAAGTAGCAGCATGATATATCAAATAATATAGAAAACTATGGGCACAAGTTTTATTTTAGGTACTACATGAAGTACAGAGTGGTTAATAACACATAGTGGTGCCAAATGACACACATCTGATACACCACAACATTTTCGCACTTGAACTATTTTAAAAAGTGCCATGGATGTCAGTGAATGCTGAAAAATAAAAAATTTTCCACTTCTAAATAATAGTTAAAACAACACATGAGCCAGAAAATGCCACCAAAACAAACATTTTGTATTCTAACACTATTTATCGGTACTACGGGCCCTGGCAAATATTTCCAAATAATTTTTTACTTTGAGCAATTTGAAAGGCTCCACGGGCACTGCCTGGTGGCAAACTGTGGCCGCCTATTCTGCTTGGCGCTTTTGCCAGGCCTGCCTATTTATTTACACATATAAAAATCAAAACCAACATAAACCCAAGGTCACCTTATTTGAATAAACGTATTTTTGTCAAAGAAGCTAACTCAAATCAACTCCCAGACTCACCGATGATGATGACCTCATCGTCAGTCTCGTCGGGCGGCGGCCAGGTCCGGGGGGCCGAGCCGCAGACGTAGCTGGGACTGCGGATCTGCTCGAGGTACAGCCTCCGCGCCGCGGGCTGGTCGGCGCCCCCCACCACGGCGTCCAGCTCTCGCCGCCTCTGCTCCGGCAACTGCACCCGCACCAGCGGAGCCAGCCGCATGTCTCCCTTCACCTGCCGAACAATAGCTTCTATCTTTCTGGATTCAAAAAAGTATATATAGATAACATTATTTACAGTTATATTCGATTCCGTTCAAATTGATTAAAAGTATCAAGGCAATATGAATAGTGATTTTCAAACTCCAGCCGAACCAAGCTGTCAAGCTTTTTAAAAGGTTTCAAGCTCAATTTTTTTCTAGCTGGTTTTTTTTAACATTCACCACTTCTGATTTACTTTAACTTCAAATGAAATTCAGAGATAACCCTATCTTCTATGGGAGTCCAATCCAGCATAAATTCGTCCCCGGCTGTAATTTTAGCTTATTTGTACCAGATATCAGGGAAAACTCTTGATTTAGAATTCAAAATCCATTATTTCCTTCTCTATCAAAACAAATTCCGGCTGGTGTCCTAAGCCTGTTTGTCTAAAATTTTGCAGCACAACTTACTTATTACAGTTTAACACTTAAGAAAATAAAGCTTTTTTCTCATCACCATAGATCTTAACTGGATATTTTACTAATTTTAACATGGTGACATCAGCTGTTATAGAGAGCAAGCAATACTCAATGGAGGTATTCGAAGGCAACAAATAAATCTTTTTCTTTCATTTCCCACTTAAATCTGCTCTCAATGTAGACTTGACCACTATACCATTACATTTACTTTATCCTCTTTAACTAGCCAATGAATGTGAAATAAAATGCCTGATTCTTAAAAAAAAGTCCTTCCTCTCCTTTATAACAATTGAGAAAGTTTAACTGTCCGCACAAATCAAATAAAGCCTTGAGTGTTTTTAAAGAATGCCTATTTAAATGTAAAATTCTTGAACCTTGGAAAAACCTTGTATTTCTAATTTATTACCTCAAATGGCTGAAAGTTTGACTCAGTAGGAGTATTTTCCTTGTCCTCCTCAACAGCAACTGGTTTGCTTTCAGTTTTAACAAAAAAACTAGCAAACGCTTGGGCAGACTTCCGTTTTTCAGCTTCTTTTTGTTCTTCTTTTAGACGCTTTTCTTCCTTTCTCTTCCTTTCTTCCTCTTCTTTTTTTCTTCTTTCTTCTTCTCGAGCTTGTCTTTCTTCTTCCTTCTGACGTTTTTCTTCCTCTTTTAAACGCTTTTCTTCACTTTTCTTTCTATAAACAGAAAAACATGTAAAGTTGCATTTAAAAAACTTTGGTTGATTTTTTATTATCAAAATAGATTTTTGAATAACATACTGTAACATTTTTTAAAATTCATTAAAATTAAATTGACTTACTCCAATTCAGCTTGTTTTTTCCTCTCTTTTTCTTCTTTTTCTTTCCGCTTTTCATCTTCTTTTTCTTGCTTTAATCTCAACCGTTCTTCTTCTTTTTCCTTTTTCAATTTAAGTTTCTCTTCTTTTTCTTCTGCTTTTTTCTTTTCTTTCTCCTGGGATAAAATCAAATTACACACTCTTTTTTCATCTCAAAAATCATCGATTCCTCATGACAAATAAACAACAAAGTTCTTAAATCTTAAGCCAATTGATCACATTGATTTCCAAGACTGTTACCTAACTTTATAGCAATGGCATAAGCTCTAGACATAAACATGCTGATCAGTGCATGAAGGTCTCGTAATGCAATCCTTCCCTTCGTCACTGACATTTGTGTTGTATCATCATTATAAAGAAATACTACAGCTGAGCGCTCATTTTGCCTGCAGACTCAAGCAGATCCAAACATTCAATCTTATCAATAATTAAGTTAAATTGTCGCTGGAACGTGAGTGTTGATAAAAAGATATGTAATTTATAAGATTGCAGAAGAACCTCTGTCAACCATCACCCTTGGGACCAGAATTGTGATGGTTAAGAGAATTGTCGGATAACTGACATTTTTTTAAAAACCTATACAGTAAGTAGACTTTTAATGTTTTGGAAGATATAGAACCTTCATGTAGGTCCTAATACAACACGGTTTCACTTTTCAGTTGTGTTTAATCACAATGGCACACCCACTTTCTTTTGTGCTGTGTGCAGCGTACGGCGTCAATTACGACACATTAGAAGTACAGAATCAGTCACAGATAACAGAGAGTGACAGTTGATCGAAATTCCACTATCACTATACTAGGCAGCATATGCCAACTGCGAGCTTCTAAACTGCTAAAACAGCAAAAGTGTTTTCAAAGCTTACAATTTTTTGATAGGGCCTATCTAGTAAATAGTGCATTCAACAAATTATATATTTATCAGGGTGTCTACCAAATTTCATATATGAAATTCCCGACTTTTTCCCGACTTTTCCCGACAATTTAAAAAAAATTCCCGACCATAGGAAACATGACCATTGCCTCCTATAACGAATATTGAGAACGATATTTGTAAATAAATACATTTAGACGGTAACAATGCAAGTGAAAGATCGCCAAAAGATGAACATGATGACCGCGATAAGTCCAATAGATTTGCCAGCACGGTAACAATGCAAGCGAAAGATCGCCAAAAGATGAACATGATGACCGCGATAAGTCCAATAGATTTGCCAGCCGTAATGCGGCCGAGATTTCCGGCTGCGGAAAGAACGAGCGATTTTCCGGCCGCGTTGTGACCAAGAGATTCTCTGGCCGTGGTATAAACGACCAAGATTTGACAGCCACATTGCGACAGAGAGATTTGCCGGCCGAAATACGACCGAATCATGTAACGGCTATGAAAAGAGTAAGCGACACAATACCATCAAGAAACAATCGGCCACCCGACAACCGAAAAACAAGCAAAAGATTTCCGACCGAAATAAGTCCAAAAGATTTGCCAGCCATGTTGTAAATTTCAATATCTCTGGCTTTGAAAAAAATTAGCGATTTTCTTGTCACAATACGACCGAGAGATTTAACGGCCACTAAAAGAGCAAGGAACTCCGTCTGCCACGAATCGACCGAAAAATGTTTCATTCCTAAAACGAGTGAGCGAATTTCCAGCCGCAATATGACCGAGGTGTAATGGCCGCGAAATGAGTAAGGTTCTCATCGGCCGCGATGCGACCAAGAGATTTGCCGGCCGCAAAACAAGCGAAAGATTTCCGGCCGCAATAAAAGCGAAAGATGTGATGGCAGTGAAAAGAGTGACAGATTCGACGGCCGCAAAGAGAGCGAGATATTTGACGGCCCCAATGTGACCAAGGTTTGCTGACCCCAAAACGACCGAGGAATTTGCCGGCCGGGTTATAGATATTCTGGCCTTCATGTGGCCAATAGATGTGATAGCCACGAAAAGAGTGGACGATTTTAAGATAGCAATACTAATGAGAGATGTGTCAGCCGCGTAAAGAGCGAGACCTTCGGTCGCGTAAAGAGCGAGAGACTTGTCGGCCGTGTAAAGAGCGAGAGACTTGTCGGCCGCGTAAAGAGCGAGAGACTTGTCGGCCGCGTAAAGAGCGAGACCTTCGGTCGCGTAAAGAGCGAGACTTGTCGGCCGCGTAAAGAGCGAGAGACTTGTAGGCCGCGTAAAGAGCGAGACTTGTCGGCCGCGTAAAGAGCGAGTCCTGTCGGCCGCGTAAAGAGCGAGACTTGTCAGCCGCGTAAAGAGCGAGAGACTTGTCGGCCGCGTAAAGAGCGAGACTTGTCGGCCGCGTAAAGAGCGAGACCTTCGGTCGCGTAAAGAGCGAGACTTGTCGGCCGCGTAAAGAGCGAGAGACTTGTCGGCCGCGTACAGAGCGAGAGACTCCGAGTACAGACCGTAGAGACTCGTCGGCCACATAAAGAGCGATAGACTTGTCGGCCGCGTAGAGTGAGACTTGTCGGCCGCAAAACGAGCGAGTGTTTTTACAGCTGTAATAGGACCGAGAAACTTGCGGCAGCGGAATAAGTGACAGCTTTTCTGGTCGTGATATAGCTAAAAATTTGTCTGCCTCAAATCGTTCGAGAGATTTGCCGGCCGAGACGATGATAATAACGAAGAAAACTGCTATTTCGTTTTGTTTTATAGTCAAATTCGAATTTCCCGACCAAAAGTTAAAATTCATTACTTTTTCCCGACTATTCCCGACCTTACAAAATCCCCGACATTTTCCCGAATTTTCCCGAATTCCCGACTGGTAGACACCCTGTTTATTGATCCAAAATGAGACCTCAACCATTTCGCGGCTTTAAATTTATGAGGGTAATCAGCCAGCCTTAAAAGATTAAAATTCAAAAAATGTATTCATTAAGGTTTTTAAAAAACTATGAAAAGTATAAGAAAAATCGTGATATAAATTGAAAAAAAAGACAAATTATTAAAAAATTGAAGTTGAGATTAGCAAACCACAAATTTGAAACTGTTGTTTGAGCAGGGTGTCTACCAAATTTCATATATGAAATTCCAGACTTTTTCCCGACTTTTCCCGAAAAAATAAAAAAAATTCCCGACCATAGGAAACATAAGCATTGCCTCATATAACGAATATTGAGAACGATATTCATAGATAAATACATTTAGACGGCTACAATGCAAGTGAGAGATCAGAAAAAGATGAGCAAGATGACTGCGATAAGCCCAATAAATTTGCCAGTCGTAATGGGACCGAGATTTCCGGCTGCGGAAAGAACGAGCGGATTTTGTCAGCCGCGTAAAGAGCAAGACGTCGGCCGCATAAAGAGCAAGAGACTTGTCAGCCGGTTAAAGAGCGAGAGACTTATCGGCCGCTTAAAGAGCGAGAGATGTGTCAGCCGCATTAAGAGCGAGAGATTTGTCGGCCGCGTAAAGAGCGAGATACTTATCGGCCGCGTAAAGAGCGAGAGACTTGCCGGCCGCAAAAAGAGCGAGATACTTGTCGGCCGCGTAAAGAGCGAGACGTCAGCCGCGTAAAGAGCGAGAGACTTGTCAGCCGCATAAAGAGCGAGACACTTATCGGCCGCGTAAAGAGCGAGACTTGTCGGCCGCGTAAAGAGCGAGAGACTTCTCGGCCGCGTAAAGAGCGAGACTTGTCGGCCGCATAAGGAACGAGACATGTCGGCCGCATAAAGAGCGAGAGAATTGTCGGCCGCGAAACGAGCAAGAGACTTGTCGGCCACGAAACGAGCGAGCATTTTTACAGCTGTATTAGGACCGAGAAACTTGCGGCAGCGGAGTAAGCAACAGCTTTTCTGGTCGTGATACAGCTAAAAATTTGTCTGCCACGATTCATTCGAGAGATTTGCCGGCCAAGACGATGACAATTTTGAAGAAAACGGCTATTTCATTTTGTTCTATAGCCAAATTCAAATTTCCCGACCAAAAGTTGAAATTCATTACTTTTTCCCGACTATTCCCGACCTTACCAAATCCCCGACTTTCCCGAATTCCCGACTGGTAGACACCCTGTTGAGGTGTCATAACACTTAAATAGCTTATTCCTTTAAGGAAATTCGCTAAAACAATGGTACTTAAATCAACGGCGCCCGCAGCATATTTTTCCAGGGGGGGCAAACAGTTATTTTTTTCTGGGGTTTTATTGGGGTGTAGAAAATATACAGGTATCCCTTATCGGGCCCGCAGCTCTGGAGAAACAGTAAGATAAAAGTACTTGAAAACGTATTTTTGGCTGTCTAAAATCCAGAGTTACCTTTCAAAAACATACCAAACATATTCTCATTTCTTTCTTCAATTATGATACCGATTTTTAGTTTGTTTGTAAATTTAATTTAAAAGCCTCAAGTTCTTTACTTTTGTTAATTTTTTTACTTATTTTTGAAAAATAATCATTCTTCAGCTTCTGGGATTCAATTGCATCCTGAATTAGTTTAGGAAATTGAATCAATAGGAAAAACCAGTGCCATTGCAAAATTTCTGACCATTATGTGGCCAATAATATGAACATTCATCACTGTCACGCCTTCTAGCAAGGTGTTTCCGTCGATTAAACGCTATTAGTGAATACATAAGATTGGTTTTCACACACGATTGCGAGTTCGTAATGGTACATTTTTGTCGTTTATCAGCGATCCGGCAAATACCGCCGATCGCGAGTTTCGGAAAGCAACATCGGCCGTTTACCCGCGATCGGGAGATACGCGCTAGTGTATTTCGTGGACGTCCGCGAATAGCGTAAAGCTATTTTTGCCGTTTATCCGCGACTGGCAGATACACGCGATGGGCTTAGCGGCCGAACACAAGGTTTGCAAAGCTGCACTTGCCATTTATTTGCGATCGGCTAATACGCACGACAGTTTTAGCGGATGATCGCGCTAACCTGGATCTGCTGTTTATTTGCGATCGGCAAACGGCAAATAAGCGAGTTCGTTTTCCGCGGCCGGTAGCGAGTTTTGCGAAGCTACACTGGCAGTTTAGTTGCGATCGCTAAAACAATGACGTCCCGAAAATTTCCCGAAGTGAATACAAATCCCGCCCAAAAATCGGGAATTCAATTTTCCCAAAATTTTGGGACCCGACCATTCCTGATTAAAAATTACGGAGATTATCTTTGTTTGGTCAACTTGAACAAACTTAAAGCTTCATGTATTTTTAAATATATTTTCCTTTTCTCAGAGGGGGCGGTTGCCCCCCCTGGCCCCCCCCTGCGGGCGCCCATGACTTAACAGGACAATTTAAAATTTTAAATAATTCAATTTGTTTAGGAAACAGTTATTAATTATTATTGTCAGAAATACATGCTTTCATCAAAACTATATTACGGTTGTAGGTACCTCTTTCAGACGCTCTCTTTCCTTCTTCTTTTCCTCCTTTTCCTTTAACTTTAATAGTTGCTTTGGAGTCATCCTGCGAGGGGTTTTAGGGAGTTTTTTAGCCAGGTCAGACCCAGGTGTTGATAGTAAAGATGAATTGCATTCTGATAATGGTGAACTATCATCGATTAGATCATCTATCGTTGATGGGGTCTTAAGCGTTGGTTCATCTTCACATTTTTCAGAAGCATTTATAGGTGAACCTTTGTTTCGTAAAGGAGTTGAACAATTATCTTGAGACTGTTCTTCGGAACACTTATCAAATGTTTTGATACTTTTATCAGCTTCTTGATTTACACAACTCAAATCAGAATTGGAGTTGGTTTTAGGGCTTTTTGAAATAATCATGTCTTTAATTGACGGTTGCTTCGAGGAACTTTTCATTTCAGGAGATTTCCTAGGAGGATTTTCAGATTTTGATGAGATATCTTCAGCCTTTTCACTGCCAGATTCTTCAGATGCTTTACAATTTTCTAAGCATGCTGTGTCAGACTTCTTCTTTTCTATACTTTCAACAACTCTTTTACTTTCACAGTCACTCAAAGGCTCACTAAAGGGCACAACTGAAATTTCCTCCCCAGACTCTTTAGTGCTGAAATTTGCAGAACTTGTTACGTCTTTATCAGACAATGCCTCTGATGAAACAAGTTTACCACCCACATTATCATTCAATAATTTTTTTCCAATGGCCGAAATTGATGAATCATCAGCTTTTGATATCCTGAATATTGATTCATTGTCCTTTAAAGTAGCTTTTACTGGTGAATCACTAAGGTCAATCTGAAACAATTATATCATAATAATACACCTTAGAAACACTTGCTTGTTTGGGAAATGCTATTTCAAGGCTTCCAAGTGGTTTTTTACCAATAAAAAGAAGGAAAAATTAGTTTTATTTTTTTAAATAGGTCTTATACAGAATACAGGGCTTGTAACCGTTCTTGAGGTTGAAAAAAATAAAAAAATAACTCAAATAAGGAAAAAAATAACCAAAAAATAACCTTTTGTACACAAAAAATGCTGCTAAAAATTAGAAAACCGGCGTTATATTGGGGATAATACATTCTTAACCTTGGTAAAAAAGAAAATCTCGACAGACTAATCACAAATCTGCCTAGATTTGACAGCGAGACTTGGTTTTCATGCAACGAGACTTAGTTTTCACGCATTTTAGGATGATGAAATCCGTCTGCCACGATGCTCCTATGAGATCGTCTGACAGACGAATACTGTAAACAGGGCTTGTAGCCGTTCTCGAGGTTGAAAAAATAAAAAAAAACCAAAATTCCAAAAAAAATAACAAAAATAACCGAATTCCAAAAAAAAAAATAACCTAGATCAAAAAATAACAAAAAAATAAAAAAATAACCTGTTACAAGCCCTGCAGAATAGGACTTAAATTTCACCTTTAAGTAGACAGCTAAAAACTAAGTAGAAACTAAATGACTCAACTTACGAATTTTTTCCAAAAAAATTAGTTAGTTTTGGGTGTTAAAATGTAAGGTTATGTTAACAGGGGTTATAAAACAAATTTTATGTAATCTTTTATGACTCATGCATGCTAACATAACTAAATTGAGGGTTGGGGTACCTATTTGTCTTCAAGATTATTTAATTGATTTATTTTAAATAATTCCCCAACTAAAGAGTCATTTTAAATTAGATAATCATGGGAACCGCCCATAGCCCTCTGAATCTCTGAACCGTAATATGTACGTGACTTGAGGTGCCTTTTTATTTTCCGCATCACAATAATTAATTGTTATGTCAAACTTAGGAAGTAAGTTATATAGGTTGTTGGATTTAAATCTCCGAGAAAAGACCTGAATCTCAAAATCAAAACTTAACTTTGAGCACGATTATTTCTATAAATTAATAATCCCATACAAATGCAAGATTACATGGTAAAATAAGTTCGTCTTGATGCAAAGAAAAATCCATAAAAGGTTTCCAGACAGTTTGAAAACATCCTGTATAACTTAATGAAAATAAACTCACAATATCGACAACTTCTAGTTTGGTGACGGACTTGGCAATCTCAGGCTCTTTGTTTTTATTTTCAAGAGACTTCCTAGAATTCTTTCCATTTGATTTGCGGTTGGACGTGGTTTTACTAGCCACCTTCTTAGGATTACTAGTTCTTTTACTATTTTGTTTGGAAGTTGAATTTTTTTTCTCTCCTTCATCAGATTCTTCAACTCCCTTCGTTATACTGCTATTTGGCTTCTTTTCCTCATCTTTATCCTTGTTTGCAACTTTGGCTTTTTTCTCCACAGGTTTAATTTTATTTTCATTCTTTTCACTAACAGCCAAGTCTTCGTCTTCACAAGCTTTCCGCTTACACTGTGATAAAGGACTCTCAACATTTTTCACCACAGGAGGACTTAAAATTTGGAACGGTAATCTTGCTGCAAAATAAAACAAAAATTATGAACTAGAAAAATGAGTTAAATTAAATGTTAAAACATTGGAATATCTGAGTTTGACAAAAAACAAAGGAACTGAAAGAGGATTGTTTAATAATAATTAAACATCAAAATTAATGGTAAACTCATAAGGACATCCCACTCATGTAACTAGAAGCAATATAAAGAAGACTCCCTTCCCCTTGACAGTACCAAATGGACCAAACAATATTTCAAACAAAAACAGTTAGGACGATCAAGTAACTATATAATGAGCATACGTCACATGCAAATAAAAATATACACCAGCTATATGATTCTTTTTTGTCATTTGAGCCAAACACAAACAATGTTCTGATGGTTTTTGCAATGAGAACTATCAAATTTTAGCCTCTTTAGGACCATTCCTTGTCAAAACATATGTAAAACCTCTCATTCATGGGTTTGCCACAACCATGTAGAAGTAAACTTGTACCTTTCCCAGTTCCTGACAGGTTATGGCTACTTCCATTTGCATCTGAACCGCCCATGAATGGTCAAGGTTAATCATGTGAAGGTAAAACTTACTGCGGACACACAATAGAGACAACCTGTCTTATGGGAGCAACTTCCTCACTATGTCACTGTAGGGCTAACACACAACATAAAAATGAAATCAATTCTGTGCATATTAAAATCTGTCAGAGGTCGAGGTGTTACATTTTGATCTACAAATATATGTTTCAATGGAGCACAATTTTTAAAACTGAATCATTAAGGTTAATTACAAACCGTGGCTGTTACAAAATACCCCCGTTGCAGCAGACCTGCATACTCAGCAAATTTCAAATGCAAAAAACATATTTCAATTAAACACAGCAAGATTTGACATGTTTTGGTAAGGTCCATAAGAATAACATGGGGAATGAGTATGCAGGTTTGCTGCTACAGGTATATTAAAACTGGGTGGTTTTAATTCAATATTTAGTAGATCTGAACTAGAAGAAGCTATTTAACAAGTTTTATCAAGATATGTCGAGAAATAACCGAGATATAGAATTTTACTTATTTCCCATAAGATTAACATTGGGACAACGTACTGCGTTTACCACTTTCAATATCTCGGAAACCAATGGACATAGAGCAGTGATTAAAAATACTAAATTGTTTGTTTTTTTGAGCTGAATTCAACGGTGCCAACAAAAATTGGATTATTTTTATTTTTCTCTGTAAAAAACTCAAAAACCCCATTTTGGGGGGTTTTTCCCCTTCTACCCCCCCTTCCGGTCGTCCGATCAGGCTGGTTTACGAACTCGACCGATGGATTACCACTTTACATGTCTGTACCAAATTTCATTAAGATTGGACCATTTTTACGGCCGCTATCGTGCTGACAGACACATATATATATATATATAAATTCAAACGAATGGTGTTTTTTGCTTCTGGGGGCCCCAAAACGAAAAGTTATCATGGTCTCGGGCTTAAGTCTTACCATGAGACCTACGGTAATAGCTTCTTCCCTATAGGGGAAATTCGCTAAAAAGTACTAGATTAAGTTTGGGTATATTTTTATTTTGATTTTTGCGGACATTTGCCATCACTGACTGGTAATAAACAAGTTTCACAACATTTCGGGATCTGGAATCTGATCCGTCTTCAAGGAGAATAAAAGAACATAGAACATAAACAAGATAACACAGAGCCAGGATAACCTGGACAAAAACATAGCTGATACAGAGAACTGTAAAAGCAGTTACAAATACAGTAGAACCTCAATCAACCGTCACTCTCTGTTATCCGTCACCTCTACTGTACTTTTAATGTGTCATAAAAAACACCGTAAAAACATTGAACATGTATAACTTACAGTATAGCAGTTTTGTTTAATGCTTGTGTAATTTAAACTTAATAAGAAATATATATCACCCACTTATACAGGGTATAATTTCTTACAAATTTTATAATACAGTACTGAACTTGTTTTATACTTAAATTTCTGGTATCAGTCTATTCTCTTAACTGTCACACTCTCGGTCCCAAGGGGTCAGTTAACAGAGGTTCCACTGTACAGTATGTTGAAAAGAAAACAAGAACACAATATAATACAGACATTAATAGTCATTAATAGTCATTTATTAAGCCATTAAATACATAAAGTACGATAGGCCATGTCATATTGTATAGTGGTACATTCAAAACAAAATGCAGAATATTCATTCTAGTTACAAAAATTGTGCCTTATAAATACAAATACAAAATAAATTATAGCTCCTATATTTATTTCCTATACAGTTATTCAAGCTCAAAACTAGAGAAATCAAAATTCATAAATTCATTACTGTTGTAAAATACATTTTCTTGGAAAAAAGCTTTCACAACCCTTTGAAATTTATTGAAATTTAATGTTCTCACAGAGTCTGGTAATTTATTAAAAAATTTAATTTGTTGGTAATTATGGCTATTGATGGATTTGTTAAGTCTAAACTGTGGTAAAAGTAAGTCGTGTTTATTCTGGGTATCATGTTGATGTATTGCAGCTTTAACTTTAAAAAGGTTTTCATGTTCTTTAACATATAATAAATTTGTATAAATAAACAAAGAAGGTATGGTCATAATTTTTAATTCTTTGCAACTTTCCCTACAACTTTGAAGCTGAGATTATTAATTATTCGTATAGCTTTCTTTTGCCAAATGAAAGCTATAGATGATGATGGAGCTCCCCCCCCACAGACGGACACCGTAGGAGAGCAAAGAATGAAAAAATGCATAATAAGATGTTAAGAAGCACGGAACGGGTTACACAAGTTTTTAATTTCCTAAGCAAATATAAAATTCTTGATAATCTTTTTGACAAATTTTGAATATGAGTTTCCCATGTCAATTTGTTGTCGAAATGAACGTTGAGGATTTTTACATTTTTTGTGTCTAAGAATTGAGTTTTTAAATTGTTTAAAGAATAAAAAAATTGTTTCAGTTTTAGAATCATTTATACAGATATTATTAGCAGAGAACCATATCCTGGCAGAGCACAATTATTTTTTTTTGGTAGGAGGTGGAATGCGTTTACGCACACTGAGGGGCTCATTGTCCCCTCAGTAGTGTCGGACTCCCACGAGCTCGATGTCCCGTGAACTACCAACTAAACCATCTCCCTCGGCACCGAGGACACTAGCCTGGAACTGTTTCATACATTACTTCGGGCTAGGCCTTTGATATTACGCCACTAGGGCAACCTCCGTGGGGAAAAGCTGAGGATTAAGGCCGATCGAGGTCGACCTTTTTCGCCCGAAGAATGGCCTGGACGTAGTGCTGGACACAGTTCCAATTGCCCTCTCCCTGGAGCATAGCTCCGACGATGTTGTTTGGGCTGACGACCACGCCGATCTCAGATGAAAGCGAGGCTCGGCCAACGATTGCACTGAAAGAAGGTGTGCTCGGATGTGTCTGGGAAGCCGGGACAATACAGACAGTCCGGGCTGGCAACTTTGCCCATCCGGTGCAGATAGGCTCGGAAGTAACCGTGCCCAGAAAGAAACTGGGTCACATAGTAATCGACCTCGCCGTGCTGCCGTTCCACCCATGGTCGGACGGAGGGTATGAGCTGGAAGTTCCAACATCCCCTCGGCTTGGCTTCCCAGTCGCGCTGCCAAGAGTCGAAGCTGCGATCGCGCTCTTCCCTGGCAGCTGTTTCCCGGCCCACTTCAGGCCTCCTCTGGTAAATCGCCTGCCTCTCCCTCGCGAGGAAGAGGACAGGGATGACTCCGGCGATCACCATCACAGCAGGCTCGGAGACTGTGCGGTAGGCCGAAGCGACCCGCAGAGCTCCTCGGCGCTGGACTCGGGCAAGCCGGTCTCGGTAGACTCGCTTCTCGAGTGTGTGAGCCCATACCTCCGCCCCATACAGCAAGACTGACTGGACGGCAGTCATGAGCAGCCGGCGCTTGTAGGAGCGAGGACCGCCGACATTGGGCATAAGCCTACCAAGGGCAGCGACACCCTTAGTGGCTTTGTCGGCGGCGCACCGGATCTGCTCGCCCAAAGACAGTCTGCTGTCGACCATGACTCCCAGGTACTTTGCAGCAGGCTTATTCTCGAGTGTGACATCACCTATCTGCACCGGGAACACAGTGTTAATCCTCTTTTTGGTGAGGACGACGATCTCCGTCTTACTGATAGCCAGGGACAAGCCGTGGTCTCGCATCCACCCGTTGACCTTGGCCATTACTACGCTGAGCCTAAGTTTTGCCTGCTCGACGTTCCTCGCAGCGATCAAGGCAGCGACGTCGTCAGCATAGCCAACGAGGCGGGTCTCATCAGGCACGTCTAGCCTCAGCAAGCTGTCATAGGACACGTTCCAGAGATCTGGTCCGAGAATGGACCCCTGCGCAGCCCCAGAAGTGATGGGAATGCGCCACTGACCTTCGGTCGTGTCGTACAACAGAACGCGGTCTGACAAATACGCTTCTATCATACGCAGGAGGTAGGAGGGAACTTGGAACGTATGCTCAAGCGCCCACAGCAAAACACTCCACCTGGCGGAGTTGAAAGCGTTCTTCACGTCGAGCGTGACGAGAAGCCCTTCTCGACCAGTGGTTGTGGTCCTCCACCCTCCGCACTGCCTCAACTACCTCCTGGATAGCGTCAATGGTAGAGCGACCGGATCTGAAGCCGTACTGCTGCGGGGACAAGTCCCCCACAGAGACGATGGCCTCGGTCAGCCTGACGCGCAAGAGCTTTTCAAGCACTTTCCCGGACGTGTCGAGCATGCACAGGGGTCGGAAAGAAGAAGGGGTCCCCGGTGTACTCTTTGCCTCTGGGATAAGAACAAGGCGGGCTACCTTCCAAGAAAACGCCTTCCGCCAGACACGCGTTGAACATGTCGAGCAGAAGCCCTGGATTCACCTCCGCAGCGAGCTTGAGCACCTCCGCTGGAATGCCATCGGGACCGGGCGCTCTTCTGGGTCGTAGGGATCGGACAGCGGCGGTGAGTTCCTCTTCCCGGAAAGCTGGGAAGGCGCCTACCTCTCCGAATTCCCTGACTGGCCGAACTGGGTGGCTGGGAAACAGTGTATCGTCGACGGCGGCCATGGCTTGTGGTTCCATGACCGCAGCTGGTGAGCGAGCCCCTAGCTTCTGGGTTACAAGTTTGTAGCCCGTCCCCCAGGGGTCGTTGTCGATATCCTGACACAGCTGCTTCCAGCACCTGACTTTACTTTGGTTGATGGCACCGCGGAGCTCTCGGCGGGCCGCTCTGTGCTCAGCCGATCTGGCAGAGCACAATGATTCTTCTTGTTGATATATTACCGTTTCCAGATCTCTGTGAACTAAGTAGACTAGTATCATCAGCATAGAGAATAGATGTAGCCTGAATATTATAATCTAAATCATTAATATACACAAGGAAGAGAAAGGGGCCCAGGACTGACCCCTGTGAACACCTGCAGATATTAACTTTGGGTTGGATTTCCTGTTGGTTATTTTCACAATTTGTTCCCCTCTCTTTTATGTAAGATTTTAGTAGCTTTAATTCAATTCCCTTAAAACCGTAATAATGTAACTTTTCACACAGTAATGTATGTGAGATGCAGTCAAATGCTTTGCTTATATCCACAAGGGTCAGCCCTGTGGCCTCCCCCTCTTCAAAAGCCCTCATGATAAAGCTAACAATTTCATCTAAAGCTAATGTAGTAGAATGATTTGGCCTGCACCCATATTGGTGTTTGTATAATAGATTAGTGGTCTGAAAAAATGAATATATTTGGGTTAAAATGCATGACTCCAATACTTTACTGAAAATAGGTACAACAGCTATTGGCCGGTAATTGGAGGGGTCATCTACAGATATCACAAGTGTCACAAGTATCAAGAATCACCAATCGGGAGAGAGCAGGGCTAAGAAGGTGTTTCTTGGTGCTTGTGATACTTATGATTTTTGTGTTGTATTGTGTTCTTGTTTTCTTTACAGCATACTGTATTTGTGACTGCTTTTACAGATATCTGTTTTAGCTATGTTTTTTGTCCTGGTTATCCTGGCTGTGTGTTACTGATCTTGTTATGTTCTAGATTCTTTTTTCCAACTGAAGATGGGATCAGATCAGGGCCGTAATTAGGGCCCCAGAGGCCCAAGCCGGAATACCTAACGAGACCTACACCCTCAGCAAAAGTGGTTTTTTTTTTAGGAAATTAACTCCATATCTCTTTCCTTATTCCGGGCCTACGCAGTACGGCCGACCTTTCCCGCCCGCCACCGTTTTTTGTCCACTGTTTTCACCCTGAGGCCTCCTTTTAGGCCCTTAGTCCCGGGTGCTCACCCCATGCACCCATAGATAAATAAAGCCCTGAATCAGATTCTAAATCCCGAAACGTTGTGAAACTTGATTTTTAATAATAAGTGATGGCAAATGTCCACAAAAATCAAAATCAAAATATAAAATCACCATCACTAACAATGAATTTCATCAAGTAGTTTAGATACATTCAGTAGTCTCTTCCCAAAGCAGTTGCAGCTGCCATTACTGTCTAACGATGCAAAGCGCTTCGTGTCACAATATCACAGTGCCTGAAGCGTGGCAACTGTTGCAGCAAGTTGAGTCTTCAGCTTATTTTCCTACTTTTCCCTTAACAAATTATTACATGGATTACAATGTTGCATGCTATACGTTTATCATTTGAATATCTTGGATCTTATGACAATTCTTCCTCAAAGAATTGGAAGCCCTCCCAGAATCGGCCTCCCAGAAATCCGGCAATTAACCATCCACCACAATATAGCAACAATATTATATTTGAGGGTCGCCTTCAATATAAACTCCATACATGTTTTAAACCTTAAAACATTAGCATGATGTATGAGCTTTACCTTGCTTAAGTTTCTTTGTAGGAGGTTCAGTTGAGCTTTCATTCATTTTCTTCGATGAAAAAACTTTACTCTTTCTCCTCAATCTGAAAAATATTTCAATTTAGGCAATACCTTGCAGGACTTACAGAAAAATTATCATCCCGTAAAAACCATCTATCTCTTAGGCCTATTCATAATACCCTATCATTTTCATCTAGGCCTATTTCAAGGAACAAAAATAGCCTACTTTAGGGGGCAAACCAAACATCCAACATAAATGTTTTCAAATCATCAAGGCCTATGGTTGGTGATAACTTAGATGTTTTAACCATCGAGAACAGAAAGATGATGTTTTTCTTCCATGAAAAAAAAACTTTTAGACTTCCATAACCAAGACTTTTAGAGAGGCTATTGAGGTTCTTTAATGAAAAATTAACAGCCTAACACAATTTTCCAATTAAATTTACCAAATTATATCTATTAAACAAATCAGCATGGAAATTAAAAGGATAGTTCACACCTAATAAAATGCAAATTTAAAGGTAAGTAAATGGAAACTGTTTATAATCAGATACCGGTACCAAAAAGTTTTGTTAAGACACTGAATAAAAGACAATATTTTAGTAGAGGCACTACACTTATCAGATAATCTACAATTGAAGGGGTCCCCCATATAACGTTCTAAGCGGCAAAAACCTAGTTTCAAGTAATCAAGCGTTGAAAATTGAATTCTGAAATTTACTGTTTTTTCAAAGTTAGAACTTACAATCATGTATACCTCATTTTTTAATAGGCCTACCCAATTTATAACATCATAATGTAGCCTTATTATACTAAATTTTTACTTGCCATTAAGCTTTTATTAAATATTTTTCGTGTTTTTTTTTGTGGGCTATTACGTGTGGTTTTTTGGGGGCTATTACGTTCTAAATGAATGGCGTTTGAAACGTTTTCTGACGGACTGCCCCTTGTGCTTTGGTAGAAAACATCAGGGAGTGTGGTTACCAACATAAACGAAAATAAAACCGAATATAAAACAATTTTATTGGTCTAAAAGTACAAAAATGTAACTTTGATACATAATGTAATACATCATTTTACTAAGTTTTCCAAAGGTGGCGCCTAAATCGTTATATTCTACTCGCCTCTTTTGTGCTAATTTTCCAGGCCTTGGCTACTTAGTTTTTGAAATATAGGGTAATCCAGCTTTTCTATATTCCTTCCTGGTTTTATCTTTCCACTTTCTAATATTTACTTCACCTGTTTTATTTTTATTTACACGATTTTGGTCGCTGGGCGGCAACGTAACAACCGGCGGGGAGTTAATCTTTCGGCGAATAGAACGTTATTCCCCAGAAAGTCTGTGCAGTCCCGCAAAGCACGCCAACTTTGACAGACAAAATCAGGACTGCCAACTCAAAAATCTCCAAAACAAAATATACCATAGTGTAGCTCGTGTCCTAGAGAACCTTTATCACTGAATACCTCCGATTTTGAAATTTTAGCGAATTTCCCCTATGAGGAAGAAGCTATAACCGTAGGTCTCATGGTAAGACCTAAGCCCGAGACCATGATAACATTTCGTTTTGGGGCCACCAGACGCAAAAAACACCATTCGTTCAAATTTTTATATATATATGTGTATGTGTGTGCGTGTGCGTGCGTGCGTGCGTGCGTGCGTGCGCGTGCGCGTGCGCATGTGCGTGTGCGTGTGCGTGTGCGTGCGTGTGTGTGTGTGTGTGTGTGTGTGTGTGTGTGTGTGTGTGTGTGTGTTAGCACGATAGCGGCCGTAAAAATTGTCAGATCGGAATGAAAATTGGTACAGACGTGTAAAGTGGTAATCACTCGGACGAATTCGTGAACCAGCCCCGTCGGACTACCGGAAGGGGTGGTAAATGGGGTTAAACCCCCCCAAAAATGGGTTTTTTGAGTTTTTCACATTAAAAAAAAATTTACCGAATTTTTGTTGGTGCCATTGAATTCAGCTAAAAAAAATAAACAATTTAGTATTTTGAATCACTGCTCCATGTCCGTTGGTTACCGAGATATTGAAAGTGGTAAACACAGTACGTTGTCCCAATGTTAACCTTATGAGAAATAAGTAATATTCTATATCTCGGTTATTTCTCAACATATCTTGATAAAACTTGGTACCTATAAATAGTTTCTTCTAGTTCAGATCTACTAAATATTGAATTAAAACCACCTATTAATATACCTGTAGCAGCAAATCTGCATACTCATTCCCCATGGTATTCTTATGGAGCTTACCAAAAGATGTCATATGTCGCTATGTTGGACTGAAATATGTTGTTTTGCATTTGAAATTCGCTGAGTATGCAGGTCTGCTGCAACAGGGGTATTGTCACTTAGAACATGTAACGGGGGACCCCTTCGATTGCTTTAACCCTTGAGCGGGCGTTTCACCGGTAAAACGGCAGCCGGCGCATGCAGAGTTGTACCTACTCCGCAACATTACATTGCACAAATTTAACCTATTTTACCTGATTTATAAAGTAATATTGTATTTTAATGTTGGCAAACTTCATTAGGAATCACATTTCATCGTTGATACAATTAGTTGTTCTACTTAATAGGTGTAATAGCTAATTCTATTGAACATAGTAAGTAATTTTCTAGTATGGAATAGGTATCACTGTCTGAGTTACGGGAGAGGGCGCTCCACAAACAGGGCTTGTAACAGTTCTTGAGGTTGAAAAAAATAAAAAAATAACTAAAATGAGAAAAAAAACCAAAAAATAACCTTTTATAAACAAAAGATTTTGCTAAAAATTAGTAAACCGGCGTTAAATTGGGGATAATACATTCTTAACCTTGGTAAAAACAGGGCTTGTAACAGGTTATTTTTTTATTTTTTGTTATTTTTTTTGCTCTTAGTTTTTTTTGTTTTTTTTTTGGAAATTGGTTATTTTTGTTATTTTTTTGGAATTTAGGTTATTTTTTTATTTTTTTCAACCTCAAGAACTGCTACAAGCCCTGTTCACACTATTCGTCTGTCAGACAATCTCGTAGCAGCATCGCGCCCGACGAAACTCGTCATCCTACATTGCGTGAAAACCAAGTCTCGTGTGTGTGAAAACCAAGTCTCGCCATAAAATCTAGGCAGATTTGTGATTAGTCTGTCGAGATTTTCTTTTTTACACAAACTGGCATGGCATCACTAAATTGTGAATAACAAGGTACCAAGGGGGTGTGAGAAGGTATAAATGGCTTTAGGGGATTCCTGGTCAAATAAGTGGTCAACAAGTCAACAAATAAGTGGTCAAATGGGTATGATGACATTCTCATTACACTCTTGAAATCAGCAAATCGCCCACTACTCAAACCTATTTTGCACTTAATTAATTTGTCTTTTATAACTGGCATATTTCCCGAAAAGCTAAACATTTCTAAGGTAATTCCGTTGCACAAAAAGGGCAGTACAACAGAAATTCAAAATTTTTGTCCAATCTCTCTACTTCCATTAGTATCCAAAGTTTATGAAAAAGCAATGTATAACAGACTTTTAAATCATTTAGAAAAAAACCTTTTCAACGAGGAGCAACATGGATTTCGTAAAAATAGATCTACTAATACTGCCTTCATAGACTTCACGGAATCTCTTGACAAATCAATTGATAAAAGAGAAAATGTAGTTGGGAGTGTTTATGGATTTTTCAAAAACATTTGACAGTACACACAATATTTTATTTCAAAAATTATTGGATTTAGGGATACAAAAAACCCATTGGAAATGGTTTCTATCATATCTCTCAAATCAAAAACCAAATGTTGAAATTTCCCATTCCTGCAATTTTTTTTAGCACAATTGAAAAATGTTAATCTAAAACTCAAATTATAAAGCACGGTGTCCCGAAAATATATTGGGTCCCTAATTATTTATAAGTTTCATGAAAAATATGCCGGCACATTTAAACGACAATTTATGTATAAAAAATTAGCTTTATGCCTCTATGCAGATGACTCAAATTTAATAATATCCGGTAAAGATGAAAATCAGGTTGAAATTTCAGCATATTTAAATCTTTCCAATTTGCAATAATTCTTTATTATAGTTCTGGACAGCCTTACTGGCGGGTGGCGAAAATTGTAATCTCCTAAAATGTCTGCTAAATAAAGACATGTTTAGGTAGAACTGTCAAAACTTTGTTTACGTTTCATCTCATTTACACTACAAAAGAATGCCTTGTAATATTTCACCGAGAGATTTCTTACACAATTAAAATTTCTGGAAATATTTACGCAATGCATCAGCTGGTCTTTTTGTTTTGGCAATCTTTCATCTTAATTCATCTTAATCTTAATCTTGATTTTTTTACATTTAAGAATGTGTTTCCACACTTTTGTCGTCGTACTTCATGAATTGTGTTGAGCTTGCAAGCATTTAACAATAGTTGCACTTGCAGTTGCAGCAAAACATTTTCTTGTGTAAAGTAGGCTACCTTTACATAAAAAAATGACAATGTGATTTATTACCAAAACATTGCAGATATTAAACACTAATTACGACAACAGCGCACTCACTAACCCGCCAGTAGGGCTGTCCAGAGCTATAAAAACAAATTACTTTTAAATACAGAAAAAATAATATTATGTCCTTTCACCCAAAACAGAACAGAAATCATCCTAATCCCCTAATTCTAATAGATGACAGAAAGCTTGTTAAGGTAGGTGACACAACATTTTTAGGCTTGATTATTGACAACAATCTTAGTTATGACAAGCACATTGGCCATGTTATTAGAAAAATCAAGTCTGGATTGTATGCCTTAATAAAATGTCAAGGCTCTGTGAATTGGCAGTTTTGAAAATGATTTTCCATGCCCACATACAATCCCATATTGCATAAAAATTTGAAGAAAATACTTGCTTTATAAAAAAAAGGGTCTAACCCTTTCAGTGCTATGCAAAGATATATCGTTGTGCATGTTTCATCCAAGGAGCGCTGAGCGACGATATATTGTTCCGGCGCGACTACCGATCGCGTGTGTTTAAATGGGCATATCGGTTGACTCGGTTGTTCTTTCGAAACAGGGATGATTTCTTTCGATTCCTCATACGATCGAGGCACGATATATCATTCCTTAGCACTTATAAGATGACAAAATATTTTTTTACGGATTTTTTTCCCCGCGCACTAGGCTTCGCCCGCGCGGCAACCCTAGCACTCTTCGGACGAAATGAGTAAAAATCTCTGGCACATTTAGGAAAAAAACAAAAAATTTTCTAGCGCCGAAAGGGTTAAGAATCATGCTCAATTTGAAAAATGATGAATCAGTGAAGAGTAGGCATTTTGTCGATTTAAAAATAGTGACTGTTATTAGTCTATATACTTTTTAAAGGCTTAATTTTTGTTAAGAATCACGCTTGTAAATTTAAAAGTCATATGGAAAACCATTGTTACGA
Source organism: Flexamia atlantica (assembly GCA_035578135.1). NCBI lineage: Eukaryota > Metazoa > Arthropoda > Insecta > Hemiptera > Cicadellidae > Flexamia > Flexamia atlantica. The sequence goes on along the minus strand of JAQJVK010000005.1, from coordinate 16,055,477 downwards.
CACTAGAAATAAAAATGAAAAAATATTGCCTAAGCACAAAAACAGTACTTAGGAAAAAAAAACATATGCAGGGTTGAAATTTTTTAAATTAATCCCTAAAGAATTAAGCTTACCTTATAGAAACGGCATGTTATTCAATAGATGAGTTATAAGGATAAAAAAGCATTGTATTTAGCAATATATTAACTTGTTGACACTATTTACTGTACACATTATGTACTTTTACAACAAATAAAGATATTGTGATTTGATTTCATTTGACTGGAATGAGGCGCTTGAGTTACGGAACCGAACACGACTGCCAACACCCATTATGCCTGTTTATTTTAAAAAAAAAAACATGTGCGGAGGAAAACTCCGCATGCCCCCGCTTGAGGGTTAATAAAAGTATCTAAGATAAGTTACGAATTTTTTATATAAGCATTTAAATGTTTTTTACATACTTTGTAGCTAAGGTTATTTATTGAATTTTTCAGTAAAAACTTGAAATTGTCTTCTTTGCTTCACTGTTAAACCTGGTAAATAACTTAGTTTAGATTTAGTTCAGCTACAGTAATTTTTACTTAGATGTAAGTTATATAATAAGGAAGCTTTACAGGGATGTAGATAACTGTATTGAAAATCATAATAAAATTTCTATTTCAAGAATAAGTTATTAATATTTTGTTCATTGCAGTTTACGCCTAATTTGATTAGTGACAGATTCAGACAATCAAAACGTCCGTCCCTACGTCCGTCAAGGTTTCAATAATGAATTCAAGGAGAATTATAAAATGAGATATTTGTTGTTCTGAACTAGGGCCTTCATGAATACGGAATTTAATGTATTTTATTATATGTAGAATGTGTGTTATATGAATTGTCTAATTGCCTGATTGAGATGAGAACACCCGGAATCGGCTGACAAATTACGGAAGTTGCGGAAACAATTCAATGTCATTTGGAATTAGAATAAGGTACCAAAAAAAGACAAGTGGGTGTCAGGGCAGCGGGGCTTTAGCCAGGACAGCAGGACACAACCCTGAAAACGGACCTGTAACTTAACACGTTCGCAGCGGTACGATTTTCTGTATTCCTTGCCGCCATCCTGGTGCTCTGACTTATAGTTATTGTAACTGCCACGCCTATCATAGCAGCAACTCTGTCCAGTGCACAGAATACAATATAGCCTACTATTCTGCAGTGCTGTTAAAGTTGCAGTTTTCAAACTCAGATCCTGCTTTAAAAATAAATCTTATTGTAACACGTTACACAGCTTGGGAGCGATCGCTCCCCCCAGGATGGCACTGGGGTCCTGCATGGGAGCAATCGCTCCCACGCCGCCGCGAACGTGTTAAAAACAGGAAATCTTTATCATATTAAGTAGGGATATCCTAATTTAAATTCTTATAATTTATTCACTAAACTTATTAGTTGGTTATTTACAGGGTAATTAAATGGATACTCAGTATACTTGAATGCTTAAGTATAAAATTAAAAGCAAATGCAAATTAAATCCATCTTCAATTGAGAAATATTTCTATTCTTCGAAATGAAAGACTCATTCACAATTAAACAATAGAAAAATATTTCATTCAACAGCCCTTGCCAAATACTTCAAACTTTTTTTACAAATAACATTATTTTTAAATTATTACCATTCAATTGTAACCTTATTATAATTAGCGGCTTCAGCTTCCACAAAAACACTTTTGTCAAACGAAATTAGATAGTACTTGTCATAGTCATAAACTCGGAAATACGGGAATTTCCACAACTTGGAACTTAACCTGAAAAAAAACCTGTCAACGCGGGAAACATAGTCGACCTTCCCACTGCTACCTGAATAAAGTAGACATTAAAATGCCTTTTATAAAGTTGTTGCTGTAAGAAGATCCAGATTTAAGATCTAAAAATCCCGTTTCACAAACCATTTGATTACAATTATTAAACTACTATTTGAATATAAGGTTACATTTTATCCAAACGTCCCTTTTGAACTCCCGAAACAACGATTTGACTGCAAAAACTGGTAATGAACGACTATGATCATTGAAAATTGTGAACCATCCTTGCCAGATTGTAATTGAATTTCAACAGCCATTGAAACTTATCACAAAAACTCAAGTGTACATCAAGCTAAGATATATTCCCTTATACCATTAAAAATCATATGAAATTTGCCTTCTTTTAACGCTGTTTATGGCTTAATTCATAAAAAAAACTTAGACTGCAGTTTAATATTTAAATTGTGTATATATTTATAAGATACATATTCCCTTATACCATTAAAAATCATTTGAAATTTGCCTTCTTTTAACGCTGTTTATGGCTTAATTCATAAAAAAACTTAGACTGCAGTTTAATATTTAAATTGTGTATATATTTATCAAACACCCTATATATCTATGAGTGAGTGTGTATCTATATCAGCGAGCACAGAATTATTATTCTGTCCTCGCTGATCTATATACAGAGTTTGACGAAAAACCCTTACAGACTTCGTAGTCCGGGAGCTGGGGGGTCAAAAATTACGTCATAAGGTGCACATGTAAAAGCTGTGCCATTTTGAAGGGGCATCCTGGGGGGTTTCAAAAATGGGTTTGTGAGACCTCAATCTGGGCATTGAGTAATAATGAACTTCGTAAAGAGATGGCACTTCCATGTTAACTCGGTGGTAGGGGAACAGCAGCGCTATCTGAACAAAGTGCTACGAACTAAAAAGATCGATGCGATATATCGATGGTCGTCGATGCGACATATCGATCGTCGTCGTCTGCTTTGTTTATATTTTCGTTTCCTTGTTTTGTTTGCTAGACTTTCAATTTTAATGACTTTACCGATTTGTTTAGATTAAGTACGTTTGCTGCTAGTGCAAGTTGTTTCGCGAAATACTGTACTGAGTGATTCTTATTGTGCTTAAAGCGACTGATAGAAAATAATTACCTAGGTGTTTACATAAAAGCACTTAATAAAAAATTATCTTAGTTGATTTTTATTAAGTGCTTTTATGTAAACATCTACGTATTTATTTTCCATCAATAGCTTTAAGCACAATAAGAATCACGCAGTACAGTATTTCGCGAAACAACTTACACTAGAACAACTTTCTGCAAACGTACTTTAGGTGTCTTCCCACACTCAAATTAATTCCAACTCGTTATGCTTGTGTACACGTCGCGTCGTGACAGAAAATCAGGGGAAACGGAATAGGAAGTTAGCAGATCATTGTCGTGGTTTTGATTGGCTGATTCAGTGAAGAAGAAGAAAACCATGTTTTTACAACGACATCTAAATAAAGTGCTTCGAACTAACCCGCTCCAATAAGCTTACCACTTGGCTCCATTTAAGTGTCAGACCGGTGATCTGGGGGCTTTCTCCAAGGTGGACAAACCTGAAAGTGACTTTTTTGTATTCTCCATAAGAATAGCATGGGGATGAAGTTTTCAGGTTTGTTGCAACAGATGTGTACAAATTGGGTGGTTTTAAGTCAATATCCAATAAACCTGGACTAGAAGAAGACTTATGCCAAGTTTTATCATTATATGTTAAAAAATAAGGATGATGTAGACTTTTATTTTCTCCCCATAAGAATAACATGGGAAAAATGTGTGCAAGTTTACTGCCACGGAAATACAAAAATGGGGGATTTCAGGCTAATATACAATAGTTCTTAACTAAATGAAGCCACATATATCAAGTTTCATTAAGATATGTTGAGACATAAGCGAGTTATACGATTTTATTTATTTCCCATAAGGTTAACATAGAACGACGTTTTGAGTTCATCACCCTCAGTATCTCGGTAACCAATGAACATAGAGCAATATATGATTCAACGTACCAAATTGTTTGTTTTTTTTAGCTGAATTCAATGGTGTGAACTAAAATTTGATCATATGAATTGTTCTACATGAAAATTGCCGAAAACCCATTTTTATGGGTTATTTTCAAGTTTGTCCACCTTGGAGAAAGCCCCCAGATTGAGGGCTCAAACCCGATTTTTGACACCACCCAGGATGCCCCTTCAAAATGGGATAGCTTTTACATGTGCACCTTATGACGTAATTTTTGACCTCCCAGCTCCCGGTCTATCGGGATATGGTTACTTACATCAAAACTAAGAAAAAGGCTCCTATAAATATGGGTCCTAAAATGCTCGGTTATCCGTCTTTCGGTCTGTAAGTGTTTTTAACATGATTTTGCATAACTTTGGAGCTATGAATGATATCAACTTCAAACTTGGTACGTGTATGCAGACTAATAGGACCTATTTTTGTGCGGAGTATCAAGTTTCTACTTTGTACCATTTCAAAATAGCAGCCATTTTTTATATTTAAAACTTAATATCCTTTAATAAAACCCATTATAAATGTTACGATAATTTTGCAAGAGACGAAAAGTTGCGCAATCTTATTTCCTACAAAACCATATAAAGATCATAAAGATCGAACAACAATTTAACAGAGTTATTGCAATTTTTCCAATAGAATACATGCTTGTTTTATGGCAATTATATAGCAAATTTGCTTGAATTCTGTTAGAAAAATTACAATAACTCTATTAATTGTTGTTCGATCTTTATGATCTTAAAATGGTTTTGTAGGAAATAAAATTGTGCACCCTTTTTGTCTCTGGTACAATTTTCGTAAATTTTACGGGTTTTAAGATATTAAGTTTTAAAATATAAAAATATGGCTGCCATTTTGAAATGGTACAAAGTAGAAACTTGTTTTTCCGCACCAAAATAGGTCCTATTAGTCAGCATATACGTACCAAGTTTGAAGTTGATATCTTTAGTAGTTCCAAAATTATGCAAAATCATGTTGAAAACACTTACTGGCCGACAGACGGATAACCGAGCATTTTAGGACCCATGTTTATAGGAATTTTTCCTTATTTTTTATATAAGTAACTATATTCCGAAGTCTGTAAGGGTTTTTCGTAAACACCCTGTATATCTATATGTGTGTCTGTAAGCACGATAGCGCTCGCAAAAATGGCCCGATCGGAATGAAATTTGGCACAGGCATGTAAAGTAGTAATAATTATTTGAACGAGTTCGAAAACCCGATCGGACCACCGGAAGGGGGGGTAAAGGGAGATAAACACCCCAAAAATGGGGTTTTGGGTTTTTCACATAGTAAAAACCTAAAAACCAGTAACCAGTAAACAACCAGTGTAAAACCCCACAAATAATAGGAGTAAGGCTTTTTAATCATTGACTATGAATGTATTAATTCTCTGCCAGATTAACTAAAAAAATCAATAATATTAAACCCTTTCTTAGAAAACTAAAACAATATTTAAACAAACCATATTATAGCATAAAGGAATGTTTTGATGACCATAGTACTTCACAATAGATAGGGCCAAAAACACTAAAAAACTCCCTGCTCATAACTACACTATACACACAAATACACAAACACAACATATGAAGATCGAAGATTATGACGATTCCCTGGTGTCAACGACCATGGAGAAGAGGACCTAGGTAAAAGGTAAAATAATAAACGGTATCAGGAAACTGACACATACTTTCTCCCTTCAAGTCATTTAAAACCAGAAAACATATTTAGTGAAATAAAACAAATTAACAACTAATTATCACACAAATATATACCAAATGTTATCAAAATCGGTTTGTAAATAACGGAGATATCGGTTTTTAAATATTTGCCATAAGAATAACATTGGACAACGTACTGCGTTTACCGCCGAACTAAAATATAAATTATCTCCGCAACCAGTTGACGTAAACTAATGATTCAAAATACTAGATTATTTAGTTTTTCAAGTCAAATTTAATGGTTGCAAGTATATTTTCTTCAGAGGTCACAGATTTTGTGAAATTTTAAAAATATGAATTTTTTAACACTTAAACCCCTATAACTTCTGAACCTGAATTTTTACAGACATGCGGGTGGTGTCATTTTGTTTGTCATCTTAAGCACTAAAAACCATGAAATTTTAATCAAAATCGTTAGAACCGTTTTTGAGAAATTTGGATTTTTGTCATTTTTTATGGGTCTTTATGGGGTAAATACCCTTAAAAATCAAAAATTCAAAAAAATGAAAATATACCTGGAGATACCACGGCTTTATACCTACATGCCAAATTTCATGAAAATCGCACCACTGATGTCGTCTCTAGCTTTGTTTACATCCACACACACATCCACACACACACACACACACACACACACACACACACACACACACACACACACACACACACACACACACACACACACACACACACACACACACACACAGACACAGACAGACAGACAGACACCACGCCAAAAAACACTTTTTTTGATTCAGGGAGCACTAAAACGAATGTATCCACTAACAACTCAAATTCTAAAATTTTGACGAAAACAATACTTTCTCCATATACTATGTATAGGAGGGAGAAAGTAAAAATAATCCAATTTTGCTTAGCACCTTTCAATCAAGGCCACACTAGTGCGGCCTTGATTGAATTCAGCTAAAAAAAACAATTTAGAAACTCGAATCATTATTACTCTATGTCCATTGGCATTGGTTACCGAGATTATTAAAAGTGGGAAACAGTAGTACGTTGCCCCAATGTTAACCATATAGGAAATAAGTAAAATTCTATATCTCGCTTATTTCTCAACATATCTTCATATAACTTGGTTTGTGGCAGGGACGTAGCCAGGATTTCGGGAAGGGGGGGGTCCAGACGATGTAACCCCCCCATGTTTTTGTGAGAGGGTCGTGAGTTTAAGGACACGAGATAATGCGTAGCAGGTAGTTGATACTGCTTGGTAGACTTTATTAGGCATCATTATCTTAACTTTACACTTAAACCCATACCATTTAACAATAAACAAATAAATATTAGGCTCTGATATTAAAATACAAAAGAATTTATCAGTAAATAGCAGGATAATATTACAACTTAAGTAGTGGACAAAATAATAGTGAAATTTGACCCGCGTAACAGCGCTGAGAGTATCGTAGTTATGAAATACCACAATTAGTTACTTTAGCACTTTAAATATAATAAATTCATTTCTAAAAATGTGCCATTATATTTTTATATTTATTAATAATTTAAAATGTTTACGTAAAAAATCTAAAATTATTTATTTTTGTTTGTGTTTGAAATTTTTGTAAAACTTAAAAAGTACTGATTACATTGTATTTCAAAAAATATATTTTACGAAGTAAAGAGTAAGTTCGGGTCAGGAAGAGTTGAGTCAATCACAGGCGGGCAATGATCTGTAACTGGAATTTTTATTTGTGGAAGAGGTAAATTTAAAAGTTGTGTAAATGAAATGCCTCATATACAGTAATCAGGTTCGGAGACTTAAAAACTGTCACCAATAATAGGTTTAAGTTTTATTAGGGTTATCATCATTCTGATTCTTCACTTTCACTCAAAACTTGTTATGTCTAGAGCGCACAGTGGGTTAGGCTAGTTCGCCATTGTGACTGAACCCTAATCATGAGAATTGTCAGTGTCTTACGTTACGGTACCAGACCAGTAGGGTACAAGTTTTGAGTCGCGAAGAGGCAGCCAGGGACATTTGAATAAAGATTGGATTGGCTCTCGCGTATCTCGTCGAGCTCTCGATCAATATTATTTATTTTGCCTTCATTAACTTTTGATTAAAAACTCTTTGCTGCTTTAAAAACGCAGATTTAAATTTATTTTTAAATCGTTATTATAATGCGAGTAAATTACATTTAACACTAATCATTCGTTTTACTGCAATTTTAAAGTTTATATTTCTCCTAAAGTATATTAAGCCATTAATAGTCACTTAAGGTTTAAGGCCTTCGTTGATCCGCCGGTTAGTCGATGTTCTTCTTTACAAGAATGTAGTAATCTTGTAATAATAATTATTAAAACTATTTGTAAATTTTATTTTTTACTTCTTACCTCTTTAACATTACTGGATATACTTATTTTCTTCCTTATCACATAAGCGTCCATTTTTCTTTCTAGACATTATCGTTAGATGCCACACAGTAAAACGCACGTTGTTACTCTGATGAAGAATCGATTGTAACTGACTCTCCGAACTACCAACGTGGACTACATTCAGTGGTTGTAAATAATCTTGTAAAAAGGTAGGCAAGAAATAAAAATACGAAAATAAGATAAGAATTGTTTTAATCGTCTGCTTCCCAGAACTGGCCTGGGAACGCAGCTGGAAAGATAGCAGGCGTCTCGTCAGCTTCAACTGCGATAAGACCATGTTTATAGGAATCGAGGAGTTTGTATTTTTGGCATGAAAATCGGAAGGTTAAATTTTGTTTGTACTTTTTAATATTTTGCCTTAATATTGCTTATATTATTTTTGCACCATGCACTGATAAAAATAGAAAGTGAAATTCGTAACTGAATTAAATCAATATCATAATTATTAAAATAATTAGCGTGAAGGGGGGGTCCGGACCCCACGGACCCCCCCCTTGGCTACGTCCCTGTTTGTGGCTTCATCTAGATATGAAATAATGTATCACTTTCAATTTATCACTTTATCACTTTGATAAGACAGGTACCTCATGGAGGACGTTACCCTGAATATGAGTGTTTTAGTCTATAATCCTCGAATTTTCCATAGTCATGTCAGAAAACCTGCATACTCATTCCCCATGTTCTCCTTAAGAGAAATAAATTAATAAATTCTATATCTTCATTATTTCTAAATATATCATGATAAAATTTTAGTGTATGGCTTTTTCTACTTAAGATCTACTAAGTATTGAATTAAAACCACCCAGTTTTAACGTAACTGTTGCAGCAAACCTGCATACTCATTTCCCATGTTATTCTTATGAAGATTACAAAATCATGTCATAAGTTGCATGGCAATATTGTTTTGCATTTGAAATTCGCTGAGTATGCAGGTCTGCTGCAACGGGGATATTTTAGTAATAGCAAAGCCATCTTAGAGCTGGCCATCGAGGGGACACAAAAAACTTTTTAGTGATGCTGTCAGTGGGGCCTTGCGTCAATCCTGGGGGGTGTTTCTAAAGCGTTTCACAATTACTAGCTACTAATCACTAATCACTAGTTGCAATCCATCTCCATAGTATCTTTACGGTTTTGAAACGGAATCTTAGCATTACAAAATGAAATAAGACACAACCTTTAAGTTGATTAAGGCTTTATAACACTTAAAACTCAACGTAAACAAGTTTTAGAAATTAGTACAAAAGTAAACATGAATTGAATAAATAAATAATATGACAATGATAACAGGTGTGTTTTGATCAGGTGAATCTTTCATCTAATTCACCACACAAAATACAAAGTTCATTTTAGCGAATTTCCCCTATAGGGAAGTAGCTACTACCGTAGGCGGCACGGTGAGACTTAAGCCCGGGACCATGTTATTTTTTCATTTTGAGGTCCCTAGACCCCAAAAACACCGTTCGTTCATTTTCATATATATGTATATATACATATATATATATACAATATACATATATATATATATATATATATATATATATACCTGTCCGTAGGCGCGATAACTTTTGTAAAAAAGGTCCGATCTTGATGAAATTTGGAACAAACATGTAAAGCGTCATTCATGACTTCGAGTTCGAAAACCAGCAAGATTGATTTACTCTAAGAAGGTTTTTTTCACAAAATAAAATTTATTTTCAAGATTTAACACCTTTTTACTAATTATTTTTAAACTTAACTGTCAAAATTGAATTCAGCTTAAAAAAACAAACAATTTAGCATTTTGAATTATTAGTCTACGTCAATCCGTTGCTTAGATGTTGGATAATATTGGATGTGCTAAACACAGTACGTTGTCCAATATTGTTTTTAATAATTTTTCCCTCCAAAAAGTATAGTCACCCTGATTTGAGGTGTTTAAAAAAATACAATTCTGAACATATGATTAAATTTGCAGGTGTTGAATATTTTATTTGTGTTTATTTTGAATAGTTATAGTTCATTGATCAAGATTTTGCAGAAATTATATACTATATCAAAAAATACAAATTATTTTTAAATTTAATAAAGAAAGTAAGAGCATTTGGAGGGGGGATGTCTTGGTCTAAACTGCCTGAAAATGCAGCATAATATATGATATGTTTACAATTATGAGGATTGATAATATGTTTTATTGAAATTGACTGGAGATGTAGGTCTGTTGCAACAGGGATGTTTTAATTACTATAAAACTGACCATATGATTGAATTTAATTTTTTCATGAGATTAAATTATTTGTTTGTTTTGAGTGTTTTGATTTCATTGGTTATGTGTTTGTTGACATTTATATTCTACAGCAAGATTTCAGTTATTAAAAATTAAAAGACTGAGAATTATATAGAATACAAAAGTGTATGTATTACTAATGAAAACCAAAATATGGTCTCTTTGTTAATTTTCCTCATGTTTACAGCTCATGAATGAATATATATGCGTTTTTAGTATATTATTTACTTAACGTATTCAAATGATACTTTCCTTAAAACAAGTTGAATGCTCACATATACAAAATAAATCCTATGGAAATTCGCTGAGTACGCAGGTCTGCTGCGACGGGGGTATTATTAATTCACCAACATCGTTTAGAAACAGCCCCCTTGTAATCACTGGTCACAGACGAAGAGAAGAAGTATGAAGTATTTGATGAACAATGAATTGAAGCAGTAATGTTGGCAACACTGCTCTTGTAGCCGAGTGTTTCCGGCGTAGGATCTTTTCGTACGCTTCTTTCTTGTGCATGTAGAGAGGTTAGGAATACGTGACAAAAATGAAGGTAAGAATTATGTTTTAGCTTTAAACCAAGAGAGTATTCAGTGTTATTTTAAACATATGCAAATAACACCTATGATAGGATACTTTCGGGTTTGGTATTGAGTTGATAGTGAACGATGGTAGCGGATAGAAGTAACGGTTCTCTCTTGTCTTTCTAGGCCTACTTTTAACTGCATTTCTAATTTGCACACTCAAACAGAATTATATGTAGGCTAATATTTCTGTGATTGAACTAACAGCCCATACCAACTTTATACTTCTAGCTTATAGGGTATAACTTAATCAGAATTAACTTTGGTCCAAGCATAGGCTTAAGTCACATCAAATGGGTGACTAGGCCTGAGTCTACACTCATATAATAAGATCACTCTCAAACCTGAGTGAATCTAGCTGCTCCTAAAATAACATGGCTGCAGTTCCGTATAGTTCCACCAAAAGAATCGAATGAAAAAATTGATAAATACCCAATAGGCTATATTGCTTTGTATTGATATTGCTATAGCGATACAAATATATCGGATCAAATCGATATATTTATCGGATTGTATCTATAACAGGGTTGCCACCGACTGGGAAAACCGGGGACTATGCGTGATTATTGGTGCCCGGGAAAAAATACGTAAATTATGCGTGATTTTCTAACCCAACCGGGAACTTTAAAATTTGTGTTAATAAATGCATAGGGCCTAAGCTACAGTTATCGTTTAAAATTAAATTCCGACTGAATCTGGTCAAAATGTGTATTTTGCTATTAATTTGTTAATTAAATTTGAATGTTTGTAACAATCAAGAAAGCTAAAAAGTGTGTCTTGTGTCTTGGCAAGGCTTCTTGGCCAATCTAACTGTCAGCTATGTATTAAAATGATTGAAGTTGACAAACGAGAGACAAATGTCCTAATATTCAATAATTTTAAAAGGGAGTTGTTGAGCCAGTCGTATTAGCAGACAACCCTTGCAGAGAACAATAATTAATTTTGCGTAATGCGTGTCATCTTTATAGTGTTGCCAGAAGCCACTGTGGCACCATAGTAGGAAATTATCGTAACCCACCCAACCAATATTCCTTAACAATTTTTATAGCATTTTTACTGACATATTTGGCAATGTGGACTAGAATATACTAGAATATTTCATTTTTATATACCAAGCTTTGCTTTCTTATGTCAGTTACCTCTAATACTCTTTTCTTGATAATTTTTGCAGGGTTGCCACAGACATTAAAAGTCAGGAAAAGTCAGGAATAGTCAGGATTTTTGGGTTTTGGTCAGGAAAAGTCAGGAAAATGTTTGGAAAAATGCCGAAAGTCAGGAAAAATAGGAAAAAAAATGCTGAAAGTCAGGAAAATTTGCAGTGGCACAATCTGACCGTCTCGAATTTCGATTTCCCCCCCACAAATTGGAAGTTAAAATAAATTTTTGTACCGTGTAAGATTTTGTGTGCTTTTTATTATTGGAAATGAGTTGGTCGGATGCAGAATCAGAAACCGATGATTTTTAAGATGAATCTACAAGAGTACAAGGCTAGTAAATTTTCTAATATATCTTTTAATAACTATCCAAACTTATTTTGATCAATCCCTCGTCAGCGATTGAAAGTCATACTTAATATCATGGGCCGAACTCCAGGGACCATATTCGTAAAGCAGTGATGGCTTCTTTTTCCTTGTCAGCGATTGAAAGTCATCCTTAATATCATGGCCCGAACTACAGTGACCATATTCGTAATGTCTCCTTGTGTTCCTTCGTCATCGATCAAAAGCTATTGTTATTCATTTCTTAAACTGTTTTTGTATTTACAATTTTTCAAGGTATGTCTACTATACACCTAAATGTATAGTATGTCCTATATACGTTTTTCATACAAACGCTCCTAAATTTGTACCATAAAAAAAGAAATTTTGTAATCATTCCTCTAACTGTTTATGTATGTACAATATTTCAACGTATGTACAGTATACATTTGAAAAGTTCGTATCTATTACGAACGCTCTTTAAATCGTATGGTTTTTTTTTAATTTGGCTAATCGGCATATTTTCTCTAAAAAATTTACGAAACCACATATATCTTAAGTTGTTATATTTTAGAGTGTATATGAATTGTGTGTAGTTTAAGTCATCAAAATAATGAATTCATTTTCTAAATAGCCCAAAAACAACACTAACCATGTTTTGCTTGAGCCTTACTATCAATGAGGGGGTTGCATTAAAAACAACAAAAATAATGTGTCTTTATTTGTAAAACCCCGCGGTTCCAAAAAGTCAGGAAAATCTCTCAGATTGGTCAGTAAAAGTCAGGAAAAGTCAGGAAAAAGGGCATCAAAAATTCTGTGGCAACCCTGTTTTGTGTTTTGAGTAATCCATTATTACATATTTTAATTCCAATCACGCAAGCGGCGAGTACCTGGAATTTTGTAAAAGTAGACCTGGAAACCCTGGAATTATGCATGAATTTAGGAAATTCATTTTGGTGGCAACCCTTTATAAGTATTCCCATTGTACTGTAATATTAAGAAATAAAACTATATTTATCATATGTACTACCATTTATTATGGTAGGCCTACTGCGTTTCTTTTGTATTATAAATCTAGGCCTATTTAGGTTTTTACATTGTGCTAATTTGGCCTCACCCATAATGTTTTCCTTTTTTCCCCTCCAAAGTTTATTGCAATTAAATGACACTAATTAATATTAACGTTAGCTGCCTATCTCTCATCTGTTGAACCATCTTTTGAAGTAGGCCTACAATAAGTAGCTTAATCTTTAAATGTCAATTGGCACTCTTAACCCACAAAATGTATTCTTCATGGCCGTCAAGGCTGTGTCTCTCTCTCGACTGTCACACCTCACCGTAACATTATGTCCTGAAAATCGCTTGCTAATGTCGCAGCCAGAAAATCACCTATATTTTTGGGACTCAGTCTCTTGCTCTTGCATTGCGACCAACCAGTCTCTTGCTCTTGTCGTGGCCGCCACATCTATCGGCCATGTTGTAGCCAGAAAACCTGTTGTGTTTGAAGTGACTGGTACACTAATTTATTTTGATTTGCAAATCTCTTGGTTATGGCTAGAAAACTGCTTGGTGGCCTTCAATTATCTTGGTCTCATGTGGGTAAGTCTTTTGAACATATTATGTTCAAAACCTCTTGGTATTTTGTGGCCGTTGAATAATATTTATTTTGCTGGCTAGGTTGTACTCAAGTAGGCAGGCCTACTTGTTAAGGCTTAATTGGCTAAATGGCCAATTTCAATGGTCAAAATTTTTTTTAATAGTCGGTAAAGATTGGGAAAAGTTTGGAGTTTAATATGCTATATGGAATATCTAGTATGCACCCTATTACTAAATTGGTGAGGTTTAAATATAAAACAAATTTCAATAGATCCGTCAGTAGCATTAAGTGGGTTTCATTTCAAATTGTAGTAGTTACCTACCATAAGTTATCTTTAAGTTAGAACATTGAAGCTAATAAATTATTCTTACAAAAATGTCATTTTTTTAGCTTAACGTTTCATATCCACCTGGTGGTACCCAGAAATTATTTGAGATCACTGATGAACATAAACTTCGTATCTTCTATGAAAAGCGTATGGGAGCTGAAGTTGAAGCAGACTCGCTTGGTGATGAATGGAAAGGCTATGTTGTCAGAATATCAGGTGGCAATGATAAGCAGGGATTTCCCATGAAGCAAGGTGTACTCACCAATGGTAAGTAATTAATTTTTTTTAATTGTCGTTTGGCTGATAAATAGGGAATCCAATCCCGGACGATATTTTCAATCCGGGGATTATGGGATCGAAAAGATCAAACTCAGGATCCCGGGATTGACCGCGACTTTGTATTTTCAGGGTGATTATCAAATTGAGGGACAAAATCAAAACACAAAATTATTTTTATAAAAAACTTTTATTTTGAAATTATACTTTGTAAACAGCTCGTATATATCATAGAAAACACAAAAATTAGTCCAGCAGAGCTTAATTCTAATAATTTCTATTTTTACAGCACTTTTAATGACCACAGAACCAAAAAAACGTCAGTTTTGTTATGTTTTTAAGATGCATAAAAAACATACGTAATACAAAATTTAAATCTTGATGATTGTTGTAGTAAGTAATATTTAGGTTATAAAAGCATAAAATAGAGAAGAAACTGCAATTCAATGATATTATATGATTAATAATTGTGAAAAACCTGTCCTTGATTGAAAATATGCTTAGGATGCAAGACAAATTTTGTAATTCCAGTTGGATAAAAATTTTGCAGGCAATTGTTTTTGTGTTTTCGTATGTCATTTTATTGTATTAATATATCTCAATTTTAATAATAAAAAAGAAATAATGTTATTATTCGTAAAAAAAACATTTCGTGGGAGTTACGAAACTGATTATGTGTTACGAAACTGACCGTGCGTAACGAAAATGGCGGTATCGTGTAACGAAACTGACACTAAATCACCGTTGCCTGTAAGTAAATTATGAAATAAATAAAACTGATGTTTTTCCTGAGATGTTGTTATTAATCCCATGTCCTGTGTGTTTTCTATTTATGTATAGTAAGATAACGAGAGTTATAAATAAATATAAGATAACCTATCGGTAACGAAACTGACTGGAAAGCGTAACGAAACTGACGCTTAAGTCTTGTTACCAACTAATTCATTTATCACAGTAATCTACTACCAACTTATAACATAAAATAAGCACAGTTTGGGAAGTAATACTGAATGTGAGGTAGGTACTATAAGGTAGGTATGTTCAACATCCCATATTTCTATTTATGAACGTCAATTTCAAACTTAAATTCTATACTACCAACTTAAGCACATTTTGGAAAGTAATAATGAATGTAAGGTAGGTACTATAAGGTAGGTATGTTCAACATCCTAAATTTCTATTTATGAACGTCAATTTCAAACTCAAATTCATAAAAAATTCTATCCCCCTTGATAACCATTTTAGGAGGAGGGAGGATTCTGTCAATGTCGCTGAAGTGGACATAAGAGATATCATTGTCAACAATTTTAAATGAAGTATTTTTCTCTCCAACCCGTTTTGCAAACGTTACTTCGACTTCACCAGTGTATTCTATGGCTGAAGAGCAAACTGCAACGTAGCGATAAGCAATATTCTTCTCATTTTTGACATTTACGATTAAAAATATTCCTGCTTGGATATCATCTGGATCTGAAATATAAACAATTTTGTTAATATTTCATTGAAGACATATGTTGTTTTTTTTAATTTCAGAATACTTTAAAACAAAATATATCCTTTTAAATTTTACTGTGGAAAGAATTAAAAAATGACAAGTAAATATGTTTTAAAAGGTTATTTGTTATAATTAGTGCTCTCTACTCACCAATACTTTTCGTGGATGAGTCTTTCACAATAGTGCTTAAATCTTCCTCTTCAAGTGGACAGTTTTCAATGTCGCTTTCATCACTAGACGTATAAACATCAGCCACTTTAAGTACTTTTTTCTTGTGAGTTTGATGCTTTTTTTGTTTGGCGGAACTGTTATTTTCAGCCTCTGCATGGATATTTATTTGCATTACACCATAATGTGGGCATACCTCGTTCACAGGACAATCAAAGCAGGAGAGTTTACGGCCGAACATACGTCCATCAGTACCAAATGTTATTTGCCTCAAACTCATGATCCCCTTTACTTCTGAGATAGATTTAGGGAGGGCCTTTTTTGCAGATTCAATAGAAGTGGAAGGAATCTCTACAAGCCGAGTCTTGGTCTTATTATTTAATGCTGATACTATGTCAGCAGCACAAGTGATGTCTTTTCCATGCCTGACTTCTAGGTCGGCGCTTCTTTTTATGTGGCCACCTACGCCATCCATAGCCCCCTTCCCATGACCAGGTTCACTGAAGTTCCAGGTCACACATTTGACATTTTTGAAAATGTTCGGTAAGTTTTTCTTCATTAAGAAAATGTTTGTCCGGTTCCTATACTGGGAGGACGGACTGTCGGAAAACACATGTACTGTATGAGTATCTGGGAATCTTTCACTTGTTTCTTCCAGGATAGGAATCATGTGCGCCCAAACACCATGCGCGTGGTGGTCCAAATTGTCAGATAGGGTACAAAACGTCTCCGACTTTGTCTTATCGCCACTGCGGTAATACATCAACCCTGTATGTAAAGAAATCTGACGCTTTGAAGCTCCAAAATGCGTGGCCTGGATTTCGGTTGCATATTTCGCAACATAATTTTGGGAAAAATCAATGTGAAAAATGAGTACACCATCATTGAGACTTTTCTTTAGCTGTTTGAATGTCCTGGCCTGATGTCTGAGATTGGCAATATGTTTATGAAACACTTCTAAAGACTTAAAAAAACGTTTTTTAACTTGTGATATTGGCTCAGACACTTCACTCTTTACGGTTTTTCGTATATTCCTAGTAACTCCTTTAATGATTTTAAGCTCTTGCGCAGTTTTCCATTGATGGAATTTGAGTGTTTCTGCATTTTCACAACAAAATTCCACTTCTTTTACTGGACAATTCACGAGATCATTTAGATTGGCGAACTTTATGACATTGGCACGTTTAAGAGCATTTACCAGCAGTTGCATGTTTTCATGAATGATACATGCACATGTTTCGCGGTCTCTTGCGTTGGGAGGCTGAACCCAAAACGGTCTTACGCGAGTAAATGTTGTGTATGAGATCTTTCGCCCATGTTCCTTGACAAATCTTGAATACAGGTTCTTCATGCTATCTAAGAGAATACGTCTCTGCTTTTTGACTTTGCCTTTTTTGACTACGTCTTTTTTTCCTGGACACATTTTCGAGACTGTATCATCTTCAAAAAACTTTTGCAGAGTTTTGCAATCTTTAACTTTAACTGTCCTGTAAACTTTTCTCGAGTATTCTAAATTTACGTTGCCGGACTCATGTTTATTAAACTTGTAAGGAAGGATGTGTTTCAATTGATTTTGAAGTCTGTATTTTCGCACAATTTTGGTACCAACTACCTTACGTATAACTTGATTCTCTTTCGTTTTTGGGCTAACACTTTTCAATTGAGTTTTCAATTGCTTTTCCAATGTAAACCCAAGAAATAATCGTTTTCGTACTTGTGGAGATACACGATCTTGACCTATCACTTCTTTCACTTGCTTTGAAGGTGAGGGTGAGACTGGTGTTTGATTACTTTTACTTGTGCTTTTTTTCAATCTTTGCAATTGTTTTTTACATTTTTCTAGTTTTCTTTCCAGGTTTAATATTTTTTCATCTTTTTTCTTAAGTTCTCTATATGCCTTTGCTCTATCTCGTCTTACTTTCTTTCTTCCGCTTGTATGTTGCCTTGAAACTTGTTGAGGCACTACAATGTCTTGTTCATCTGCAGATTGAGGGGGGGTGTCTTCCATGGCCTTCTCTTGCATTTTCTTCTTCTCACGATATCTCTTTGAGTCTTTTTTCCACCTTTTTCTTCTTTCTTTCTGCTCTTTAGCGCTAAGATCCTTAATAAATTTTACTTTGTTCGCTGCTTTCCTCTTTTGATATCTTTCCCTTGCCTTCCTTCTGTATTCAGCCTTCTGTTCTTCTGACATTTTATCTCTGTATTTTTGTTGACGACTGGCGGCGAGTTTGTTTTGTCTTGCATATTTTTTTGATTCAACTTTTTTGCTCTTCGTTTTTTTCCCCATTTCCATTTCTAAAACCAAGGATCTTGCATCAGTTTGTCACCCGAAAATTAAAAATATAATTACATCTAAGTGGATAAGATAAGATTGGCAAGAACTTCGAGGATGCAGAGAAGAAGAAAGGAAACTGGGAAGGGAGGGGAGGTTCGGCAAAAACATAAACTTAACAGTTTGCTGAATGGCGTATTATTATCCTGCATATTTACAAGCCGTATGATGAGTAGGTAAGCAGCTAGAATCAATTAAATGATCAGTTATGTTTATGGAATAAAAAAATCGTCAGTTACGTCACGATTTCGTCAGATTCGTCACGTTACGAAACCTGACGTCAGTTTCGTAACGGAACGAAAATGACCGTAACGAAACTGATGATCTTCACATTTTCTTCACCAGATGGCGCTAAACATCGCCAGAGTGAGCAAAGAAACGTATAGGTTATGTTAGTACTGACACTTAATCTACTACTGAATCTTTATTTGAACGGTCGTCATAGTAATTTTCTATGAAAACGTGTAACAAAACTGATGTGTAATAAAGGTACTTACCTTCATTAGTCGTGTATTTCTTTTATTTAATACGAAATATGAACATAACAAGCTGATAGAACAATATCACCGGTAACTTCACATGTTTCCTTTGCTCGTGTGGTGTTACTGGGTGGGGTATCGGCCAATCACGTCGTCTGTAGCGTGAAATTCAAACAGCTCAGCAAACGACGGCAAAGGTCGGGGACACACCGTTTTTTCAATATTTTTCGTTTAAAACAATTTTATGGAAGATCTATGAGTGGTATACGAATATACAGATATTAACGATATCGTTTTATATATATATTTACAGATTTCATTTTGTTTATACATTTTTATAGAGTTGTGCAATATTCAACTATCCTCCAGGGACAGTAACGAAACTGACGAAAATCAGTTTTTAAAAGATTTAAAACTGATTTATTCACTTTTAATTTAAAAAATAACGATTACATGAGGGAAAATAGGTATAAATAAACAACAAGAATATGTGTTTGTAACTTTTTATTCTGTTTTTCACTTTTTTTGGCCTGGGACATGAATTGTCCCTCAATTTGATAATCGCCCTTCAGCCGTTAGTAAAAAGTTTAAGGATATTTTCGCAAATTCACACAATTTATTGTAATTGTAGCTCTTTAAACAACTTAGTTTTTTTGTGTTAAGCTAGCAACGATACATTACTGTTAAAATAATAACAATAAAAATCAATAGTTAAAGTTATACATTATACGTTTGGTACGTTTGGTTACTTAAAATTGGCGTCAGTAAGGGTTAAATGAATCATTACTCTTTTAAAGAATTATAAAAATGAAATGATTATTGAAATAACCTTACAACTTACAAAGTAAAAAATGTAACACAAAAATGCTTAACTACTAAATAAGTTAAATATCATCTTTCAAAATCTAAAAAATCTTTCTGGATTTCTTTCAAAATAAAAAATGCCCTTGGGTCAAAATTTGAACAGGGTGCAATTTCAGTCCCTGGTCATTTACAACTGTAATTTCAATCAAAAACTTATTCAAAAATATTTTTTGTTGTTGATATTGATCTATATTTTAATTTCCATAACATTATTCTAACATATATCATGATATAAATTGGTAAAAAAATGTATAATAAAGGAAATGTGATGGCGGTAACGTGTCCCCGACCTTGGGTCACAAAAAACACTTGCTGATTTAAACCCGCTATCGGTCTCTAAAAATATGAATGTAAATTTTTTTAAATGTCATTGTGTCTAATTTATTGTTAATTACTTGGAACAAGTTGATTTATTAGCGATAAAAAGATCACGAGCGTTCAAAGATCGGTCCCGACTTATGGGCGTGATGCCGGTAACAATTCTTTCTAAGCAGACTACAAGTTTGTGCCAAGCTCTAGCGGGAAATTGATAAACTTGCAGTAGTGTCATGGCTGGCATTGAGGCATATTCACGTTCGCCTGCTGCTCTACTGAACAACTAAGATAAAAAAAGTAATTTTAGACATACAAAAAGCCATGCGTAGGGTTTTGTGCGTGATAGCGGTAACTCAAATTCTAATACGTAAGATAGTGATGACAAGCATGACGACGACATTTATTTGCGTCTTTTGTTGACCGGTTCAACATAACCAAACTTGAGGACGATACGTCCTGATTGCGAGCACTTTTCGCGGGGATTATCACCGATTAGTGACGTCGGTAACTGTGAAAGAGTAACGTTTTTAGACGATTTCCACCGACCAAATGCTATCAAATGTTACTGCTATCACGTCATCGCTATCGCTATATGTTAGGTCTGATAATGAATTAATTACTTCTCCAACCGTTGTAAGTTAACCAACCGGGGTAATTGTATCCGGAAATATTAATATTGCGATCCATTTAGGAACATAGTAGAGCATCCTTTCACAGGAAAACAAACGAGAACAATATTCCATCCACTGATAAGAGAAAAGGATGTTGACAGGTTAGAAGGAATATTGTAAACAAGACGGAAATTAGAGGATTTCAGCTATATTTAGCTTCTTGAAGAGTCATGAAAACTGCATGAAAATCTATGGTTAACTCGTGAACATTGCATCGCACAGTTTTCATTCATATCTCATTTGAATTGTAAAAATAGACAAAAAATATGAGAAGTCATTTGTTGTGGTGCAGTACGGTGGATAGTAAGGATTTTGACAAACTGCAGTAGGGACTGTTATCTTATCTTAATTACGTTGCACGTGCAAGCTCAGGTCAGAATGGAACAATAGACAGTGGGCAGGGGGGTGGGGTTTGTTGACAAAAACAATTTCCCCCATCTTCTGACTGAGGGGGGGAGGGGGCTTTGCCCCTTTTTTCTCTCTCTCCTCTCTCTCTCTCTCTCTCTCTCTCTCTCTCTCACTCTCTCTCACTCTCTCTCACTCTCTCTCACTCTCTCTCTCACTCTCTCTCACCTCTCTCTCACTCTCTCTCACTCTCTCTCACTCTCTCTCACTCTCTCTCACTCTCTCTCACTCTCTCTCACTCTCCTCTCACTCTCTCTCCTCTCTCTCTCTCTCTCCTCTCTCTCTCTCTCTCTCTCTTTCTTTCTTTCTTTTTCTTTCTTTCTTCTTTCTTGCTTTTGCTTTGTCTTTTTCCACCTTGAAAGTTTCTCTAAACAATTAATTTTAGAAAGAAAATAAAACTCTAGTT